>CM070102.1:16608015-17073015 GCA_036178185.1 Liparis tanakae | reverse complement strand
CTTGTGTCTTTTGTTTGGGGAAGAAAACTCTTGTGCATGTGGCACCTATTCAAGACTCAATTTTACATTACATTTTTTTAATTAATGTATAAACCCCTGGACTTCAATAGCTGTATTCATATTACAAGAATAACGTCCTATTATGGTGAGAATAACGTCCTAATATGGTGAGAATAAAGTCCTAATATACAGAAATAAAGTCCCAATATTACAAAAATGATGTCCTCATGCTATGACAATGAAGTCCTAATATTACAAGAATAAAGTTTTAAAATAATGAGAATGAAGTCATAGGTTTCAGAATAAAACAAATGTATATTAACAGGGATGAAGAGTATTTATTAAGATAAGAAACATTTTAATGCTCTGTAAACAGATAAGAGCAGTCATGTGTCAAACATGCTGCTAACCTGAAGTCACAGGTTTCACCAATAAGCCCCTGATCGTGTCATCAGAGGAAATGAAACCAGTCACATGATGTCAATAAAGACCAGAGCTCAGTCCTCATGATGTGAAAGGCAGCCAGCCAATCCACCTGTCCTGTAGTGTGCTGTGAATGGCGTCATTGGGGACCGTCTGATGGACATGGAGGGACTCCCTGGTAGAGACTAGGGTTAGACGAGGGTTAGGGAAGCGCTGTGCTCTTTATCCAAGTGGGGATCTGAAACTAACAAAACACGCTGATGTGATCAGGCGTACATCTCACCACTGTGAAGCTTTTTGTCCTCACAAAAGAATAACGATGAATTTCAGCCTCCTGCGCCTCGTGGATAAGGACTCTGAGGTCTAAGGAAAGTCAAAATAACTGTTACGGAATGCTAAAGCATGCACATATGACTCAAAATAACCTTTCTATTTGGACTAACGTATTAAAATTCTACTTTTTAAGTTTATTCTCCTGTTAATTTGTAGCTGTTTTTAGATCAGTTTTTGCTGCGTTTACTCCAGTCCTCCCCAAGCTGAGCCTCAAGGTCGCTTCTTCTTCTTCTGCATAATGCACTGTACCCAAAATATAAGTTTATATGAACTATCATAAGAACCGTTGTATGAGGATACATTTAATTATGTCATAGCTGTTTTATTGCTGAGGAAGCACTGTGTTGAGAGGAAGGTTGTCTGGATGAATTGTATATATGCATAGGCACGAGTTGATTGATACATCTTGTAAACTCATGTGGTTCTTTACAGTGTTTCTAATCCACAGATCGTCAAGAAATGACATTTGTAGTGTTGGACTTTTACATGATTCTGAATTCACCATACAACAAGTAACATGGAGCGAATTGTTAAATATGAATCAACAGCAAATTAAAACAGAATAAGGGAAAGCTCCCAACAAAGAAATCCTGAGAATATACCTGTTATAACAGGGAGAATCATATATTAAGGTCCATTTCTACAATCAATATGTTTTGTGTAACATCTTGCACCAGATAGGTTTGTCTTTGGTTGTTTAAATATACATTTGTTTTGCTGACTATGCTCTTACATAGAGATGAGCAACGAGATTTGAGTGTGGAGATTAGAGCAGAGCCGACAACATGATCCAGTTAGAATGTCGTGATGTAAAGAAAATCCATACAGATTATTCAGTTCATCACCCTAGTTGCGCTCCTGTCACCACCAACCAACCATCATTATTATCCTCCCTTCAAGTATCCTCCATGAAACAGACTCAGGTTTCTCACGCTATGCTGTTGATTATTAAGGAATGATTTCTTCAGCAGGAATAATTAAAAAATATTTTTTTAAGTGAAATCACATACTCATTTGCCTTGAAAAACCATCCGTACTTTTCAGTGTTAAGCTTTATGGAACTTTGTAATTACTGTGAGAACTTCTACCAACATGACTGGGGTCATGTGGTCTCTGGCGGACCGGGGTCATGTGGTCTCTGGCGGACCGGGGTCATGTGGTCTCTGGCGGACCGGGGTCATGTGGTCTCTGGCGGACCGGGGTCATGTGGTCTCTGGCGGACCGGGGTCATGTAATGTGGGGGAGCAGACGAGCAGCTGAGTTCTGGATGTAGTTTGTTGATGATTTAGGTGCCGTACAGGATGCTTTTGCAGTAGTCCAGTCGAGAGGTGATGAAGCCGTGGTTGGTAAATTGATGTGAAGTTGAAGCAGCTTATCATACCCAGACATGCTGTGGCTGTTTTACAGTCCGAGGAGTCCAACCAACAGCACTTCCAACCGAGAGACCGCTGTTTGACACCAAAAGTGACATATTAGCGAGTTTTTCTGTCCTGTTGTTACTACGACTACATATTTTAAGCCCAATCATGATGTTTTACTAACTATGTGGTTTTGTTGCTGTAACCGAGCGGCGGCCGTTACTGTAGTTTTGTTGCCTAAACATAATCGCATAAGTTTTACGGTAATGATGTGGCGTGAAAAGCATAACATTAATTCATATGGAACTGACTTGCTATATTATGTATATGCCCTCCCACGATTTGGGTTGGCTCTGTCATCAAAATATAACGCGTTTCTTTAAAAAAGGTGAGTAATTGGTCAGTAGGAAAATCGGGAGGGAATTCTTGTGATTTGATTGGTTATTGATGATTTTGTTCCCAGCCCATAGTTTACTTTTCTGACCCCCATCCTTATTCGTTTTCATCTTAGAGGTGCAACTGAGCTATCAGCAGAACGTGAAGAGGTGACGGTCTTGACGCCATGTCCAAGATGTCTCCGTGTCGTGTTGCCACGGAGATGAGCAGCCTGTCCTGTACAGCGTTCTGCTGGTTGCTTGGCTTCCTCCTGCCAGGGTGCCCTGGCCCTCTGGAAACTGCACAAGCATAAATAAGCCTCGCTGCTAAATTCAAGAGCAATGACTTGTAAAGACGGGTGCTTTTGTAATGCATCTGCAGACAAGTATTCCGTTAAGCTCTAATAATCTTTTCTTTTTTGCATGACACCCGGATAGCATCGCTTCAGTTTGTCTCTTTTAGGCAATTGTGCGGGGGTGAGAGAAATGAAGCTTGTATTCAAGTGGAATAAAGGTGTTGATTAAGTAGTGGAGTTGACTTGATGAAAAGTGAGGAAATATGTTTGAGGCACCTTGAAGAGTTTCTTTCATTAGTGCGCTAAAGATCAACGTTCTAATGAGCGGGTTTCTGTTCTGCTCTTCTTGTGCTCTACTGGATACGAGGATGCTTGTGTACTGTATGTACACAAGGATGCCGATGGTGTGGCATTACTCTATTCCATTCATAAACAATTCCTCTGAATATTATTGATATTCTGTGCTTTTATTGTTGGGGAAGGAGGCCTTATTGCAGGACCACTGAACAACCAATACATTGAATGCATTTAGCTTTTTTCCAAAGGGAGATGTCTGCAGGGTCCAAAGAGGCAGTGCACTGTCGGGCTTGCGACCCGGTATCCTGAGAGATTGTCATTTCTGACAAATTAAAGGCCAACATACATTGCTTGTCCCTCGAGAACAACACATCGTTTGTTCATGCCTTCCTAAACTGTTATAAATCACTGCAACTTCCAAATGGGTTCAGATCGTCTAGAGGAGACCCAACTTCTAAAAGGTGGAGCTTGATAACATATTGGGCTCATCGGCCCGCTCAGCTCTCTCGGCCTTCTTTTCTCTGACGTATTACTTGAGCTACACAAACAACATTTTTTATTTGCTCCAATTGTCAGTTTTCACGGCTTTTAGGCGGCACAGAAGCGTATTCTAAAGTATATTTAGGAAATCTCGGGGCAGGGAGAGTTTGGAGGTGATCTATCTCAGCGGTGCCTCCTCATAGATAGTAAACCTTTCGGGGTGAAAAATGTAGCGCTGCTCCAGGCTAAATATGAGGAGGTTGGCTGTGCGAAGCAGAACAAGTGGATTAACAGCAGTGGGAGGATAAACATTTCACCGTTCTTTCCTTTCTCCATAATCTCCCACCAAAAAAAAGAGCCATTGACTCATACAATAAGCAGAAACAATGTGTGATTCTAATGCATTTTGACAACTCTGTTATTTCCCAGAACTCTTGAAGATTTCTGCCTTCAGCTCGCCACTCCTGTAATATGACAAACTGGATGCTATCCAGTGGGGTCATTGTATTTCCCACATTCCCCAGTCCTCCGCACTGCCATCCCTCTCTCTTTCCCTTGTCTTTTCTCCTCAAAGTTCAGCGTCTCTCCTACAACACAAGCTCATCCAAGCCCATTCTCTCTCCCATGATTGCCGCATCCCCCCCTCTCAAGTGCGCCTGTGCATTTCCCTCAGGTGCCCACCTCCCTCGTTCTTACTCGACTTATCCCCCCCCCCATTAAGCTCCCTCTCTTTCGCTCTCTTTCCACCTCTCTCTCTTCTTCTCACCTCTCTGTCACTCCCACAGGGCCCAGCATTCAGAGGAAGCTGCAGTGCTCACTACCCCCTCCTTCCTCTGCTGTAAGTTATCACACTGTTTATATGGCCTTTTTTCTTTTATCCAATTTCACACGTCCCAACTTGTTTACCAGCAGTGGGGGCCACAGAGAGCCGCAGTGCCCTTTTGCTTCATTCTCCAGCACCGCCCTCCCCTCCCTTCTTCCTTTCCCTCTGCCAGCAGCTTTGCAGAAGCAATAAAAGCTAAGTGTACTTGTCGTTTTTCAATGAATGTGATTAGGTTTCTATTTTTGTACAGGCTTGAATCGCATTCAGCTGAGTGTCATGTAAGGAATCCAGGCTTTGCTATTCTGTTTTTATGTACAAGGAAATAATCATTGTCTAAACCTACACACTAATGAAGAAGACTGAAAACAGGGCGGGGGTTACCAGGACTGAAAGAAGCCCAACACAAGTTGTATCAGCCGCATATTTCTGGAGATTCGAGTCCAATCACAGAACAAGTTCCTATGCATCTCAAATGGTTCGTAGAAGAAAACGCACACCCAGTTTGTGAAGTGGATTTCCTTTCAGTGTCCTCACTTCTCTCAATTTCACCACAACATTTCCTACATAGTCACAAACTGACTCACCTAAAGGAAATACATGAACCCAGTCTTTGCTGGCGTTTACCACAGACAGTCAGTTTTGAATGACAGTCTAAACTACATTCTACATATTTGTACATTCTACATGTTGCATTTGGCCCAGCTGATGGCATGTGGTGCATAGGTCCAGCAGCAAAGATGCTGCACTTGTTACCACTCCACTGGCAGTGGAGGAGCACGGGTTGCTAGCTGACAGAGCACCACTATTGTCTATGTGGTAAACCGCCAGTGAAGACTACCGATGACGTAGCGGCTCTCAAAGGATTGTCCCACTTTATGGGGGAAGGTTTTGACCACTAACTTCTAACTCTTAATCGAGGGCCAAGAAATGTGATTTACCCCAAGTTCTAGCCCTCGATCAGCTGACGTAGGTGGTGGGATTTGCAGTTTTCCTTCCCTGATAACATAGGATATAAGTTACCACCACACTCATTACAACCTGGATATGGCTGGGAGGACAGTGAGGATCATGTTCTTTGAGGTCTCCAATGATTTAACACCATGACTCTCGGGAAAAGGAAAGTTAATCACAAATCTTGCCAAAAGTCTTCCTTAAAGACTTTGGGTAAGAGGCAGGAGAGGAGAGAGCCAACACAACTTAGGATATTGAGAAATAATGAGTATGTAATTTATCTCATGGACCTACCTACAATGAGTAACCTCAAATACAAACAAATGAAGGCTGTGTCAACAATCAACCATTGATAGCAAGCTAGCATCAATGGCCTCTCCAACTCCCACTCCCCAGACACCCCCAGAGAAGGTGAGACAGAGAGCATATATGAGGGAAGTAGTTGAGGGCCTGTCCAACCTGGGCCAGGTTAGGGAAAATGTATTTTCATTCTCATCAAAGAATCAATTAGAACCTTTTAAACCTCTGTGAATGCCAGACAAAGAACCGGGGATAAGTCTTAAAGCCAATTTGATTTATGTTTTATAAGTAATAGATTAATTCCACACTTTCTACACGTAGAGTAGATTTGTATCCAGTTGTCATAGATAAAACACTTCTACTGCGATAAAGAAACAGAATAATGGCCATTGTGGAATCTGACAAAGCATCTTTGAACTTATTTAACTTTCCCTTTCTCAAAATGTCGAGCATTGTGCTGCCTTGAAATTGAAATTCATTGATTCAACAACGAAACCAGATAAACAATACTTCATAATCCCATCACCAGATCTATACAGAGAAAGGTTTCATCCAAAAGCAGTATGACCTTGTATCAACACTAAAGGCTGAACAACATTTACCTTTGTCAAAAAGGTACTCAGCTACTATTAAAACTAAGAAAGCATGCCAGCATAACGTCCAACCAGCTTGTCATATCACTGCGGGAGGAACTGATGGACCCATTTGTAATGACTGACACATTCAACCATTATACATCCATTGGAAATCCTGGATACAGTTTTTATCACAAGTTAATTTTAAACTTTGGTGAATGAAGGTATTTTTTTCCCGCTGCCCGGACAACATTCTCATCATCTGCAACCATTTGCATCTGTGCATTGATTTTGCATGGGATTCGCAACGTTTCTGGTGTGAACGCAGCATAAGGAAGTTCCACAACTTTTAGGCAGAATTGATTGTGATTATTTATTGCAGTATTGAAAACGTTTAGATTTGTACTATTATTATATTCCTTCTTTTCCAATAAAAACACTATTTAAAAAAATAAAAGGAGTACATGACATGAATCAATTAGTGCTGGGTCAGACCGACAACCTCTGGGAATCCATTTGTATTATTACCACGCTTGGATCTGCCAAGAAACACTTGATCAAGGACACCAAAACATTATAGCGTGGAGAAAATAACAATATATAATGCAATCAAAAGAGCAACAATACACACTGTGGCTTTACCAGAGAGCTGAGCAATATAATTGCAAATTTGTTTTTAAATCATTTAGTAAAACGTTTAACAGATTGCAGTCACTGCAATGCTGCATTATATTAGACAAGTGTCCTTGTGATTGTGTCGACTTTCTTTATCTTATCAACACGTGGAAGAGCTGCTTGTTGTAACGACGGGACGATGCTGTCAGATCAAGCAACATTTTAACACTAAGTGGTCGTTCCTGAAGAATCAGGATTTCTATGTGATAAATCAGTTCAATTTTGAAGCTTCCACGTCGGCCATTTTTTCCAAAGCTTTATGTTTACCGTAACCTTCAAGCCTGGACATTGTTTTACGAATAACGGCATCATGACATAGTCACATTTGGATAAAGAAAACATACTGTTTGCAAGTCTGTGTTTATCTCGAGCCTATGGTCACTGACTAGCGATAAAGCTGCCGGGCATAAGGTGAAAAGAGAGAGGCGAGTGTGTTGTGTGGATTCCTTCACAAGGCAAAGCTGTTGTGCGAGTAGCCTTATTGTTGTTATTGCTGTAACAATACGACTGTTTCGAGGGTATTGAGCTCGTGATTTTCTTCGGTCTGGGTAGAATTGTATTGTTGTATTGGTTAGCTAATCACAGCGCTCATACAACGGTGACGGCTGATAACCCTGATACCAGACACACGGTGGCGGAATGTGGTGTTGTTGGAAGCATAACGCAGTATATTGGACTGAGGAATAAACTCGAAATGTATGGAGTACCGATACTAACACTCAGTTTTTTCTGGACCAAATCCCCCCCTAAGATCTTAACCCATTTGAAGGAAGAAGCCACGAGGGAAAAAAACTCACATCAGGAACAAAAGTGATTGCAGTGAGTCTGAGGATGCTGTGCTCTGAAAGCAAGATGCCTGTGGATGACAGCAGGGCTCATGGCTTTACTGCCGGAGAGATAGACCTGCAGATGCATACATGAGTCAAAGACGTCTTGCCCGGCATGTGTGCACTGCTGCTTGAGGGGAAGCTCTTTTCTTTGACAAGCAAAAAACGAGGAGGAAAAACAATGCCACTTACTACAAACTCTGCTCTGTTTATCCAGCGATGCCTTGAAGGCCTTGGGAGAAATGAATAGGACACAGAGCAGCTGTAAGTCCCTGAATGTGAGGATGGGAGTGGACTCTTTTTGGGAACGATCTGACTATTATAAAAGGCGAAGAATGATCCGCTATAGATCCGGACATTAAAAACCTCTCCACGTACTCTGGTGTAGTTTTATGATTTATTAAAGGGCCAAAGGTGTCAAGCAAAATTCTCGGTGAACTTTTCCTGGCATAACGCTGCTGCATGCGAGGCAAACTTAATCCAGTCACACTCAAGCCTCTCGCTCACATGGTAATAGCTACCTGTGGCCAGTCTCTGACTACTCTAAGAATGCAGAAGTAGCACATGACACAATGAAACAATTGGTCCTAGGGACACCATTTGTATTATTACCACGCTTGGTTCTGCCGAGGTACCATTGAGTGGAGCAAAAAAGAAACAGGAACACCTTCATATATATATATATAAATAATATGCAATCCAATGCAGCAACGATACACGCTGAACAGCTGAACCACATAATTGAAAGTTTCCCAATCATTAAACACAGCTTTCACAAATGTTGCACTCAAGGCAAGGCATAATATAAAATGTGTGACGTATCCTATATCAACACGAGAATAAACAGGCTAATGTTAAGATGGGCAGCTGCTGTAAAAATGTAGCACTATTCTTGACCTCAAATTGGCACTGACTAACTCAACGCTGACCGCACAGATTAACGTCAGTACGCTTTGATCAGCCGTCTGCAGTTTGAGCAGCTCTGATGAGTGAGATGATTTGTATATTATGAGAGTAGTATCTTACATGTATTCTTGACTATGTGTGATACAAATAATAAAAAAGAACTTCATTGCAAAACAAGTTGACTTGAGCAAACTTTTAGCATTCTTTCCTTTTTCTTACTATTTATTTACAAGATAGTCCGACACATTTATTTGGATCTATCTGCAGAAATTAAATTTGATAAATATAACTATGTTTTGATTATTGTGTAATCACTTGAAGCTCAGGAATGTGGTTTCGTTGGCTCAGAATGAGCCCTTCATATCTCCAGAGCGAGGCGAATGGCGAGGGAGCAGAGAAGAGGAGGATTCAGTTGGCCGCATTCTTTGCCTCACTACGAGATCAAAGACCAAATCCTATGTGCCATTAGAGGAATAATGCATTACGTAATGCTGCCTTTATTTATTTTGTGTACTTTAAATGTGAGCTCAATTTCCCAGCCGGTCAATAAGTTGCTAGAAGGATCGGAATTCATTTTAATTGCGTTATACAAATATTGTTATTCATCGAGAACAGACCTATGAAATGCAGCTTTCTCTTAATATTCTGTTCCAAACAACTTTCTCTTTGATTGAGGGAAATACAAACCGTCGTATTCCGTTTTAAAGGGTTCGCCTGCCCAGTAAAAGAGCACAAATGAGAAGTAGATCAATAACAAAATTTGACCAGAATAGAAAAATTCCAATATTCATGGTGCCTACCATTAAGATTTTTGAAATGTTCGAAAATCCCAAATTGTATTTTATTACTAACATCTTCTCCCTTATGATACCTCACCCTGCTCTGTTCACCACTGACTGTGCTGGATGCCAACTGGTCAAAGGGTCTTGTAAATGAACAACGTGTCCACGTGCACACGTGAGAGAAGATCCAGCCCAGCGCTCACTGGACCACTAAAGCTTTCCAATACATTCAAGCTGCCGTACTGTACATGCACGTACACATACATAGAGCTCACTCACAGATTCGTGGTCCGTCAAGTCAGCCAGAACAAAGCAGCGGTACTGCTGCTGTCCAGGGAGGGCTTTGTTGTAGTAGCCGTTGTACGTCTTCTCGTCACCCAGAGTGAAGGTCTCAGGCAGAGCGTCCAGCTTGGCAGCGATGTAGGGCTGCAGGAGGTCCTGGCTCTGTCTCTTCCGTCTCTGCAGACTGCCGTCGGCCCCGACCTCCAGGAGCTGCCGGAAGGACGACACAACAGGTGACTTTGAGACAGGCATGACTTGACACGATATAACATGACAGAAAGTAATCATGTGCTGGAGCTTCATGCTCCTACCTCCACATGGAAGCCGGAGGACAGTGATGCGTTCTTCCCATATTATTTCTGATATGTGACTTTTGTTGTTGCTGATCCTGTCAAAATCCTGCAACTTTGAATTCTAATCCAATTCAGTTCTTCACCCCCTCATGATTTCCTACTAACCCAGTCAAAATTTATTTGCACCATTAAGCATTTGGATTCCTATTACTTGCAATATTGTGTTATGAACAGTGCTTTTGCGTCATCGTCATTCCTAAACCAAAGACACAATTGTGTCCAAGATGCTTTGTGGAAATAATACACTGTGCTATCCTGGTCATACGGAGAGGCTATAGAGAAGAGCAGACTCATTTTCTGATATTTTTTAATTGTGCTACTAACAATCTTTCTTTCACCAGAGATCAGCAATAAAGTTTGCCAATTTCTACACTTAACGTGTAACAAGGGGAACAACAATACTATTGAGACTAGGATTTACAGCAAAACTAAAGCTGAGGAAAAACAACAACAGCTCACCTGCAATATTCCAACTGGACAAATATTGAAAGTGAATAGAAACTGCAGTACTGTTCCAGGGTTCCAGTCAAAAGTTGTTAAAATAATGGTGCTTCTAGCGTAGGGGACACTCCTCAGCAAGGAATCCCTGTTCGTGAAGAAGAGTCACTGACTTAATCTAAAGCCTCCCCCCCAACTAAAAGTCAATTCCAGGACTCAACATAAAACTGCAATACACACACACACACAACATGGATCATGCTCATGCTCAGCACTATGTTCTGCAGCCACATTAAAGCTCTGGGGAATAGAACAGATGTCCCCCTCTCCTGGAGGTGGTGGCATTATCAACTCACTGCTCCAGAGAGGAATATTGGATCACTCTCTTAACACAGCTGAGCCTAAATAAAGATCTGAACATGTCATGTTTCATCTAATCCATTACACTTGATGGATGCAGCACTTTTGTATTGGCCGACCACAACGCAAACACAACTCCACGTGGCAACGAGCACAGAGATGGATGCTGCATTCACGGCAACTCGGAACTCTAAGATAGCAAACCTCCAACAAAAATATGTCAGGGCCAAGCCACGCCTCCTGCCTGTACTGTGTGTGTGGTGGGGGCGTGGCTCCAGACTAATGGCTGGCTCCCTGATTACATCAACCTCACCTGCTCAGGCCAACAAGCTGCCTTCAATCCACTAATCACCCTGCTGTGTATCTACCCCGGTTCCTCAGCCACTCATTGCCTTAGCTGACCTGCTAGTGGTGCTCTGTTGACAATTTACTTCAGAGATTGTTTGCCTTGCCTCTGACCCTGTCTTTTCTGTTCTCACATTTATCCGTTCCCCTCGGCTGTCTGCCACTCCATCCCTGGATTCCCCCGCCATTCCCCAATTGTTCCTTTCTGTTTCCCTGATCATAAACTACTTCCTCCTTCAACTCCCTGGTCTGTGTTTGGGACAACTTTTAAAATTACAACCTCATAGTTGTCCAGAACGCAGCATAAATAGACACAAACAGGCGGGAGCGTAGCATTTATTAAGTGCTATCGCTAGTTGGGTTAATGTGCTAACGTACTCTGCTAATGTTGGCTCCACGGGTTTAAATGTAGAAACGTGAATCTCTTTCAAATCTCGCTGGGTAATGAGTATCACTATTACCGTAACAAGCTCCAAGTCCACTCAACCAGCATTAAAAGAAAGAATATCTGGACAATCGCGTAAAAAAACTCTTCTCGCTAGCACATATATGCAATGCGTCCTTTTAATTATGAAGGCCCTGTGGTGCTCTGTACACTCTCCTTCTGCCTGCCTGCTGCCATGTTGTCTGCTGCTGTTCATGGAGCATTTTAAACGCCCCAACTCCAACTCTGCATCCACCTGTGGGCTCTGACCGTCACCCCTCACGCCCTGCGGTGCAGAGCTTAGCGTTTACTTTTAGGAAGAGACGATGTCAGAGCCTGGCAGCCAAATATAAATAATGCTGTATATTTCTAATCCACTCAATGATATATTCCATATGTGTTTGCTGACTGTAATAACTCAAATCAATGAGCTGTGACCTGGGTGTGGAATCACACCAATCTCACAGAGACCTGTCCTGTATTTATTTCATCTAAATGCTAAATTCCGCCCAACAAACTCAAGCCAGAAAGCCCCTGCACTGACACACTCCCTTTGGTGAACCTCAATGTAAAACTTATCAAAGGAGGCGGTAAACACATTCACACTGACGATAGAATGGAGTTGATCCATCCTTGTGGGAAGTGTTGACGTTGCGTTCGACCTGCCTGCTCTCGGGGGCCGATAAACAAAGGATTGCTAAACCTGCCCAAATAAGATAAAAAGAAACCCTGTGACCTCAAAGCACCCGCAAAGGGAGACAACACAGCTCGAACTCTCCTGCCAAGCAAATGGCATCTCTCTCTGCTCCTGTGCTGCTTGCACTTGTATATTAATGAAGTATTATGCAGATATTTGGTGCAAAAGCATCCCCTTTCTAGGCAAGTGAGCCTCAATGCAATAACAGAGTTGTTGATAACCAACGCACATCTATAAGGGGTGTCACGCCTAGACCTTTTTCAGCACTCATGGCCTGTTGCTTGGAATTGTGAGGAATGATTCTGCCTCTAATTTCAATCACAATCAGCAAATTACACGCAGCAGTAAAACTATATGGATGTGTTTGTTCTTTAATATGATTAGCAGACCTTTTGTGATCCAGACCATGAGACGGTAATTCATGGTGCTATCATCAACCGCAATGATGTTCTTTGTTAATTGGCCCATCGGCGTTCTACTTCCTCTTAAGTAGAGCGAAAAAAACTATCAAGACCACAGCAAACAAACCTGGCAGATGTAAAGCCTCATCCACTAATACTGATTACAAGTTATCAAATGTATATCTTTGTATTCACAAGACACATGTGAACACATTGCCAACACTTTGACAATCATACTATTTATCAAGAGAGACTGATGTCTATCAGGACACACATCCAGAGGAGAAACAGGAGGATCCAGAGAATAAGCCTTTATCTGCTTTAGTTTTCCATAGATGTATTCATGGGACATGATTTCCTTTTTTATTTCCACAATGCAACCGGAGAGAAAATAAGTGACTATGCTTATAACTGGGGCGTGGTTCCAAATGGCTTCAGATAAAGTGCAATGACCACTCTACACAGGAAAGATTCTGGGGAGCACAATCCAGTGAAGTTGCTCATTAGAGGCTGTGTATGTAAATGGCCTCAAGAGCAGCCTGTTCACCTGCAGGTCAGAAGCACTTGGAAGTAAAACACGAAACACATGGCTAATGGGTTTTCACCGACAGGCGGTAATAACAGTAGATACATTTGCAGCAAAAGAGATCTGTTGCTGATCCTTCTATCGACATTGCCGAACATTCAAATGTAACTCTTGTTTATTCATATTTTGGGGAATACATTCTTTAAATCGAAACATCACTTTTTGTATCTAACAAATGGAAGGAGACGTTGACCAGTAAAAGGCCAGTGCTATTAGCCTAGTAGGAGACTATTACAGTTGTGGGAATGGTAAAACCATATTAGATTCAGCTTCATATATTAAAACAAATAATGCACAGTTAAATATGATTGAGTAAAAGTAAGTTGGACTTTTGGAGGTATCTTTTTACTTAATAACTTTCCTTTCGCGCCATCACTAGCCTCCATTACCAACTTTGTACACACATTTGATGGTCAGACTGTCATAAATCTTCTGGGTCCTTAGATCATGAAGCATCATGCATTTTTATAATCCTGTTGCCTTGCCTTTAGCTCTTTAAGCCAATAAAAAAAAAATCATACAAACATATTACATAACACAAAAAGCTGATTGCTCTAACCAGTCTCTAAGCTCATGCATGGTCCCCAGAGGAAGACCCCTATACAATGTGGTGACCCATGACCTCCCCATGGTCATCAGCGATTTCAAGTGTTATATTTTCAGTCCTCCTAACAGAAGGGCTGTCAGAAGAGTGTGATCGTCAGCATGTTTGGCCCATCCAATTTTTTCATAGCTGAGGGAGCTTCAGAAATATAGTCCTGGTGGCTGTGAGTTTAGTTTAAGCAATACAGCAAATACTATGCAATACTATCACGCCGTGCTGTAAACAGACACACAAGACATATTGTCATGTCACAGTAGGAAGAACACAGCTGGAAATAATGTAATGAAAGCTGGCTCTGGCTGTATTCAAGCTGGCTCTGGCTGTATTCCAATCAGGCTGCTTGGGTTTCAGGGTCCTGGCTCACTGTCACACTGCTGTGGCTTATCGGGACACTCGGATAGAACAGAACCATTGTTAATATAATTAGTAAAAACTATGCTTTACCTGCTATCACGAGCAGTTCCCTGTTTTCCTTGCATCACACGCTCTACCAGCATGTTGCACATGTGTGTCTAAAGTATGTGAGCGTGTCCACACAAAGAGGTCGGTAATGCACATTTTAATTGTAATCATTGCTTTGCTTCACACGCTTCTACGGATCAAACATTTGTTGAGTTAACTTAAATGCAGCATGGAAGAAAGTCTCGGAAATGTTGCCAATAAACCGCTTCCAAACAAAGTGGAATTAAAATGTAGGTTTTTATCTAAACAGGTTGCTTTGCAAATGTTTTTTTCAGAACGGTTTCCATTGGGGCGCAACGATAAACACAAAATATGCCTCGTGTAGATTTTTCAGGACTTTTGCTGATACAGTGTTTTTTAAAATCAGATTCAAGCAAACTGAAAGCACAAACCTATAAATCAATCGCTTGTTTCAGGCTGATGATTGCCTCCTGTTTGTGAACGTGTTGTTTTTTGAGCTTTGACATGAGCATAATTAATGTGTTGTATAAAGATATATGTACTGATTATACATACATTTCTGTAACTTGAGGCTTAGATGAAAAAAAGGTACCATTAGTCATAACTGCTCCGTGATTAACTCCACCCAAGCCTGAGCTTAGTTGAAAATGGAATGGTTTGAGTTTTTGGTAGTAGCTTTTAGGGGCCTCGAGTCGACTCGAGGGAGACTTTGTCCCTTTACATGACGAATACAGGTACGCGTCAACTCACCTCATGGATGTCCATGTCTTCGGGGTTCTCCCATCTTCTCAGAGAAACCGAGGTGACAGGGACAACCACTATGTAGTAGCACCTGTATCAAACACAGTGACACACCTGCGTTACACAACATATGCCTTGTGCACACAAACACACACACACACACACACACACACACACACACACGCTTCAGTGGGATGTACACGCCCTTGTATTTCAGTCATCTGTCGGTTATGTTTACAATGTTTTCAAATATATTTTAGAGACTTTATATATTCATGTCTACTCTTCTCCTAATACTGATGGGATATGTTTGCTAATGAAAAGGTCTGGGTCAGGCATTCATATAGAAATGGTATTAGTTATTTAGTTTTCTCCATCAGACCCACTTCTCTTTTTACAGCCGACATGTGGGCAATTTCTTTTGAGAAACAAACACTTGAAACACAATTAAGTCAAAGTAATTTGCAACGCCTGTCTCCTCCATCGAGCTGGGTAATAATACAAAAGTAACCTTCCACTGAATTGCAGCCTTTACATTTGGGATTCTCTTTGATCAACTGTAGTTTAAAAGCTCAACACTTAAATAAATTGCTTTTTAGTGTCAGGAGAGAGCTCAGGAAGGGCATCAGGGTTATTGTTCGCATGGCCATGTGGTTATAATCATGGAGTTGTTGTGTTGTGGGACTGAATATTTTGTTTGCTTCTGAAACACTGACCTGAAAGAACTCTCTGCTGCAGCGGATAATTGGCTGGTTATGAACTGGCTAGCACAGAAGAAGTAAATAAACCAGGCTTGTAATGGCTGCAGACAAGCTGAGCTATTGATTAACTCCAACACACATTGTCCGTGTGCATCTTGTGTGTGTCTTTGCTTGACTTAGCCTCTCTGCTGTGCACCGAGAGGCCTTTTAAGGTCTTCACACGGCTCGTACATCTAGGGAAGAATTCACCAAAGGATTGTGCTGCTTCTGCGACCACTAAAACAACCTTTTAACTGCAACTTACACCTGTGCTGCCGAGCAACTATCCTGGTGCTCCTGTGCTAGTTGTAGGTTTTATAAATGCAGAGATTTAGTGCAACATCGGCTCCTTTCCATGCAAACATTTTCAAAGATTAGCTCTAATAGCCAAACAGAGTCACAGTAAAATGATTACTGTTGATGACATGATGCCAGTTGTGTCATGAGAGTTACATGAATACAGCTCACCTACCTGTCATATTTGACAATTGCATGCCTACTGTATGTATGCTTTGCTAAGCTAACCATGTCCTCACTTCAGCTCCGTACTTAATACAGATGACAGGAGGTTGACATGCACGACAGGTAATGAGCACATTCCTATATGCTTTCAGAAGATGGCACATAACTAGCCACCTGGATTATTTAATTTGGATTCAAAAACTGGGGGTTTGCGCTGTAGTATCAACACGTCTTTGGTGAATCGGATCTTGAGAAGAGCCAGATAGCAGTTGCATAAATTCAATTCATGGTGCTATCAGTGGTGATGACTCTCTGTTGTGCCTGAAGCCCCTCCCCTTCATTAACTTATCTTTATTTGGCTCACAAACACATCCAGGTTGTGGTGCAGTGTCTCTGGAGCCTCATTTGACAGATTCTCATCTCATTCAACACACGGTGCTGTCATTTCAGCATCACTGCCTGCCATCATCAATCCCCACTTTAATGTATTCAGGGTCGGATTTCCAAACCACATTTTTTTTAACTTGTACCGGTCCTTTTTTCATTTAGAAAAATTTACCTGATTTGTTTCACTGGTCATTAAAATATCTTTTTTCAAATCTAGAGCACATTTAGATATACAAATACGTAGCTTTATGAATTAACACATTACTATATATCTTTTAATTTAGTGAGTATTTCTGTCACCTAACATTGTGTTTGGGCGCCAAAGCAATGCATCCTGGTACATGTGGCCACTGCCAACAGGGTAACATTAACACTGATTGGACAGCCAGGTACAACATTTTTTTTTTTAAGAATTCAGTAGTGGTTAACATTAAATAATTAAATAATTATTACAGCTATTTACTTTCAAACTGATAAAGAGGAGAGAAGACATCTCAGAGCACCCATGAAATCACGAGGCAGCCCTTATCTTTTCAAGATGATAACCAAACGCACCTGACAGGGGCTTCAGAAGGCACCCTGGAAAAACTGATGGTCACTTTGCCTCCCTCCTCTTCATCGTGTTGGTATCGAGCTGGCTTCATCTTCAGCAGGTCTGGGGCTGTTCGAGTGGAAACCTGCTGCTGGAGGCCGCCGGCACTGTTCCCCCGGCTCATAAGCACGAAGGAATAATCCGTATCCGGCTGGAGCTGTGTAATCAACTTCCTCTTCAGGTTGCCTTGAACCTCCAAACTCTGCTGGTTGTACAGGATCTGAAGACAGGATGAAGTTTCTTAAGAACACTGATGCAGTTTTGATTTTATGGACTGTATTGGATTTAGAAAACACCACAGCACAGAGACAGCACTGGTGAACATTACACATGACCTCTTAATGGCAGCAGATGAAGGACTCCTCTCTGTACTGGTCTTGTTAGACCTTAGTGCTCATAGAGGACTCCTCTCTGTACTGGTCTTGTTAGACCTTAGTGCTGATAGAGGACTCATCTCTGTACTGGTCTTGTTAGACCTTAGTGCTGATAGAGGACTCATCTCTGTACTGGTCTTGTTAGACCTTAGTGCTAATAGAGGACTCATCTCTGTACTGGTCTTGTTAGACCTTAGTGCTGCATTCAACACCATTGACCATGACATCCTATTACAGAGACTGGAGCAGTCGATTGGCATTTCAGGCACCGCACTAAGTTGGTTTAAATCCTATTTATCAGATTGATTATTGATGTCTGTTACAACTTTCCAATGACACTTTTTTTTTTTTTTTAATACATTGATATTTATTAGTTTAATAAATAATGACAGTGCTTTGTGTAGCTTCGGTTCACTTAGTTGTATCATTGTCTCGTTTAAAAGTGCTGTGAGTATTAGTGACCTTGATGAGTTCCGTGTTCTCTGGTTTTGATTCTATGAAGCACAACAACACATTGTTTTGTGTTACAAGGGGCTATACAAAATAAAGTATGATTTACTTGGTAATTATTATTTAGTTGCTGACCCATGGTCATAAACTTTTGTTTCTGCCTTTAGCTCATCATCAGAGCTGCACAGAGTGACAAGACGGACATGTCCTTTAACAAATAGCCAGTCATAAAGTTCAGCTACGGGCAGTTTAATATGGTGCAAATTGATTTTCTTGATGATTTATGTTGCAGCTGCTCCGTTAGGGACTACAACAGAGAATATCTCAAATATGTCATATAAATGGAGAAAATGTTTGTATTACTGATTACATTATATTGATATCACCTCCTAATGGTTTTACTCTTAGCAATTAGGGTTCCAAAAGGGTTCCTCCTGAAGAGCTCCCGTTCTTTTTAAGGATAGACCCCTTGCCTCTGGAGAAACCTTTTGTGAAGAAATGGGTTTTCAAGGGTTCTCTGTGATACCAAGGGTCTATTAAGGACACTTGTCATCTGAAATGCCCCTTATGAAGGTTCTTCAATGATTCTTGGAGGCTTGGATGTAAAAAGGGAATGCCCACAATCCAGCCGACACACCCCACACACTGTGACGGGAACCATGAGTTGGGTTGCACTGCACCATATTATCTCTTTTAGGGTTGTAGTTTGAACTCTTGGAATATAAAAGATTCCCTTTAGAACCCCCTGGGTAGGTTCTAATTGTATCCCTTGTAATATATGTTCCATGTAGAACCCCCTGGGTAGGTTCTTATTGTAACCCTTGGTATGTAAAAGGTTCCCAGTGGAATTAAACCCTTCAACAATGGAAAGATTCTAGATAGAAATTTCAGAGAGGGTTCAGGATGGAACCTTTCACAGATGATCTCCATCTGAAGTGGTGCATATTATTGTCTCAGAAGCAGTATGAAGTATGAAATGAGATCTTAGTTTGCGTCTTTTGTCTCTAATGTCGAGCCATATCCGTTGATATTCACAAACATCTGACCACTTGGTTCTAGATTATTAGTAAGAAACCTCATGTTGTTGTTAAATTCACCGTCTGCAGCTGGAAGCGTGAGAGGATCTTACCTTGAGAGGCACTTGGGATTTGAAGGTTTCTGGCACTTCCCAGGTCAGCAGGACAGAGGTTTTCATCACAGCCTTTACGGCAAAGTTCTTGGTAAACACTGAGGGAAGGTCTAGATGATTATCAGGTGGTTAATTTAATTGTAGATGTAAGTGAGATGATTCAAAGTAGAAGCTAAATTGAGCGATGTAAATGTATTGTTTAGAAAAAGTATCTTCTCAATCGTAGTGGCTTTATTATTTATGTATAGCAATCATTTGGTGACCAATAGCAATGAAATAAAGCTGAAATATTTTGATGCATCAATACTGGATCAAAAGAATGTCATATATAAAAAGTCACTAATGATTCCACACAAAATTAGATGGTAAAAAAATCTAATTGTGAATATGTAGCACCTCTAACCAAGTTTGGAATAAAACACCAAATAACCAGAATAGAAATTAGCTACTTATAACATGTGCATTCTGGGATTTGTTTTTGTTATACATTACATTTGAGATATATAACAATTACACACAGACTAATATCAATGTAATTCCAAATAGCTCAAAAATAAAAAGCTAGGTTTACACTTAGCAGACCTGTGAGTTTGTTATACGTTTGTTTTTAGTGTGTCAACATTAATGTTTCCAACAACAACTTGTAGAATGTCTGATCTCTTCCATGCAGTTGATTTAACACCTGTAGTTGTCGCGCAGCAGCAGGAATGAAATGCGTTTCATCTGCAGTTTCTGATTTTAGAGGGGCTGAGTGTAATTTTACATGACACAGACAGCAGCAGCAACTTCAGTGATTATTCAAATGTCCCGACAGCGACTGGCTTAGTGAGGGACAGTAACAACACTCTGTCTTCTAAACATATTTTATCCCGAATTAAAAAAAGGAATTGAAAATGCTGTGTTGTTTTATGGGAACGTCATTTTTAGGAAACAGGGCTCGTTAAAATGTTTTCAAAACATGGATTGCTATCATGCATATTCCATAAACTAATGTAAGTCTTCTTGATGTCTTTTAAATCCATCCGGGTCTTTTGATTATTTTTATGAACTTTGTTCTCCTTTGGAGTCAAAATATGTGGATTGTTACAGTAGGGGAAGTACCAAACCCCATTGTACATGTTTATTAAAACATAAGAACTGAGCATTTTCTTTTTGTCAATAAGAACTCATAATTTTTCACTTTGTCTCATTTATGTTCAACATTTTCAAAAAGAGTTTAAATGTATCAATGAGCATTTATTTGTGTGGATTTTGATTCTATTTGGATGAGTGAAAGCTGACCTGATACCCCAGCACCTCCAGCTCCACTATAGCAGCTCCCTGTTTATTGCGGTCAGAACTGAAGCTCACCTACTCATAAAGTATTCAACCTTTCCTCCACATTGTGCTAAGCTGCACTTGTGCTTACCAACATTTCAAAAACTTGCATTTTCACCCTGTGTTTCAGGAAAATAGATGTCCAAATCATGTAATAATGTACGGCGTCTCACCTGGCATGGTGGTGGACATGGTCCGACTCTGAATGCTGGGGCTGATGGGTCCCCCCCCCTTGCTTGTGAAGGCTTGGACTCTGATGTCGTAGGTTGTGTCTGGCTGCAAGCCCTGGACGGTCATCTTTGTTTCTGTGGTGCTGTTGGTGTTGTTGTGCTGGCTGTTGATATCTCGGTACACCACATCGTACTTCACGATCTTCCCGTTCCTCTCAGCCAGAGGAGGGGGCTCCCAGGCCAGGTTGGTGGAGGTGGCGGTCAGACCGACCACGCTCAGATTCTGGGGATAGCTGCTGGGAACCTCCTCGGGGGTGCTGATCTCCTTCACGTACTCCTCCCCGTTGCCCGCTCGGTTTTTGCCGCACAGTTTGAAGATGTAGGTGGCTCCCTTGTGGAGGCCGGTCACTGTGAAATGATCGTCTGCCTTCTTGAAGTCTTTGATGGTGAAAGCCTCCTCCTCGGTCCTCTTGTACTGCAGCTGGTATCCCACGTGCTCCCCAACCATCTCCTTGGGAGGCTGCCACTGGATCAGGGCCGTGTTCCCTATGGTGGTGCTGATCATCATAGTGGGCTTGCCAGGCACTAGGAGACATACCCATATCTTGATTACACTTAAGACGCCTCCATTCAATACATGTGCACTTAAATGACTCTTGAAGGTACAGAGTGTAGCATTTTGGGTGGTCTATTGTCAACATTCATCAAATATGTAGAACTACGCTTTTATTCGTGTGTAATCACCTGGAATTAAGAATCGTTGTGTTTCGGTAAGCTTAGAATGAGCCCTTTGTAACTAGTTTTAATACGATACATCACATCTTTAAAAAGACAACAAGCAGTCGGAGGATCAAACATGCGGAGAGATTAGTTAAAGCTTTATTAGAAGGACAAAAGTGAACACACAAATAATGTCGAAACAATCCCTCATGGCACGGTGAAAAAGTGTGTGTTGTTTACAGTGAGTCAAAGTGTTCCTGAAATCTAGTTTTCAACCTAAAATCTATATTTATAATGGACAGTCGGAGTTGTGATTTCAACAGTAACCAAATTGCTTCTTCTTCTAAATAAATTGGAGATTTGTGGCTAGCAATTAAAATAAAGAAATACAAAAATAAAGAAATACAAAACAATAGCAGTGTTGTAGTCATGACCAAGACCAGAGTGTAGTGAAACCAAGACCAAGACGCTGAGGGGTTGAGACCAAGTCAGAGATGACAAACGAACATGCGAACCATCGACGCTCCTCTCACTGATCTGAAAGATCCACATTCTTATAAAAACAACCATGGAAAACAATTGAGAATTCCTCTTCATTCACCTCTATGTCCCCCTTATCTAGTGTATATGTGTGTATGTAGTATGGTACCATTAGAAATATATTGATACAATAATCAAAAGGAATTGCAGAGGTGAAATATATTATAATGTTAACAATTCAATCAGAGACTAAAACTACTTTAAAGCATGATGAAAAAGGTTTCCTTACCTTAACACAGTTTTGGTTTTGAACCCAAACAGTTTTGTCTAAATCTAATCACACCACCACAATAGTGGTTGTCAGAAACAGTAAACCGTTAAGATGGGGGGGGAGAGAACAAGTAGAAACTTTCATTTCACACCTGCTCCTGTGGTGGTGACCACCTTGGCCTTGCTGCGAGATCCATCGCCTTTGGTGGTATAAGCAGCGACAGTCACCGAGTAGGTCGTCTCTGGCAGCAGACCTGTTACAACGGCCTCCTGTGAGGTCGAGAGAGACAGAGAAAAACAAGATGGAGAAAAAGGGATGGATACAGAGACGAATGGAAACAGAGGGAAAGAGGCAACATTCAGCTTGAGACAATGGCCTCAGATGCATTATTGTGCTGTCAGCCAGTTCCTGTTGCAAAGCAAATGAGACATGGTAAGTGACAAAACACTATTAAAGAGTCAAGTGAGGGTCGTGAATGTAAAGCTGGAGTGCACTTCTATAATATCCTGAATGCACTTGATGGTTTCTACTTTCTAGTCCTTGACGGTGCTGTTAGATGGTGTCAAAGCAGTGGCAGGAGAGTCTATAAACTGTGATTGATTTTCACCTACAGCATTGGACAGTTCATCCTTATTTGTCTTAAGACAAGTTTGACTAACCAGGAGGTATATTTACAACATGTTGCTGTCTCCTTGCTGTAAGATATGTACAATGTTATTTGTCTGTAAATATTAAATATCCTCTTGGTTTTAACAAGATGACGTCAACGTCAAAGAAATGCAGTTGGAGTTTAGCCAGCTGACTAACATTGGCATGTTTACAGAAGTGATGATTCATTAATTAATGTGTGTTCTATTTAAGAAAAAAATTTAAATGAATGAAAATGTTTTCTGAATATGTAAGGCATTGGTTAGGAGTGACAGCATAGTATATTTTCTGCACTCATGGTTAACGCCACAATGCACAGGGTCCACTGGATCTACGCTGCAGTGAGAGCAGTATGTCGTGAAGTTACAGCAGACGCAAGGTGTTTTCAGATCGGAAGAAGTTTTTCATAGTTCTAGGAATTCCCTTTTTATTGTGTCCGCACCGCAAGAATAAAGGAACCATCATAGTCCTCAGAACAATCTTGCATAACTTTCTTAGCTACAACTCAAGAGGAACCATGTATGCGGTGCCTTTCTGGAAATGTGAGATCAGCGTTCCTATTGGCCGAGGCGATTGCATTACAAAAAAAAGGCCCTTGATGGTAAATCATTCCTCAAGGAGCTCCCCAGAAATGTTTGGTCCGAAACAGCCTTGAGCCTCAGCTGACTGCATGAACCAGGTACCAGGCCTAGCTTTACTTAGATCATCATCTATTTTCATATAGCTGTAATAAACTGGTCGTGTCACACTCCTCATTCCCATATGACTCACACATGTACGCAGGATTGAATATAGCAAGCACTCAAAGGCAAAGGCGCTTCAGATGCACATCAAACTCTATGTCCCCTTAAGAAAACCTCTGCCCACACGCGTCACAGAGCACGCGTTCATGCGCGCTCCGCCACGGCTCAAACATGCCTCGTTAATACAGCTACATGCATTCTGTCAGCTGCAGGGAGTCCATTAAACGCCTTTGGAAAATGCCCGTTCCTCTCAGATAGCACAGCATTATTTTCTAGTGGTGCTCGTGAGTGATGAGTGGAGAGCAGCTGCAGAGATGAAGCAGCTTGTGATGAGAGAAACATGGCACTGGGAGGATGGTGGTGGAGGTGTGGGTACGTTATGATAGTTCCAGCAGAGAACACCCAGCAGGTTATATCTCCCTCCATCAGACTGGCGCCTCCGCCTACAGCCTCGGGCTTGCGAGGCCCTGCCAGAGCAGCCAGGGGTTCCAGCGACAACCAACGTTCTAATTATTATTTCATGGATGGCAATTTTGTTTCCATCACAGGATGTTTGAACAGCTTCTTCTGTGCATTTAAAAAAGAAGACAAGCACGGGGCAGAATTCAGCTGGGGCCTAAAGTTAAGATACGGCCCTCCCTCCATCCCTCCTGAGTCTTCTCTGTGCGGCTAATAAGGGGAAAGATAAGAGGGAAATGTGACTCATGCGAATGTACCGAGGTCCTCTAAACCCTCATTATTTTAATCTGGTGGTGTTCCTTTTCACTTCTGCTGCCAGAAACGTTCATGCATTTGGCAAAGAGAGTGAAGAAAATAAATGTAGTTGGTCTTTCATCTGCCTTTTTTCACACAGCAAGCCGGAGTCTGTGGGGATGAATTCCCTAGGACGGAACAGATGAAACATTTTACATTAAGGAGGTACATTTCTAGTTTAACGAGAGCCAATCTATCGGCAGTGACTTCCTGTGTGTCAAACATCAAATGCCGCTGTCCTCCACCTCCTTTTTCAAGCATTATCACCGGGAAGGGATATGTCAAATTTTAGGTTTCATATAATTTGACATTTTAAATTGCATCCAGGGAACCATAGCTAATAACTTTTAAATTCTGCAAACTGATTAACCTTTAGTAAAGGGCCTAAAGGCTGTCTGGGTTGCTTCCCAGAATGTCCCCACTAAACTCAGTGGGTAAATTCAGGTCTTTTTAAACACAAAAAATAGCCAAATAAATGAATTAAACCTTTCCTCCGGACCGGTCCAGAGCAAAGATTACAGGCAAAACATTCAACAGCTCTCTGAAACATAGTGACCATTTACTCAAGTTTGACCATTTTGTCATCGGGTCTGCAGGTATAACCAAAAGCTGAAGAAGATATTTTTTGACCAAAATGTAACAAACTTTCATGAAGTGAAAACACACCGTGAAAGGTTAACGTTCTCAGACGAAAGCAGGGACAACTCTCAGAGAGGACAACGTTGTTGATGCAACCTGTCAATCCCCTTGTCTCCCCGCTGCTAAATCCTACTCTGCTTTACGGTCTGTATGGACCATCACTTACTAAATGAACATTGCTGAACGTTCCATCGACCCTCATTTTTGACAACATAATCAGATATTGACATTCCCTTGTTTCCCCGGAGTATGATGCTGTCAAACGTCAGAGCATCCAGTTCTGTCCATCCTCTAATGGACAACAAGACAGTTACAAATATCTCAAAATGTTTTCCTAAAAGAAGGAATAAATTCATCCAACTTGTACAAATAACATCACTCTGTTTATTTCCCATTAATTCTAACTCATAATTAGTTACTTCTTAATGAGCTGTTCCCCCATCAAAATTATGAAACATTATGCAAGACAATATCAAAGCTGATTAAACAAAATGATACTGAGACTGTAACCAATTGTGTTCCCTTTATTGGACATTATGCTGAAATTTAAAGGATTAATTCAACCAAAATGTAATTTCTTCTTGTTTTTAGATTTCCCCTCCTTGTCCCACCCTCATATTAACACTCTAAACAAGTTATCAAGCCAAACTAGACAGCTTTTTTCCTTCGTAGTTTTGATGTCAAAGTCTTAGTAGACAACGTGTTCTGTGGATAATTTCTGAACTTTGTGGCTGTTGAATATTTGAATCCTATGGAGGCATCAGAACATCTGAAGAATAGTAAACCTGAGTAAACGTTATATACCTCTTAAATATGTTTGTGTCAACGGGTCAGGGCAGCACTCGTCATTAGTGAAGATGTACATGAGTCCTCAGCTTGTAAGTTAGCATTTTGATGAGGACATTTATGCAAGAGGTTAGTTTGTATTCCTGTATCTTGTGGTCTGTGTTTGAGTCGTCATGCCGTCTGTCTGTCTGTCCTCTCGATAACGTCACAACCGCGCAAGATGCAGTCATGACATGTTATCGCTGTGAAGCAGGAGCAAGGGCGTTGGAAATAGAAGAGTTGTGTTCCTATCGTCTCATTTCAACTCAGCCCTCGCTCAACTGGAAAAAAGCAACACCTGTCAGAAAGTTGTTTGTTGGTTTGAGCTCAGCCTTTGAACATACACTGTGTTTAACAAACCCGCTGGTTTGTTGACTGTGGTTTTAAATCCTTGAGTGAACTTTGCTGTATTGAAGACGACTTGAAACTAGAGATTGAGACCATAAACTCAGGTTTACTGAGGGAATAAATCTCAGGTTTACTGAGGGAATAAATCAAGCGAGAAGTAAAGTCATCTTCTATAGACTTCTATACAACCAGAGGAGTCGCCCTCTGGTGGTAAGTAAAGAGAATGCAGCTTTAAGACATGACACATTGACTTCTATACAACCAGAGGAGTCGCCCCCTGGTGGTAAGTAAAGAGAATGCAGCTTCAAGACATGACACATCGACTTCTATACAACCAGAGGAGTCTCCCTATGGTGGTCAGTAGAGAGAATGCAAGTTTTAAGACATGACGCATCAACTTCTATACAACCAGAGGAGTCGCCCTATGGTGGTCAGTAGAGAGAATACAAGTTTTAAGACACTTTGCATCAGCTGTACTCGGCAGAACCGGAGTTTGCCCACTGCCTTAAAACTAGAACTCTGGGCTTGAGTACTACAGTCAGCAACTTGTTGTCAGACTTCTTAGTGTGATGCAGTGGCTTGGAGCTGCAAGAAAAATATTTCCCTGCAGGACAATAAAGTCTCTTATCTTCCTCCCGAACAGCCCCCAGGCAGTTCAGATTGGCAAAGCTCCTCCACTCCGGTGTTGAACACCGGAGCCCCTCTGGGCTGTGCTCAGCCCCTTCCTGTTCACACTCACCAATGCTCCTCTGAACATGAAGAGAACTCTGTTGGGAAGTTCAGAGAACAAGCTATTGCACAACATCAGTAACACCCCCAAGGATTTTATAAACAGGAGGTGAAGACAAACCCCTGTCTACATCAGTGGAGTTGAGGTGTAGCAAGTTAACTTTAAATTCCTGGGAATCAGCACCACAAACAAGCTGACGTGGTCCTCACACATCTCCATCCGGGGGAATGTGATGGAAGATTGTCTGTCAATCGGGAAAGGAGAGATACATTCTCTGAAATCAAAGTTGTCTTTGTCTGTTTCTTGATTGCAAGGGGAAAGTATGAGACAGCTCCACAGGGCAGTGTGTGGCATAAGCTTCAACATTTGAAAAGGCCTCATGCTCATTTATACACACCTGAAAGTGTCACCCCTTTTTAAAGAAATTATTCCTGATGCAGAGAGAATATCCAGATATGGATCAGATGTTAAAGGTGTGTGGAATTTCAAGGGATTGAAAGTGAGAACACACATTCTCTTTATGGTACCAAGATGTCCGAGATAGAAACCACATATGACATAAATAACCAAACATTAAACCTTAAACACATCAAAACTATCTATCAACAAGCAGAAATAAATCATTGATAAACAGATACTTTTCGACTCAAGTGCTGCTTCATTCATAACCTTTCACCATTCATGAGCTCTAACCTGTGTCCCGTAAAGGGACCCTGACACTGCACCTCTCCTGCTCAGCTCGGATGAAGCTGCTGCTCTCGGGGGATTTCCATTGGAGCATCAACCAACAGGAGCTGTCTCAGCAGCTACTACATGGAAAGTTCCAGAAAACAAACCAAATCAAATAATGTGATGACAGGGATCCAAGTGGAGGAAGCGGGAGACAGAAAATAGAGGCAGAACAATTACTGCTGCAGAGTTTCCACATACACACACGCATGTTCTGTAATCTTCTGTGTACCAAGGCGGGCAGATATCATTCCTCAGACAAACACCTACAGACCAAAAGTAAAACCACAACCCAACTTTCAGAATAAAAACAACTCCTCGGAGACTTAGGGGCTGTGATCCGTCTGCCAACACACTGCACGCACACAACCACACGCGCACACACAACCACAGATGATCACATATGCCAAAAATGTGTTTTGTGAGATCACAGTGACCTTTGACCACCAAACATGGACATTGATGTGAAGAAATTCCCTCGAGGTGTTTCTGAATCATCCCCAGAACAGATAGACAGCTCTCTAGTGGTTTCCAGTTTCTGATATGAAGCTGGAAGGAGGCGGTGTGAGGACCAGAAAGATGAGGAATAAAAGACAGAGGGCTCAAATGTTGAAAATGCTCCCTCACTGCAGAGGAAATCTGTGGTTGCAGGTGGAAATGGGGCCGGGAGGAGTTATCTGTAGTTGTAACTCAGACTTGTTTGCTGCACTCTCACACCCAGAATATTGTTAGTCCCCAGTCAAAGAACGGACGATGTAATGAGAGAAAACACACTCTGCCGAGACCCGTCAACCCACCACACTGGGGCTACTCACATTGTCGGTTGAGTCCACTGATAGGAGTCACCCACACAGAGGGAACTGGTCCATTCTACGATATTATCAGCATGCTGGATGATGACCGGGGTCAGTGACTGGAGGAGAGAATAAGCCGCCAAAATGGGGGCTGATTTGATGTGTGTGTCGTAAAAACTCTTCTCCTTCCACCCACGGGACGAGACAAGTCCGATCCATGCTGATAAGGTGTCCATGATGAGTGACTCAGCAGAAAAAAATTAAAAATAAAAGGGCCACAAGGAAGCTTGTGTGAGTCTGCCAGGGGCCCACCATGCTTCATCTCAGAGGGTCTGCAGCCCTGACTGCTGACTCACCTGTTTTATCAGCCCAATCATCCAGATTGGGAACATGCACAAGAGCAGGTGTCTTTCTGGGTTTTAGTTATTATGTTGTACATTAAGGATAAGTATTCATAATAGTAATACAAATAACAAGCTTTGTAAATTACCAATGTAAATTGAATTCAACCATTTGGCAGGACCTCCACGGCCCGCAGTTGAGAACAGCTGCAGTAGAACTTACGTTCACTTTCCTGCGTCAACATCATAGCGTTTGATTGCAATTTATAGTTGACATGCCGCACTTGCCCTGAGGAAAACCTCTCTTGTTTTTCCAAGACACTGCATAATAACTTTGGCTGTTTTCGTGACCTGAACAATCCAGACTAAAGGAAATGTGTGTACATATATTGCTGTGCATTATCAACAGTAAGAAAAGGTAAATATAACTTATGTGATAATGACATACTGGGGTCATGTGTCACATCACAGAAATTAAACCAATGCAGCAGGTTGTTTAGAAGAATTGGTCATTTTCATTAAAGCAATCAATTAATCAAATGCTCTGATACAATTCAAAATAAATGTTGTTATCTGTGGCTGTAGCAGGACTGTAATAAGGCCGTCCAAACATTTTATATGACCCAAATGTAATGATTGGACGGGTTACCTTCCTACCCACCTATTAGTGGTGTAACAGTCCCCTGTTAATCAATGATCCATACAGATTAATTACAGTTTAAAGTTTTACTCTAGATTATTATCTGCAAATATTCATTTTAGGATTTATTACCGGTTCTTCACCTGTCTATAAATAGATATTTATCTTATGTTATGTGTACTAATGCCAGCATTTGTACATTAAAAGCAAAAGTAACAAAGTAAACAGCATTGCTCTTCCATCTGTTTAACACTGTGAGACTGTATCTAATGAGGGAAAGACGAGTACAAGTCCTATAATTACTGCATTACCGCTGAACTGTTATTCACTCTGTGCGTCTTCTGTCACTGGGATCTATTCATAGTCAGTAATCTGGGGCAAATGAAAACCACATTTTCTGTTTCTCATCTATTCTTTAGACATCAGAGCTCATCCCTGAGGTTGTGCTCAGAGCAGAATGAGAGAAAGAGACAAACAAAGAGGAAGAGAGAAAGATACAGAGGGGGTGATGAGGGCTTCACACTGCTGGGATTGCAAATGACATTTCGCCCTTAGTTGTTGGAGCCCCTTTGCTTCTCTAGGAATTATTTGGTGAGCCAAGTGGTTGGGTTAGCAGCTGAAGGAACCATTGTTTCTCTTCCTGATGCATGCTTATTTAATCATTCACAAAAATCAGCCAGATGTGCCACTCATGCACTGTGAACTGACCTTGCCCAAAAGAACCAAATTGTCTTTTAACCCTTGGTTTCCCCTCCCTTCCTTCACAGTCACTACATGTTGCAGCTAGGCAGGTCAACAGAGACATCCCATCATTTGGTATGTGATTGGTTCCATTAATGCTTTAGGACAGTTCTCTTCTTATGACAAAATGTTTTCAATAAACCTCAAATATATTCATATATATATACTTTATTTTGTGATGGTGTCGATAAAAAAAAGCTTAGATTCTTGCATTTTCTCTTACTTATTTCCATGTGGGGTGAATATGAAAGTATTATGTAAGCAACAGGAACTATAGTGTTGCAATGGAGCCTATTTTTTGTTGGTAACATTTTGTTTTTTTATGATTTCTGAGTGTAACACCCTTCCCATGTAGCTATATAGTATTATTAAAATGTGCTAATTGTAGTATTACTATGAGCGGGGGCCTGGGTATAGTGATGGAGCTATTACCTGTTCTTCCTAATTAATATAATGGTTATTACAACTGTTGCTCTCTCATTCTGAAAACTGAAATGACTGGCGGTGCCTCCAACAGAATTACAGTAGCAAAGTAAGTGGTTTGTACCTCTTATTAAATTATTTTAGCTTGTGTTTTAATTATGTACTTTATTTCTGGTTTAAACAGTTCTTGAACTTTGACACACCCCAGATTCTTCAACTGCCTTAAATTACAGTTTGTTATTTATTAGCGCGTATACAACAAACAAAATGGTATGCAGATCCATTATGAAAGACATATCAAAAGAGATACTACGCAATACCAACACACCCCAAAATTATAAAGAACTCCTCTTTGGAACATCTTAACACGTGAACATCAGTCTACGGTAAACCCACACTCTCACAATCAACCCCTGTTGCAGGCCTGAGTCGTAGCTTGGGAGCATAGAGGCCTAAAACGGTAGTGTCGGCTTCAGAAGGTATACGGAATGTATACACATACTGCTTTTACATTTTATGATTTGCTTTTTAAAAATGGTAACAGTGAATAAAGACCTCCCTGCTTTTACTTTCATTGTCTTCTGTCTCGACCACCAGGTGATGTGGTGGTTCACTGTAATCTGTAGCTTCAGCTTCTATCCCTTGAATTAAGATCATGTCATGTAATGAATACCCAGAGCATAGAGATAAAAAACACTGAACTTTGCCTACTCTAATCTTCATATCCAACTAACAGCATAAGATGTTATTATCACTTATCTAATACACATTCCCCCTGGTCCTGTGACCTTTATGTCGTTTATGAGGAACCATTTCCGCATAAAGCTACAGAGAACGATGATAAAATGGCCATCAAGGTCTTCGTGGAACCATTACATTTTGTAATCAACTTAAATATCATTTACTTCTCACTTAAAGGAGCCCTTATTGCTAGTAAAGTGTGTGCTTTACTGATGAAGCCCAAAGGACAATAGTCCGACCATTTTACTCCTGACACAGACGGGTGCTTTGCAGCAGTGATTCAGAGGCAGCGGGCACTTGTGTTCTGCTTCCCGACCTTGCTGACTCACCAGAAATACAAGACAAGGGCTTTTGCCTTCTCAGCCTCTTACAATAAATAAATAAAAGCTGGTATCATAAACAATGTAACGGCGAGGTTAGAATCCGCTCCGTTCCCTGGCCAAAGTGCAGCTCCTGCTCTAAATTAAAAACAAAAAGATGAATGATCGGAAGCGGCAGGGAGACAGTGGCCCCAGTGTTGAGTAACCATCATTATTTATTACAGCAGCTGATGCATTACCGGGCTTCATGGATGCATCACTGGCTCTGTGGGTGAACTTCCATTACGAGGATGGATTCTTCTGAACTCACGATGACTGGGGGCCCCCCTGTTATTCTTTGAAGACCCTCTATGGTTGGAACGAACGTTTAGCCTAGCTTGACAGTCAAGGCCTGGGTAATGGGACAAAGGGAACCAGCTGGAGCAACATTGTGTTTCTCCTCTGCCAGACAGGGGCCGATTCAGAGTTATCAAAGGCTTGTTACTTCATTCATGAAAGCAAATGACAGAATTGTTTGATCCGACATCTCTGATAAAATAATATTGCTGTTTTCAACGCCTTTAAATTCCACCTAACAAAAGGTACACCTTCCTGATATCAAAAGTCACAGAATGCGTTGGACCTTGGAGAAGCAGGTGGGACTCTGTTTAAAGGGTTGGTGTCATTCGTTCATTTCTGAACTATCCCCCTGCTGCCCCCCCCCCCCGATACAACAAAGGAGTCAGGGAAAAGGGAATTCAGTTTGTGTGGATTCTAGTGTGTCATGTGCAGTCATGTCTGTGTCCTGTAAGGTAAGGCTGAAGGGGGGTGCGTGTGCCCCCCCCCCCCCCCCCCCCCCCCGCAGAGCAAAACTTTAGGACAGGGGTCACCAACCTTTTTGAGACCGAGGGCTACTAAAATAATCCGAAGGGCTACTTGTTTTATATAATATATATACATAGATTGTGCCGAAGACACGTATACAGTAATACTAAAGATTTTAAGAACAATAGGTCCTCTACCCCACTGTCAGTGTTCAGGCCCTAATATTAATAAGCAGAGGGGCCGCATTTTCTTTTAAAGCCCTGGACCCATTGTTGGAGACACAATTTCAGAGTCAAAGGGATATTTTATCATTATGACTCTATGAATTCTGCTCTTTTGGACTCCATCACTAAGATAAAGATGAACTAGTCCAGTGTCTAATTTACCATTCTATGGAGAACAATATGACACTCATCAACAACTCCTGACATTCTGTAACTACCTGGATTTACAGTTCACTTGGTGCATTGTTTACTTTAAGCTCAACTCATTGGCTGTAGTCCTGGCTCTTTGAGAGACGCTCCTTGCAGAGTGAGAAAGCCAGAGGAGCAGCCTCCCCCCAGGTCCTAGTGCCCGGGGATTAGGGCCTTTTTTTTTTTCTTTCTCCACGGTGAGAGCAGCGCGGCTCATGTTGGCGCTGCGGCGGCACATTAAAACATTAAATAGCCGAGAGTGTTTTTCAGCGTGAGAAATACGATGTGTGGCGGGAGTGCGTGAGTTAAGACCGAAATGCGTGAGTCTCACGCTCAATGCGTGACACTTGAGAGCCCTGCAGACAACTTCCCGACGCTTCAGCTTTGAGAGAGACGTGTTGCAGCTCAATGGTAGCGTCAGCTAGCGCCGTGTTTCAGTGGTCAGACCAGAGCGCTGGTGAGGAGTTACGGCAACCAACACGGGGTTGAGGCAACAGTGAAATGCAACGGCTCTGGGTTTGATGTCTCGATGTATAAAACAGGCGTGTCCTTCAGTTTTATTTTTTATTACCAAGCTATACTGATTTGCAGACGGTCTGGAGGGCCGGAGTTAAATTCAAACGGGCCGTATCCGGCCCGCGGGCCGCTAGTTGAATAGGCCTGTCCTACAGGATGTATATCATCCTGGTTGGTGTTATTGCACTCCAATGAAATAAATTCTTGCAGTGATAATTTCACTTAAGGAACAGGAAATATTTATTCAGTCCTAAGAATAAGGCATCTATGATTCATCCAAGAACGGTGAAGCGGATTGCTTTGTCTTAACCAAAGAACTCTCTGTAACATGTATATGATATCATGTGGCTATGTTACCTCCTCATACTCAAACTTTTGTTGTTTTCTGTTGTTATCGCAGGCTTCTACTAAATTGTCTGCAGCATGATCAGTTCTTTTGGCGAGTGTCAGAGAATGAACTAATAGTTTAGCAGCAGCACTCCTTCAGTGCAGAAACCTTCAGCTGGAGAAGACAAACTAAAGGACCTAAACGTCTTCCAGGATCAATGTCAGACTCCTTTTGTGGGGAAACGTCAGTTTCATTTCCTCTTGTGAAACTAAGACACAGTCTGACACTTAATTAATAGAGAAAGAGACACTGTTTGCTATGGCTAGCGACAGTATGGATGGAATATATATATATATATATATATATATATATATATATATATATATATATATATATATATATATATATATATATATGGGTGAACACGGCATATGAGGTGTGACTAGGGTACATCAAGATGTTCAAATATGATCTCACAGCACACACTATATATACATGCCAGTGTAGAGCTTCCACGATTGGTTGGCATGAATGGAACTGCTAAAAAATTCATAAAGCCAGAGAGTAGTCCATCTGCCACCTTTGAAAATCCATTTGAAATGTTTCAAGAGAAAATTAACTTTCAATGAAATGGTCCATTCCATTTTTGGAGTAAAAATAATATTTTAATCGACTTATTGGTAAATGGATTGTACACCTTCTTGTATGCCGACCAATCAAAGCGACACTACATGTGACATTTACACATTCACAGCCATTAATACTCTGATGGGCGGAGCCAAAGTTTCACCTGCCCATCAAGACTAACTAACACTAGGCTCATTGGAGATGAGCTGCTCTCGCATGGAAAGAAGAGAGAGTAGCTCATCATCAGGGATGTCTACAAAAAACTGTGCTCAAGTCAGAACGTTTTCAGCTGCCTTCAAAGAGTAAACAGAAAGAGTTACTTCCTGTTAGTTCCGATCTGTAGGCTACTTGTAGTTTACAGACCTTGTTCGGATAAGAAATGTGATGCCACCTGCCCATCAAAAATAACTAACATTCATCCACTGATGGGAGGAGCCGATGTTCCACCTGCCTATCAGGAGTAACTAACATTCATACACATACACACACCACAGGAACAGCTACGGGAGACATTTGGGGTTAACTGTCTTGTTCAAGGTCAGCCAAACCTTGAATTAAAGGACAACTACTTTCATTCAAACAACTGGGTGTGTATGGAACTATAATTTGCACTTTTTTAAATATATTATTCACATATACAATTGTCTTCATATTTTGATCTTTTTTGTTGCAAAAAGTACTTTAGCAGTCAACTGGTGCCATTTCCGGGTAACAAAAGACTGTCCCTCTACATTAAAACTGTTGTGAGTAATCACAAGTGTGATAACACATTTAGGAGAGCTTTGGTGGTGCTCACAGTCGGGCTATAAAGAGTGGTCGCGGGAGGAGAAGTCATTCACAGCAGGGTCCAACCACTCATGCACTGCTGGAAATCCCAAACTGCAGCCATTTGAATGCAGAATTATAAGTGAAAGTCATATTCTCTTTGAGATTTTCCTGGGGATGGATGATACAAATTAATCGTTTTATGTATTATTACCAAACGGTCCTCTCAACCATTCTTACCTCTCAGCCACCAACAGTCTCACAAAGAGAGGAACAGATGATGATTGATGAGAACCCAGAGAAACAACTTGGTCCAGATACACAATCTATTTATGATGTGAATGTTTCTTATGGTTGTTTTTAAATGTTTGTCTTTACTGTAAGAGCTGCTAAACTGTTTTTCATTGTCTCGCGACAACGACAATAAAGTATTCAATTCAATTCAATAGATGTCTCCATTTTATGAAGCGGTATTGACGTTCAGAAACACTGATGTTTATTATTAGTTCACATACATTGATTTGGTTGTTTTTATGAACCAGATCAGCTAGCAATCATCTTTTCTTAAAGGGACAGTTCCCTAATGGGGACAACTATTTTTGAAACCCAAACAAAACATGTTGATTAGATAAGGAGCAGTAACCCAGTCCTTACCTTTAAAGCGACACTATGTAACTTTTCCCCTGTAGCGCCCCCTTCAGGTATTTAACGTCTGGCTCTCGAGCCATATATGGCTCTTCTGGCTCGAGAGCTCCCAGCTGATCGCGACTCGCTTCCTCGATCAGCGGCAGCGTGTCTCGTTCAGACCCAGCCGGTGTTCTCCACAGCAGCATGTCACTCCGTCTCTACACGTCGCGTAGCGGAGCAAATAAAAACTCACCTGCGAGCGTGGACTGGCACTATATAACGTTGGGTAATCACTGCCAGACAGCAAGTTGAAGTACTTCCTATTCCTCAACCAGAAGTACCGGGCCGGTCCCAACATCTTACATTCAGCAGTTTTCTGGCCACAGACCCCGATGGCAGTGGCGGAGACGCAAATCAACATATTAAAGGTCATTGGAGCGGCACCATTTTTTTCAAGCTGTTATTTTAAGGTGGAAAAGTTACATAGTGGGGCTTTAAGTATGTAACACGTTAACATACCAGAATATTTACAGGGGTTGGTATTCAAGTGAATATCTGATATCTTGATGACTCACTGAGGCTCCTGTGAAATACTGGTGCTTCTACGTTATGTGTCCAAAGAGACAGACAATAAAGACATTGTCTCCCACGGCTCGGTGTGTTTTTCTCGGCTACGTCAGAAAGAGGCGAGCCGCAGAGAGGTTGCCGTATCTTATCAGATCAGGTGATGCTCACGCTTCACAGCCATTAGTGCTGGGAGGGATAAGAGGCTCCTTCAAGCATTCTTCATCCATCCAAAAATACGCCTCAGTGAGATCTTCAAACTCACCTGCTTGCCAGCAGAAAAAAGATAGGGGGGATGGGGGAGATGGAGGGAGTCGAGTCTCAAGCAAACAGCGGCGAAAAGCCAGAACTGGGAACAAGCAGCCAATTACGGCTTTGCTCCCTGCCCTTACGCTCCGATGGTTTGGCACAAGTGTACTTATTGTCACCAAGGTCTTCTTTTGTGACAAAAATGCTGTTGGCAAGTCAAACCTCCGTGAAACAAATGAAGGATTTTTAGGCAGCTTCACCGGAGACAAAACACAGCTCGGTACCCAAAGCCTGCTCTTTGCTTCAGTGACGTCACACTGAGGCCGAGCCCCAGAACCTCATCAGCAGAGGCGGAGGCTGCAGTCTATCACAGCCGGACGCAGGCAGACGGGATACAACCGGTCCTGCTGCCTAAGAGATGTGAGCCTCCTTCTGGAATGACTCATCAGGACAGTTACTGGACCCATTCATCACGGAGAACGTGTGATGTCCGTACAAAATGTTGTCTACCTGTGAACTCTATGCTGCTTCTCCCCACTGTGGAGGGGCCAGTATACTCCATCTGACGTGCTTCCCTCTCTTATTTAAATACCGTTGCGAAGGGTTCACACAGTAAGGGAGATTGAGTTGAACTTGGACAGACTTGTCTAGCTCAAAAGAATTCTCTTAGACCAGCGGTCCTCCACCTTTTAGGAGCCACGGACCAGTTTCGTATAAGACAATATTTTCACGGATCGGCCTTCACGGTGTGGGCAGTAAATATGACGTAATAAATATGATGTAATAAATATGACGTAATAAATATGACGTAATAAATATGATGAAAAAGTGTGATACGCCCAGCAAAAAATATATATATAAAGTGCATACAAATACAACATTACGACAAGTTAGTGGGAGTTAGTGGAACCCTGAGCTTGTTTGTCTGCAACGAGCCGGACCCATCTCGAGGTGATGGGAGACAATAACACCCAACATGTGTCCTTCATGTCCAGTTCACTCATAACTTAGTTCTGTCACTGCAGAAAAAACGCTTATAATGTACCCGTGTATTTGTCGTACTGTATTGTATCTGTGCTGTTTGTGTCACTGTACTACTGCCTCCTGGCCAGGTCATCATTGTAAATGAGAATTGGTTCTCAATTAATTTTACCTGGTTAAATAAAGGTCATAAATCAGCACTGATGCTGAGGGGAGCGACTAAACTTATCACAGATTAGACTTGAAGACAGTTCCTTAAAATATTAGCTGCCCTCAGCAGGCGTGTGAAGTGTGTGAGGGAGTTTGGGATTGTGGAGTGTGTATGTGTGTGTGTGAAGAGAGAAGCTGTAGATGAGGAGATGCCGGACCTCTATCAGGCCTTCTGCCTTGCACAGATAAGACAGGAATGCTGCCTGTAAAGGAACTCAGGCGAGACGCTCCTCCTGGAGACCAAAACAACTGAGGGGAAGGATCAGAGCAGCAGAAGGCTGAGAAACATCAGCCCTTCGACTTTGGCTTTAATCGCCTCAAAATTGCTCACTCCTGATAACATGCTACGACATAACTTTGCTTTTCTCCCTCGAACTCTGGTTTTGGATTTGGGCGACAAAACAATATTCAAAAGTTTAACAGTAAAATATTCCATGATAACAATGATTCATTCAAGAGATTTATTTAAGCTCTTTTTTTTTTACTTATGTTGGTTAAACTATGTAATAATATCTGAACATGACACAGCAGTTTGCATAGGTCACATCATTTCCTTAAATTATGCCTCTCAATCATAAACTGTAAGTTACATAAGTGGGTAATCATCGTAACTACAGCTTCTCTCCACACACACACACACACACACACACACACACACACACACACACACACACACACACACACACACACACACACACACACACACAGCATTTGGGGTCTTGAAGATATGTTGCCTGACGTGAAACTAGAGATTGAGACCATAAGCTCATGTTTACAATGTTTACTGAGGGAATTAAGAGAAGTCGAGTCATTTTCTAAAGACTTCTATACAACCAGAGGAGTCCCCCCTGGTGGTTAGTAGATAAAATGCAGCTTTGACACATGAAGCGTAGACTTCTATACAACCAGCGGAGTCGACCCCTAATGGACGTTTAGAGGGAATGCAGTTAAAATATTATACATTTACAATAATATACATTTACAATATTTTACAACAGTAGAAAGCGTACAGTATAACACTGGACATGAAAAGGCACAATGCTCCTGATAAGGCCTTCATCCTGGTGTTTTCCCATTTCATCGTTGTGTTTTCCATTGAGCACATCAGTGTTTAATCGATGCTTAGAATGTCTACGTATATGCTGGGCTGTGTTTGTCATTAGAAAACAAAACACGCTTTTGAGGTGACATAACACTGTTTTGAAAGCAAAGTTGCCTTTTGCTCGAGATATAAAGGGTTTTGTATTTTGTGTGAGTGGTTTTGGGATTTGTGTTTAGAGTTTTGAGAAACTGAGGCATGGTTTCAAAAAATGTGTTTAAGCAATCGAGAAAAACTAACATCATGACTGCAGAGTCGGCCTGTCCATGGTCATTATACCTCTCCAGGCATTCAATTTGGGTTTCATTACCATGAACATGTTAGAATATTTGGAGCTTTAATGTCTGGTTTTCAGGTAATACCAAGTAGGAAAAGTTTGTTTCTAATAATTTTTGAAATGGGATCTTCCTGAGAAATGGAAGTTTCCTAGTTCAACATTAACAAATTCCATCCTAACGATAATTGGAATTACTCCAGTACATGACAGGATCATACCTCCAACCAGGACGACAACTGTGGCGCCATAATTCTTTACTAAAATAAAATAATGAATAGAATTGCGACACGAGAGGAGATGCTGCATCTCTTCAGACCTAAATGATAAAATACCCATGGAGCCTCGGCCGCTGTTGCTATGGAGTGGAGTCAGAGGCATAAAAAACACCCCAGCAACAGCAGGTACACAGCAGCTTCTTTCCTCAGGCTGTAAGGCTACTCGACTCATCCTCCACACTCCAATAAAAATAGTTTTTTCACCCCTCGTGTGGCGAAAAACAACAACAACAACTTGCATTTCATTTTCCAACCTAAATAACAGATACACATTGAATATGAACGGTAGAGAATTCCAAAAGTTGTTGAACATAAAGTTGACCCTAACATGTTTACATGAATGAATTTCAGCAGCAGATTGTGTCAGTCCTCTCCATTGTAGGGTGTGTAACAACTCAGAGTTGAGAAGTTTCTTTCTGGAATACACCTTTGGATCTATCGCAAACTTCTACCGCTGCCTTTTTACATTCAAAGACATGTATTCTAAAAAAACTGTTTTCTTCTATCAAAAAACCTAAAAAGTGTTTTAACACAGCTGTTAATATTTTGCATTGGGAGTGCCAGGCTGATCCAAGCCATAAAGGAGCTCAAACTGTGAGTTGCATACCGTTGCCTAAAACAAATGGAACTTTTACTTAAGGAACCATATTACTATTTTCTCTTTTCTTCTTTGCACATTTGTTGATGTAGTTTCTGACATCACTAAGGGTCCTTCGATCCCGGCAACACTGACACTCATCTTTCCATCTATTTACATACTATTTGAAAACATGAGAACAAGAAGCCAAACTTTTCGCCAAAATAACAATATATGTATGTATGCCTGCCTAGACATGTAATACATACCTGCAAACTCATGAGGGGGGAAAAAGGTGACAACAAACATTTTAAGAAAAAAAGGTCCTCTGAATAATTCAGTGATCGGGCCCTAATAATAGTAATAACAACTTTACATTATCATTATATATAATATGGTTAAAGTCATTCATGAACCAACTTCCTTTTTTCTTTACTTGTGTGCTCTGCTAAGCTTTGAGTCTGATCCATAATTCTGTTCCATGAGTCTGTTCCATGAGTCTGTTCCATGATTCTGTTCCATGATTCTGTTCCATGATTCTGTTCCATGATTCTGTTCGAGGAGCCTGTTCCTTCGACGTATTCCATCAAAGATGTTTTATTGCGAAGATTACCACATCGCATGTTCTCCGTGTCTTACTCCAATCTCATAAACGCCAGCCGTCCAATTTACCCCCCCCACCCCAAAACCAAAACTCTTTGGATCTGCACTATTCACGTGCATGACCTATTTTTATTTCAAAACGGCGAATTTCGCTGAAAGGTGACAAGTTTGCAGGTATGGTAGTAGCAAGTGAAACAAATCCAAGGCTCTGAAAGGGTTAATATAGCCTTGCTTGGAAGATATTCTATCTTATGGCCTCATGCCGGGCTCATTTTGGTCCCATGATTTACTGACTTGCAGTACATCTCTGAATAATTTTACTTTATGTAATACTACACACTTTTCATTGTCCCCTTGAAATATCTCAAACACAAACACATGCACACGCTTGCTTTTGCTTTCCTAAGCACAGTTATCTATGTCTCTCCATTATTCACACATTCATATTTGTGGCTGTTCTCCAACTCTGACAGCTGGAAAGAAAATCTCTAAAAAACATTAAATAAATTCTGTTAGATGGAATGACAAGGTACTTTCCACAAAAAAAACATAAAATGAAGAAATATGAAAATAACCAGGATGAGACTCTCTATGAAAAGAGATGCTGTTTGCATGCTGGTTGGCCATTGGTTTCCACCAACTTAAATGAGCAAAAAGCTTAACATTTTAATCAATTGAGTGTGCTAGTACCTGAGCATCGGGGAGGGAAACGTCCACGATGACCGGCTGGCCATGAGGCTCTCCGTTCTCTAGCCTGGAGTAGACCAGCTGGTAGCCTCTGATCTGGCCGTGCTGCTTCATGGACAGCGGAGGCTTCCAGGTCACCCTGAGAGCTGTGGAGTTGAGGGCATCCGCCTCAACCTTCCTGGGAGGGGCTCCGGGCACTGCAGCACAACACAGCACACAGTTTCAACTTTAGAGTCTTCGTGATATGATGCACATCGTATAAATAAAGTGTTACTTTAAGTGCAAGCACAACCCAACAATCACGTGCACTTCAAACGAAAGATACCCGGACGTACATGTACCAATAAGACTCCATGTACATGTGGTGGTAGGGCGTGGTTAGGCTCAGCTGCAGAGGGGACGGAGCGAGGGGGTGGTTCAGGGAATGTGGCCGGGATGAGGTGTAATCAGCCTCAGTGGGGTCAATCTCTGTGTGTGTGTTTCTTCCCCATAAAAAGAGTAGCAGCAACGGAGGATCGAGAGAAGCGGGAAGAAGAGGCGACGCAGCGGAAACAGCCGAAGCAACCGAATCGACGGGGAAAGGACACCCGACCTCAGCACCATTTGCAATAATAAAACCCCATATAACTAAATCAAGAGGCAGTGTAGTGGGGGACATGACATCCTAGGAAAGATACGTTTTTTTTCGTCTCTGACAAGTCCAGAACCTTCTCTAAAGAGTACCTCATAGTTTGAACTGTAGGGCCACTGACCATATGTCACATTGTTTAGTTGAGTGAGAATGTGTTGGCTTCAGCAAAGGGCAGTTGTTTTGGCCAAGAAAAAAAGATGTTCTCAATATGAGGGAGGATGTATTGTAAGAGTTTTATCCCAGCAGCATTACATGTCATATAAATTTACCAAATTTCCCCTTGGGGATTAATAAAGTATATTTAATTCATTCATCATTTTTAAACAGAAGGAAATGTGCTGGATATAAAGTTATACAAAGCCTGTTCTCTTATATATAATCCAATGGTTTATTTGTCCCCATCTAACATAACATCCTCCTGACCAACTGAGATAGTTATGGGCCTTGAGACGTTACAAGGTCATGTGAAGGTTGCTGGCTATCTTTGCAGGTTAAACACATCAAAGCGTGTCACATGGAACCCTCAGAGGATGTTGGGAGCAGGGGTTATCCTACTTCATAGAATATTGAAAATGAGCTCATGAACATTCCTCTAGAATGCTTGGTCAGCTTCAGAGGGAGGTGCAAATGAATACAAATGTGACTTCCATAAAAAATAAGAGGATGAGGTTGTGCAAATATTAATGGGATTTAAGGCAGACAAGGAGAGGAAAGGAAGTGTTAAAGTTTAAAATGCCCTGCACTTAGAGATTAAGACATGGAGAGAAACGCGTTAAAGCAGCTCAAGGATCACCCAGCCCAGCAGGCAAAGCAAAGCTCTATAACTTGGTGTCAGCACTATGCGCCTTCGACTCATTAGAATCGTTTAACCACGTATAGTATCAGCAAGCGTCCAGAATCAAACTCCAGCTTTGGACGACAAAACGTCAATAAACTTGAGTTGTGCAAAATAGAAAGCCACAGCGCGTGCGGTGAGGAAGAAGAACAAAAGAGCCATGTCATAGACTAAACACATCTTTGAAGTCCGTCTGGAATCCAGGAAATATCAGCATCTTCTGGACGTTCAGTGCTTCTGTAGCCTTGTTGGTAGTTGGTTCATTACAGAGATAACCCAATACATTTATCCACTTTATTTATCTTTTTCTTGCAACCAAAAAGACCCCAGCCAAGAACCTCAAGAATGAATGATTCTGCAAAAGCAATTTTCTTTGGCACCTCTACGTCACTCATTCAAAATATGGTAACTTCTGTGAATTGGCGACGGTGAAATCGCCAAACTCAAAGCTTCAAGCAGCAGTCCACAAAACGATGAGTCATGTCACGAGGACTGCATCCACTTCTTAGTTACATTATTTCGTTACGCAGTATATACTGTATGTTTGGGGCTATTATTGGGAAAGGTAAGAACATAAGAAGTGGATCTGGTACCTGTGGTAGTTGAAGGACGGTCATTAGCTAGATAGCTTGAACTCTGTGTTGGATTGGAAGTTTATCTAACTCTAGGTAAAGGTGAGGACTAGCACTGACTTCCACTTTGCCTTTCAGAGTGTTCATCTTGTAGTCCCACTAATTGCGCAGCGTGGGTGTAGAAACAATCATATTTGTGCAGACGGGTAACGCTAAACTTGCACGGCCGGTTCATGTGTCTGTGGGTGCTGGGTGTTCTCTGCAGCAGCTGTTAAATGTTGGGGCAGCCACTAATTGTCTTCTAAGTATCTTCTTCACTGTGTGTGAGTGGATGTGTCTCATTTACATTTACGCCCATCCTTGAACACAACCCACTCCATATCCAAAGCTCGGATGAACAATTAAATATCTACAGTATGGAAAGCAAAGACAGAATCTGAGCAAATGCTGAATAGATTTGTGACGCATCTGATGACAGGCTAGCCCCCTACAAATTACTGCTGCATACAACTAAACTTTATTGTCAATTATGTTTCAGACAAAATTATTTTTCTCCCGGATTATGTTTGTTTTTGACATATAACAAATATATTTCTAATCATAGACCAAGGAAGACTGTGTAAAAAAAAAAACACATGGTTTGTCTCGTTGGCTTATTTAAATTTAAATAATGTAGCAAACCTACTTCATATAAGCCAAACCCTACTTTTCATTAACCTAACCAAGTAGAGTAAACGATAAAAAGAACGTCTCTCAAAGAGGACTTGCACCAAAGAGACACATTCTTAACGTCACATCCCTACTGTGAGATGTCAGAGGTCAAACAGACATATACTTCAACACTGCTACTCAGTTCTATGAAGACCAATCTTGCGAAAACAAATGCTGAGTCTCAATGATTCAAAAGAGCTGACTTAATAAGGATTTATTAAAATACACCAATAGTTCCATAGAGCTATGAAGTGAAATTCTGCAGGCGTCAGGAAGCAAAATGAGAAAGCGTTGTGAAATTCAGGCACCAGACTGACAATAATGTGAGCTGGAAGGAGAAATCGCTGGCCGAGCCACTACGGTCTGTGTCGAGAACGGACAGATGCCGGAGACGAGAGCTCAAAGTCAAATGGGCTGCAGAGAGATGAAAAGAGTGTGAGATTAAGATTCAGTTGGTGCGCAGAGATGAAGTGCGGTGGGAGAGGCTGAAAGAGAGCGAGAGAGAGAAGATGGAGAGAGGAGGACAGCAGGGGGAGAGGATTCGTGCTTTGGAGGGAGGAGGGAAACTGGCAACACACTTTCAATTTGTCTCTGTGGAGTTTTGTTGTAAGACAACAAAAGTTTAAGTTCAGTTTTACTCACAAAAAGACATTGTCTGTTGAGCTCCAACAATCGTGTCAAATTCATTTTCTTTCACATTTCACAAAACAGTCACAGAACATTTTAAAAGTTGCTTCCTGTGTTGGTGTAACCCCCACAAAGCCGGGCTGGGCCAAAGCAATGATCCCGGTTCTCACACTGTTATCCTCTCAATTAGATAACAGAGAACACACGTTGAACTGTTCTGTCTTCTGATCTCAATCTTTTTTTTTTCCTACTCAGTACAGATAGTCCTGGTTACATCCTCTCACAAGAGGGGGAGATGGGGTCCTTACACTTTTCAGAGAAGGAGGGTTCCATTAACAAAACATTTAATTGAAGCACAATACTTTTTGTAGTGGCAAACACTTTGATTCAGTAGCTAGCCAGTAGACCCTCACAGTTCGCTGATTGTTTCTGGTAAGCCAGAGCACAGAGCTAACGCATTTTATATAAAAATATTACATGAAGCCTGACGAGAAGTATGACACTAAAATAGGAGATATTGAAAAATTGCGAGAATCCAGCAGTCGTTCAAGTAAGGGCTGCAGCTTTCAGCAGCACTAGATATCTCTGACTGGTCAAACACAATCATCCAAACTCATCTTTAGCATTTAAAGCATTAATCCAGGCTCTAGTGCCCACTGCTTCATTCTGTTGACTTTAAATAAAGGTTTAGTTGGTACCGTGTTTTAGCGGTGCATGTTTCCGAACCAAATTCATCCAAAAGGTGTCAAGGGTCTGAGAGCCTCAAGCAGTTGCCCACCTTTTAAGTCATGAGAATACTAATCTTTTAAATGTCATCTAGGTAAAAGTATTTTACTGCTTAAAGTAACATCCCTTCAGTGAGAGCTTGTGAGACTGAAGTGCAGGAGAGACGCAGAGTGTTGGATGGTTAGTATTTCCAGAGCCCCAGGCTGTTCCCTATGAAGCCATCAACATACCATCTTCTTTGGTTCTGCTGCAAGCTGCGGAGCTCTCTGGGCCCGGCCCGATGTCGGTGTGAGCCCTCACCCACACCGAGTACTCAGTCCACTTCTGCAGGTCCTCCAGCACGTAGCTGGTGACATCAGCGGCAATCCCTGACACCTGGTGGCGCTCCACGTCCTCCCCAGAGAGCGCCACGTAGGCTAGCGAGTAGCGCGCTATCTCCCCGTGGCGGCTGTCTGTGGGTGGTGCCACCCAACTCACCTTGATGCTGGTGGAGCTGAGGCTGAGCAGGCGTACCTCCTGGGGAGGGTCTGAGGGGGCTGATGGGAGGGGAGGGTAATGGTCAAGCAGGGTGGCTAATGGAAGACAGAGCAATTGACCGTCTGGACTGCTTGGAGATGTTATATGTTACGGAAACAGACACGTTTGTAAACTGGCTAGCCTTTTCCTTACGCTGGGACTTTATCATTGGGTTTTGGAGGAAACGTCATTGCAGCTTGTCTAATGTCCAATGGTCATTTGTTTTTTCCTAATCCTGGATGTTTGACATCTTTGTACAGCACAGACATTATACACGCTTAGAAGTGACAGTGCAGACTAGAACATGTCTGGTTTTGGACTTGACTCGGGGTACCCTTTATGGTTTCATATTTTACGGGTTTCATTAGAACCCTAAATGCCCGGGGCTAATGTGGTGCTCTACAACCCTCAACTATCAGTTTTCAAATTAGTTTAATTGGGTTGTCTGGTTGGATTTTGGGACTTCCATATTAACATGCTTTTAAAAATCCTTGAATAACTCTTGACTCTCCTTTAGAAGAACCGATAGTCCTACAAGGATCCTTTTTAAAAGACTATTCTTTATAAGCATATGGTTGAACAAGTTAATTTTAGACTTGTTTTTCTGTTTATCAATTTTCCTCCAGTTATGATACGCCAAATGTTGAGTGCTGCAAGAAAAGTTCAACGTGGCAAGAAAGGAGCAGTTGCGGTCAGACAGGTTGCCAACAAAGAAACAGTTAATAGGTTATCTGAGCCACTTCATTTAAACAGGAGGTTAAACAGACTGAGCCCATTGGACATGCTGGTCCTGTTCCCTTTGCTTCCACCCTGTCTGAGTGTTTTCTAGGCTTGTGTTTCTTGACCCATCGGTTTTGTTGAAGCGATTAAACCCGTGAATAAACTTATGACTCAAGCAGAATGAATTAAACCAGAATAGTCTTTTAACGAGGTGTAAATATAAATGTTTCTCATCATGTTAATCCAAAAATCTAACTTCAACAGGATGTTTTCTCCAAACCCTATTGATAATCAAATAATGTTTTTTTAATCTTACGTATGGTTGAAAATGAATGGTTAATTTAGTGTGAATTCTTGTGATGAAATAAACATGATAATTAACACATTTTATGTGAAATTATAGCTTTAGTGTTTTTCCTCTTTTACAAATCATCCTCACAGTCCAGAGGGTAGACAGAAAGCAGGGCGACACTTCACACTCGCCCTACCTTCCTGTGGAACCACACATGAACACATTACCAACACAGTGTGAAGTGTCGCCAACTGAAAAGTAAAACATGCACGCTACAGATGAATGCATGTATGCACAATGATACACAAGAGCAGAACTCAAACACAACAGCAGCACCACCAGATGAGATGAGTGTGGAGCAGGTGGGAGAGATAACACAGGGGACAGGTATCCTGCTCTATGTGGATTGGCCGCCCCAGCAGAGCAGGAGGACCCGGAGAGATCACTGTTTGAACGGTGTTGGAGGCCGGCTGGTTCGCCCCGCAGCAGCTCGTGACGAGTTGATAGAGACGCACAAGAAAAGCTGTAAATCCATCACACGTTCGAGAACCTTTGGTTGCATCCATGCAGGGGGTGAGATCAAAGAGACAGAGATCCACGAGTGGGAGATGCACCGCGGACAAGGAACGGGGTTATGAAAAAAATACCCAAACTTGGGGAAGAGGCTGTGAGAGAAAAGGAATTAAGATTTGGACAAATAACGCACAAATCTATCCCATACGGAAAAGGTATGATTTAGGTCATTGTCGATAAAAAAATAATATTAAAGAATTACGGAGCATGGGGGTCTTAATCCAAGAGAACATTTAAATAGGGAATCTATGAGAAAAGAACGTCCACAAAATTTAAAAAGAATCAAACATTTATGAATAACCTCCGGGAGAGAAATAAATAAATTGGATTACTCAAAGGAGTGTCTTTAATTTCAGCACACACAGCCAACGTTAAAAAACCAACCAGCTACTCCAAACACACTGCGCTACCATAGTTACACGATGATGCGTTTAAGGTATCGCGCCCAACCGTCACCGCACCAGGACAACAATACAGAGAAGGCACATCATCCCATGACTGCTTGTGTTGAATCACAGATTATGGGTAATCTTCTCTTTAGACTTTAGCTGCGGAGAGGCGGCCCCGGATAACAGATGAGTATGGACGCATGGATCCACTACTATATAATATATTTTGCACTTGGCAGCTCACACTACCATCTCCTGTCTGCCTGATTACAGGTGAATGCAGCATTATTTCATTGTGTGTTATCTCACTTTAACAACAATAACTTGCTAAATATGAAACTTGAGATCACTATTTTTAGTTGCATATATATCTACATATAGACTTATATATATATATATATATATATATATATATATATATATATATATATATATATATATATATATATATATATATATACTGAAAACATTTGGAACAAAGACAACAGAGGTTGGCAGATAGTTGAACAGAAGGAGAGAGTGAGAGCTGTTAGCAAATTCCGTGACTCGGTGGGTTTGGCTGTGAGAGGAGTGATGGCAGACTGAAAATCAGAGCGACAAAACTCGCTTGTCTGCGGCGTGACTGCTGGCGCAGGGATTTCTCTCCTGACAGGTGAAAACAAGAGAGGGGGCTTAGATTCCTTCTGGGAGCTGTCATAAATACTGCAGGTTCACTTCCACATCTCCCAGCATGCCACAGAGTTACAGATCCAATGCTGGATATGCAGTCAGGCTCTGCATGAAAGGCATTCAACAGTGTTCCAGTCAGTGTGGGACAACCCTGGGCATCGACAACACTGGTCGCCATGTTTCTCATGACTATATCATATTGAAGGAACATGACGGTCATGATGAAAGCTGTCTCTCTGTGTTTGTGTTTGCATGGTCCGATATCATAATATGCGGTATGGATCGCCTTTATTAGACTATTTATCAAAATATGCAATGTGTTACGCCTGGTGATTTTGTTATGCAAGGGCAGCAGAAAGCAGGAAAAATATAGAAATATCAAGCAGTACTAGCGCGCTTATGAATGATGGATCCTGTGATGCAGCGGATTTTTCCCCCGGGAAGAAAATGAAAAAAACTCCTGACATTTTATTTTGTTGTCGCCTTGGTGCTTGAACTTTGTAATTGAGTTGCATGTTCAGCAAAATCTAGCATGACTGACAAGCCTTCACATAATTAATGCTGCGCTGGTAATTACATTTTGCAAGCTTGAAACTGCAGTAACAGTCGAGGCTGGTTTCGAACAGGAGGATCTGCTTCTCTCATTAAGTGTTACAAAGATAATCTCCACTGGGCCGGGGCTGTATGACCTGTTTTTCCATTTTTAATCATGCAACGCCCATTAGGAACTCTTTTTCTCTTGCTTTCTCTATGTGTGACAAATTGGGTAGAACTCACCACTTATTGATTTATTACTTAATCATATCTGCTGTTACTTAATATACCCACCATGTGTTTCAGAGTCCAAAGGGGGAGGCGCCCAGCCATTTCCTCCATCTATATACTGAATGGTGTCAGCTGTGACATCATAGAGAGAGATACTCTTACAGTGTAGCTGTGCGCACATGTTAAATTAATCTAAGTTACTGTGACACTAAGTAGCGATTTATTCAGCTCAGTTAGCTGTTTGTTTCTTTTGTTGCTTTATATTGTTTTTATATATATATATATATATATATATATATATATATATATATATATATATATATATATATATATATATGTTTGTTTACCCATGTAGCGTAGCTATTATTGGAAATAAACGCCTTCGGTTTCCCGTATCTGGTGTCTGCCTCCTCACACTTTCAAGACACTCCCGTCAGGCTGCGCCAAACCATGCGTCACCGCATTTTGGTATCTTGGCAAAGACAGTGACAAAATGCTAGAATACATCTGATTTTCTGTTGTTCATCATTCCATTTGCAAAACATTTATTCACAAATAGAAATCCAGAAACATATTGTTGTGCTGTTTTCTTTGACATTGCCATGGAATACCAGCTATTTCTGATTTACTGTAAGGGTTTCTTCTATGGACGGCGTTTTTTGGAAATGGTCCCCAAACCAAATGTTGTGGACCAGAGAAACCCAAAGTGTAAGGATTCCATGTGGATGATGCAGAATGACACCACCAATTACTCACCTGTTAGTCGATATGACTTCATGTTTACTCCACTTGGTTCAATTAAATATAAAACGTACCAGAACTAAAAAGCTGGGTCGGGACCAAACGAACCAGAGTGTTATTAGAGAGCTGGAGTACTTACTAAATCGGGCCGTCCTGCCCTCAATAGGCTGAGTATAGACTCCTAGACCCATCTCAGATTTTGCAGCCAGGGAAAACATGTAGAGCGTGTCTGGCTTCAGGCCGTCCACTGCATAGGAACCTGCTGGGTTGAAAGCGGCATGATGCTGTGGAGAAATGGACACCATGAGATCATGAAGGCCACGGCCCATACGCACACAACAGACCCCCGTTCACTTTTGGGAACACTATTACACTCTGGGTTGCATTTCACAGTCCCAGAATTCAGCATCAAACTAACACAACCACTGACTGAAATCTTCTCAAATGCTTCCCTGAGATTAATCTAATCAAAAGGGGCCGATGCCATTGTTGATTTGAGGCTATGTTTGTGGGAAATAAAGATCCAAACAAAACATAAATGTAGGGGTAAAATACCATAAACTATTGGAGGAACAACATTTTTATGGTGGTATTTACCTTTTTTGTGGGATTGCTAGCCTCCCAGTAGAGCAGTTCAAAGCCAATTATTGGATCCTGGACGGGCCAAAGCCATGACAGCATGATGCGCGAGTCCAGCTCGGCCTCAGCCTCAAAACCAGACGGCTGAGCTGGAACTGGAAGCAGAAACAAAGACATGGACAGACTAAACGAGAGGAGCAGACCGAGAGACGGCGAAGGGGTGTATTCAGAGGAGGAAACACAAAGTAAGGGAGTCAGGAGGTGAAGTGGGAGTCCGGGCAACGCTGCAGTCAATACCCATCAGTATTCAGACAGGCAACAAAACCGCTGGAAGTATAAAGGACGTCATCACCTTCAAATCCTCTGAGGGGATTTTAGATCCCAAAAGGAATTTACTGAGGTGTGTTATGCTAATATGGCCACAGCTTCTCCAAATACCATCACTTCAGCCAGACCGGTGTTTTCTGGCTGTTTGAGGTTCGGTCTTGGCTTTAATACTTGCTACCATCCTTGTCAGTTTCCAGAGCCTGAATATTCTGAATATGGCAAAATACGGTGGAGCGGAGGTGAGTCAAGAAAGCAGCAGCTATTACAGCTGATTGCAAAATGTTGTATTTTGTATTTGCAACTTGTTTCACTTCCACAATGTGGCAAACAATTCATTTTTACAGCTGTTTTCACTTTAGCCTGATTCAAGCTCTCATAAAGGCGGTATGAGCAGGCTGTGTAGAGAATGTCGCCGGAGGGGCCTCTCGGATGAATCTATGGTAGATACAACATTAAGTGCTCTCAAGGATGCCCTTCCAGCGCAGAAAACAGGGTGAGATGCCCTCTAAGATGTCCTTCAAGTGGAGGAAACACCATGCATTTTCCTCTAAGATGTCCTTCAAATAGGGAAAACATGATGAAGTTTCCTCTAGAATGTCCTTTAAGCAGAGAAAACATGATAAATTCTGCTTTATTTTAGTGGTTCACACATTTTTTCTAGTAATGAACCCTGTGAAATATATTTTCAGCCAAGTACCAGCATAAAGCATTTTTTGGTGGAAAAGACAGGGTAAAACACAGTGTCTGATTTAATATAGAATATATGTAATTAAAATATTATTTGATATTTATTAAATCAATATTTTTGACTGAATGCTGATTTTAAATAATTATCATGTACTCCCTGGAGTGCCTTCACATACCCCCATTTGAGAACTAGTGGAGAAAACAGGACGAAGTGGCTGCTAATAACAGCTTTTAACAACATTCACACGATATTAAATCAAGGGTACCTATCCAGTAGTTCATGCACAAGTTATGAAATTTGAGTTTTGTAATTACAATATTTTTTTGTTCCATAAAGTCCTGAGAGCTAACCGTTAATTGAAGTGAACGGTTTGATAAGCTGGCGTGGAGCAAGTATCTAAGTGCAATAAGATAAGATACACTTTAGTAGTCCTGCAGCGGGGAAAGGTACATGTTAGCTATAGTGCCTTTTAGAATCAGTATCAGGAGAAGAATACGCGTGACTGTAGCACCCCTTCATTAAAGATCAGTGAGGAAGGGACCCTGTGGTTGTTTTCACAAACAGTGTACCTCATGTGTTGCTTCAGAGGCTCCTGTAAAAGCAGCTAAATAATAAAACACAAACCAGTGGTTCTTCTCCCCAGCTCAGTCAAACAGCCCATTGCTCCAGATTATACGATAAAGTAGACGGCCACATAATAGATGGCACGACTTGGGAAAATTGTACATTTATCCCAGCGATGTGCTGATGAACACAACGGGTCGAAACACCCATCCTCCTCAGTGCGATACCGGTTACGAGACTTTGTAATATGCATTTAAGTCAAAATGATTTATGTCAGCCTGGAAGGGTGCTGAACTCTATTCCAAAAATAAATAAAGTGGGTCAGCTGAATTTGGGTGGCTTTATCTTCAATTGCAGCCCCGCTGTTTGTGTCATGTTTCTTCCAGCCAAACAGAGCGGGCAGACAACAAGCGCTCTCTGTGAATTGAATACTATTATTTTTCCTCTACGTGCCGGCGGCCACTTTGTCCTTGAGACCTTCATTTCACACACTTTCACGCATACTGCATGCTCCCGACTATCCGTGTACATAAATTACACTTTGTTCTTCTCAGCTGGAGGATATCAGAGACAGACTAGTGTTTCACATCATAGCTCTTTTTCTGCACTTTCAAAAATGATGGGAGTTAAACACAGTGTGACTGCATTAAGCCCAGACAGTGATGCTGCCAATAACGTCTTACATATTTCCTGGAAACAGTCGGTTCTGGTGTTCATGTTTTTAAACGATCGAGCACCGGAGGAGGAATACTCATCCATTTACAGAGGAAAAACTATGCAGATACAATCAATCAAACTGATACTTTGGAATGTAACTGCCAATTAAAAATCCCAAAGAGGAAGCAAAATACAGTATTATTTCATCTTTACACTATTAATCCATCAGTCTGTCTTGAAAATTATCATATGACATAGTGTTATATATGCATCAGCTTTATGTTGTCTACTTATATGATATATGGATGTGACTGTGACCAATTTACCTTATTGACTTATTATTATTATTATTATTAAGATATTGACTCATTACATCATTGGCTTGAAATGGTTTTAAAATGACAATAATAATGTTTATCGCCAATATATCTGGGACAATACATTTGTCAACCAAAGTAATATTACTGACAGGCCTATTTATCTAACCATCAACTATAATGTATTTTAATTTCTTGAAGGTGTCTGCACGTTTAAAAAATGATTTTATTTAGTGTGCATACACGGAGTGACTTTATTACCTTTGAATTGAAAATGTGGAATGTAATGTTTTGATCGACGTGTATTTGTATGCGTGCATACGTGTTATTCACATAAGCAAAAAAGTATTAAACCGAATCGCATGAAATTTGGCGGGATGGTTGGTTATTATCCTGGGACCATTTGATTAGATGTTGTGATCGATCGGGTCAAAAGTCAAGGTCATGAAAAGGTCAAAATCTTCTGTCTTGTCAATTTCTATCCAATTGGCATGCAACTAATGTCAACATGTTCATAATTCAATGCCCAATCTTGTGATATGCGAAGGTATGCGCTCTACCGAGTGCCCGTTGTAGTTGTCAATCAAAACAGCATTGTAGGTAAGGGAGTATTTTCCCACTGCTATAGCTACTTTAAATGAAGTAAATTAATACATATTCCAACATCCTCGTACTGGCAATACTCCTGTGTGTAAAACATGTGACCCAGCTGCACAGCTTGCAATGTGTGTTCTCACCTCCCTGCTGGCTCTTGATCTGCAGAACATCAGAGGGAGGCCCGTCTCCTACGGAGGTGAAGCCCAGCACCCTCAGGGTGTATGTGATGTCCGCGGTGAGGCCCGAGATGGTGGTGAGCTGGCTGTCGTCCGTGTTGTGCTTCTGCCAGGCGCTAAGCGGGGCGTCGGGATCGGAGCTGTAGTACACCCGGTACCCCCTGACTTGCCCGTTGGGCTCCTCCGGAGGATCCCACTGGACCAGCATGGTGCTGGAGCTCAGCATGCGCGCCTGGATGTGGAGAGGAGGCGACGAGGGCGCCTGCTCGCTTGTGCGGGTGTCCACCACGCCGCCGGAAGGCCCTCGGCCGACGTTGTTGACGGCTATAACGCGGAACTCGTATTCCGAGAAGGGGCTGAGGCCGCCGATGCTGTAGCGGGTTGTGGCCACTCCGTCTATTTCCTGGAAGCCGTTGTCAGACAGTTTGGCGTGGTACTGGATCACGTAGTAGGACACCGGTTCTGGGTTGCCAGAGTCCCAGGTTAGAGTGACGCTGGTGGCCGTGGTTTCTGTCACTATGAGGGAGGTGGGCGGCTTGGGCAACGCTGTTGGAGGGCAGAAACAAACAGGTCACAAACTGAAGCCCAGAGGACATGGAGCTCCTCAACACCACCAGGTCATCGTCATCCAGGAGCCCCAGGCCAGCGTGCTGAGCGCCGCATCATGCTGCCATGAGGTTGCGTGTAATCCCATGTAAATCCATCTGTAGTCTACATAATCGGAGCTGGGGATCATATAATATCCATGTACATTATGCAGCTACATGGCAGAGCCTACTGTCCAGAGTATTTACAAGCTAGAACAAAACAAATTATACATTTCATATGGAGCCTGCCATGTGTCTTGGAGCAAAAACAAAAAAGACTAATTCATGCACATAAATGAATAAATTGTGGACAGTGGTTTCTTAATTTGTGCTCTTGAATTACAGAATTTCTTGGCACAAATGAAAAGAACATAAAGCGACTGTCACAGAGATAGTTCTTTAGGAGGCAACATCTGGATATCTCTTCGTCCATGTATCTGTGTATCCAATCGGAGGTGCTTTAGATTAGATTATTCATGGCTGACAGCTCACTGTATATTGTTCCAGTGCTGTAGGCCAGCAGTAACTAAAGCTGGACAGAAATGCGGAGGCAACCTCAACTTATTAGAACTAATGTGTTAAAGAGTGTCAGAGGGAAAAGATGACAGGGCATTAATATGGTAACTTAATGGTTATTATTTGAGAGTCTGCAATAACAGGGCTGCTGACACTAAGAGCTCCTCCTGACAGGACCACAACAACCTGGACCGTCAGCTGCTTCGGCTGCAGAAACTCAACATTGATTTTAAATTAATTCTCTATTTGAATGCAATGTAGTTTGAATTAATTTTGACAGACATACTTCGATATATTTTGGATTGTTAACGTTTACCAATTGGTATGCATCTCATTTATTCTTTTGAGAGAAGGAATTATCGGTTGTTTTTGTGCATTTCTCGAACCAGAGAATACTTCTGAACCAAACACACATTTCATAAATATGTTTCTTAACAGCCTCGTATCACGCTTGAACAAACGCACAATGCCACAACAAATGCAAAGGCTTTTGACAGGCTTTGTGTGACAACAAAGAGTCATGTCATACATTTCTCTTTTTCATGGCACTGTTCGGCCCAAGACGTTCTTTCTTACCTGAGTGTCATTCATCAATCTAGATAGTTGTAGTCTGAGTGGTTTAGTTGAGGAGATATCGGCCGTAGAGACGTCTGCCTTCTCTCCAATATAATGGGACTATATGGCTCTTGGCTTGTGGTGCTCAGAGCGCCAAGAAACACGTACAAAAATACTCAACAGCTTGTCTCTTTCCATATATCATGACTTATTTACTCATGATACTTTTCAGTGAGCAGCACTTTGGCCTACTACATGAGACACTGCTGTTAAAGGGGAGTTTTCCTTGCTGTCATCACCCATCAATGGAAAGATGTCTCTCTGAAAATGAAAGTACGGTCTAGACCTGTTCGACTGGAAGTGTCAAAAGTTCCAATTTGACAATAAAAAGTGGATTACATTTCAAATGTAGTATGGATTATTGCATTGTCATGATAAGAAAAAAACATTGTAGATGTCTGTTGGTGATTTCATTTGAAGAAATTCAAGTTGGTGCACAAACAACAGAGGTCAATTTAGTTTCAATTAGTTTGTCACACATACTATTCCTATGGTCAAGAATTACATTTAAACTTGAATAAACATTTCATTTTAGGACTGGCGGCCCTGGATCCATCCAGTCAGATGTAAGTTGAGAAAAGAAACTCCAGAACCGAATCTGAAAAGGTCACATCTGATATTCCCAATTAAAGTATTTATCAACGATAGCAAATAGAAGCACTTATATAATTCCTCTCCAAGCAACCCATGCACACACACACACACACACACACACACACACACACACACACACACACACACACACACACACACACACACACACACACACACACACACACACACACACACACGGCGTCCACGTGCGTCTGACCTTTGACAGTGATCTGGGCCGTGGTCTCGATCATGCCCAGGGAGGAGATGGCCACGCAGGTGTAGTTGGCTGACTGACGGATGTTGGTGAGCTCCAGGACGTTGCGGCCAATGGGCATCTCCTCCTCCCGGGTGAGCTCCACCTCGCCACTCGTCCACTTGACGTAAGGCATGGGAGCGCCGACCGCCACGCAGGTCAGGTTGACGCTGCCGCCGGGCATCACCTCGTGATTGGTGGGCGGGATGGAGAACCGGGGGGGCACGCGGCGAACTGCAGGGTGTAAAGAGAAGGAGCGTGAGAGGACATGGAGGAGGAGATGTGGTGGTGGGGGGGACCACTGGGATGGCATCCTGTTCGACTGGCCTGGCTTCTACTGTGCACCAGTGTTCATGAACTGTGGATAAGGTGTACTGTCCCATCATGCTCTAGTCAGGGTTCTTCAATTGATATTGAATCAATCAATTCTCTTCAATAAAACTGGTTTCACTTTGGATATTGCCCCTTGGCTGACATAGAGACTCATAAATGTTAGTTAAAGTAGATTTCAGTAGATATGAAAAGACAATTATAACCCGACCTTCAAGTGGGCCGGTTGTTTAATTCCTTTAAAGTCAATTTGTTACGATCATGTTGAATTGACATTACTATTGCTTACTGCTAATTTACGACGCATGGTTAATGGAGAGTGAACTGTAGCGGACCAGGTAGCGCGTTGGTGCTTAACTACAGGCGGTGACATTGACTGAATGTAAGTGGACATGTTTCATGCGTACGCTGTGTCCGTGTCATCACCAGCCAACACGAGGACTGTGAGGCGGAGTTAGAGGACGTGTCGTGGTTGCTCCTGTTTGGACAGGCAGTAAAGCAGAGACGTTGTTGTTGTTGTGGCGTTGGCGATGGCGTACTACTGAAGTGCTCGTGAATCTGTCCGACGGCCAGTTTTAGAGTTACATACGATAAAGGGCAAATATGATATATTTTATTCTACATGCAATCTGGGTGGACATGAAAACACCCAGCTGAATGGGCTTCTTCTCAAAGTGTTGTTTGTTGCAGAACTGGTGGGAACACCAGGGGACAAAGAAAATAATTCTGTGAAGAAGCAAGAAGAGATCGGGATGCAGCCATTAATGACCTAAACGTCCTCAATGCCCTGGAGGAGTTGTAATGAACTGTAATCTCATATTCATAGACTACTTTATTGTCTCTATACAAGGACTGTCCAGAAAGAAGCAACGTATTTAATGCATCATAAGGATACAAAGGTGGAATTTCCTGTACATTTTATTTGGATGGAAAAATAGTTCCTCACATGTAGATTTTAAAGACCTCCGGTTTGTAAAGCATTTCAAAACGGTGTGGCTGTCTTTGTTAAATTCTTAGACATTAGCACCGCTAGCCGCAAGACGCCTGCAGCTGTTGCCACGCTGAGAGCCATCGAGAAGCCATAAAAACGGAAATCTGACTTACAAAGTGGGATTTAAGCTGCGGGCTGGAATCCAGGTGCGAGGAGCTAACGCTGCGGATCAGAGGCTTTTCTCAGGGTTTGGTCTTGGTTTAACTACGGAGGGGGAAGAGCGGCCTCTCACTTCAACAACCAAAAACGGATATGGTGATGAGGCTGGAGTTGGGAACTTGAAAGTAGCGAGCTCTGGAGTGTATGTGTGGGCTGATCGTTACTGTGAGGAGGAGGAGAGGGAGCACTGCTCGTACAAGAACAGCATCGTCTGCTAGCATGGGGAGCAGCGGGCTCTGAAATGCAGACGGCTGGCACTAAGATGAAATCCTGTGGAGGCTGAAGCGCTGGAGAACAGGATGTGGAAGAGGAAGATGAGGAGAGAGGGCTTTGGAAGGCGGGAACAAGATGAGGAGGGGCAAACTGCAGGGTCGTTTAGGAGGCTGGGGCGTTGTTGCCAGAGGACGTCTGTTTAATTAAGGTGCAATAAAGTCAACTTACATTTTGGCAATGCGAGTTTATAAGATCTTTCAGGGTCAAAGTCATAATTGATCAACACCAATGATTAGTGGGAATTCTAACTTCACTGCTGTAATTAGTATATGAATACATTAATACTATTATTACTATATTACTTTGAAAAATGTTCTGTTTATTATTTCATTAGTTCCATTGCAAGATGTATTTTTGTTGAACTTATTTGACATGTGACAAGGAGCAGTGAGAAGGACTTAGTGGCTCGTAGGGGGGAGGTTGCACATTGCATCCAACTCCCTTAGAACGGTGGCCTTCAGGGGAAGTAAAAGTGTGAACGTCTCTCTAGAGCCAGTGTTTGGTTTGTCCTTCTGGGCTCCTGTAGAAACACGGAGGACTCTGTTCAGCTCCCCATGTCGGCATGAAGGACTCATCTAAGCTGACTGAAACACAAGTGTTCTTAGTTTCAAGTGATCATACACCCATGAAAACATAGTGCGACTAAACATTGCTGGTAAAAGATCATATATCTGACACGCTGTACTTAGAAATTATACAAATTTATAAATGTTATTTAAAAATAGGATTTTTTCATGCCAAACTTGTACCGCGTGGCAGCATATGGGACTAGAATATGTTGGTGGTAATATATTATCAGCAGGTGGACAGGAAAAGCCAGGCCTCGACATTTCATATCCCCATTCCTCTTCCAGCAAACACACAGGTGGCCTGCCTCTAATGTGGCCAAGTGTTTCCACGCCAACGTTGCCTCTTAGCTGAATCCTTTTAAAGCAAGAGTGACTTTGACAGTTAGAAACAAGCGTTTCATTTTGATGTAAATGTACCGGATGAAGGGCGCGAAAAGAAACCCTTAAAATTGGATGCCAAATGAGGGGAGTGAGAGAGCTCCGTGTGTTGGTAAATGGAAACAGTAGAGCCAGTAATATGTCAGATCTTACAGATATTCATCAGAACATTAAGTACATTACCTGTTGATATCCTTACCACAGCAAAGTGGGGGTAGGTAGGACAGGATGCGTTAGCCTCAGCTGGCCAGCAGTTACATCACCACTGTTTTCCAATGAACTGAATCCGAGTGTTGGATTGGAGCTACTCAATCTTTAGCAAGCATTTCAGTTTACATGAAGAGTGCAAAGCGAAGTGTGTGGTTTGTAGCCTCTCTGTACTATACAGTATGCTCAATTTATCACCAATATATTCAAAATAGGATATTAAGAATGACTATCATTGTGCAATATTCCACAAGTCTTATATAGCATAGATCCAATCCTCTGTGGTCACATGTAATACAACCTAATGCTACTATCAAAGTTCTCAATTGAACATGAAATAACTTGACTAATGTACAATCTCTCCATGCTTATTTCAACTTAGGCTGAGAGTGAACCACGGTTCAGGAGCGATACACCTGCCAGGATCATAGCGCTGTTTAAACTAGAAGTCAGTCATGTTGCACTTCATATCCATGTCTGTCTAAATGCTATCATTTAATTTGTGTGAAATTGTTTTAATTAGCATATTCTTTCATGAGTAATGGCCATAAATGTGTAAGTACCCAAGTACATATGTACTGATGGACCACCCAAAAACATAATGCCCATGAGCCCCTCCACCACGATCAGGTTGGGAGTCTTGGGGATCAGTTGGACTTGTCCATCCACCCATCTTCTGGGGCCACAGGTTATAAAGGTAGTGCAGATATATTCTACCCCTATAGCCTCATTATCCAGCTCCTTCTTGGGAATCCCAAGGCATTGAGACTAATGCTGAATAAAAACTGAAGTACAATTTCATAAATATCTACTGAATTGGACTTACCAAGTGAAATGAAGGCCTTCCAATTGCTTTAAAGCCCCACTATGTAACTTTTCCACCTTAAAATAACAGCTTCAATAAATGTTGCCGCTACAATGACTTTTAATATGTTGATTTGCTCCTCCGCCACTGCCATCGGGGTCTGTGGCCAGAAAACTGCTGAATGTAAGACTTTGGGACCGGCCCGGTGTTTCCGGTTGGGAAACCGGAAGTACTTCAACTTGCTTTCTGGCAGTGATTACCCAACGTCATATAGTGCCAGTCCACGCTCACAGGTGACTTTTTATTTTCTCCGCTACGCGACTCGTAGAGACGGAGTGACATGCTGCTGTGGAGAACACCGGGCCGGGTCTGAACGAGACGCGCTGCCGCTGCCGAGACGCGCTGCCGGCAGCACGCCTCGATCAGCTGTGAACTCACGAGCCGGAAGAGCCATATATGGCTCGAGAGTCAGAGATTCACGACGCTGAAGTAAACGTTAAATACCTGAAGGGGGCGCTACAGGGGAAAAGTTACATAGTGTCGCTTTAAGTCACATAACACTGAGATGCTTGCTTGTTGATGATTAGGACTACATCTTGATGCTGGATGGTGTCAGTGTGCTGGCCAGCGAGGGAACCGTCATGTTCTTATATTAGTCATTTAGAAAACCATGAAGTTACCCGAGGAGATGGAAGACAGTCACAATGTCAAGACAGTAGTTAATTGAGTCAGCGGTTAAAAGGGTTGTTATTACTGCTGATGTTCTGTTGGCCTCAACAATGACCTGAAGGATGGATGACACAGGGTGAGACTGGATTTGTCACTCAGTCGCCACAATGACATTTAGGTAGTAACAGATGCACATCAGGAGCAGTTGAGAGTTAGAATGCAGACAAACGTGTGTCTTTTACTGGCATGCCAGAGAAAGAAGGCAGGAGAAGGAGGGGAGGGGTGGGGTGGGGGGGGGGGGTCAAGAGAAGACAGTTTGGAAGCCAAGTCCTAATAAAGAAAAAAGCTGCAGTAGTAGGAGAAGCTACAACTGCTGGGGAAGCAAACATCCATGTGCTGAGGACGTCATGCAGCAGGTGGAGAGGCAGCGGCATGCTGACTGCCGGATTCATAGACATCAAATTAATAAATGTTGTGAATGGCAAGTTTAAGCAACTGTTGTCCTCAACTGGACTGATGACATCTCAGCTTCAAGTATGATGTTCATTGTATCATGTTCCTTTTATTTCCATAGTAACGCGTCAGAATTCACCCCTTGCTACCATACTTTGAGATTCCATTTAAAAATCAGAAATATTCGGACCCAAATAACTATGTGCTTAGAGGGTCATAGTTTGAAGCGTTGGGACACTGGTCTCTAAAACTCAGAAATATTTTGTTATGCCCAACTCAAAGGAATTACAATTTTTTTTATTAACAATCTGAAATTTCGAAGCTTTCTTTTGAATATAATATAATTTGTGTTTAAAGTTTACGTTTGTGTTTAGTTTGAGTTCATGTTCTAAAAAACATGTTTGGACCAAATCCCCCGTTACTTCTTTCAATTACTTATTTCTAAGAGACACTAAAGAACAAACATTTAGGCAACATGAATACATTCAAAGTGGAGCATGATAATGTCTCTGAAGTGTAAGTTGCTACTAACTCCAAGCTGAACTTGGTCAATTTGAATTAAATATTCACCTTACCTAAATAATCCACACTGTTTCATCACAACCTAAACCACTAATCATAATGAATTGTCCGCCTGATTCATTCTACTTTAAAATTGTATTCCTGATGTTTCATAAAAGGTAATCGGTATCATGTCGGGGAAAAAAAGACAAGATTTGAAATTTGACCTTGAAGAGCGAGATCCTTGTGGCACAGAAAAGCAAGAGATAAGTAAGTGAGAATAAATATGTGCTGATGTACCGATTGTGCTTCTGTGCATAACAGCCCGCCGCTGCATGTTGTGCAAAGCATCAATCAGCATGGATATGTGATGTGATGATGAATGCACCATCCTATTCCAGCATCAAGCCAATGGAGTCTTAGATTCAAAGCACCTGAGTGCACCGGGAGTAGGAGACACCCTGGAACATGCCAGGGATACGCTCATCGTGCCAACACTTCTAGAGGTGGCCCAGCACTGAGCAATACATCATTTTAATCATGCTCCTTTCCTGTTCCTATTACCAGGTAAAAGAAACACAGGTAGTAGGATATGCAACACAATATACTGTAGCTCAGGGGAGACAAGAGTAACTTCATATTCTGAGAGTTTCTATGCCTTTCTTCTGAATGTTACATTCTATGCTGGAGCTGACAGGAAAATGAATGAGCCTTTATTCACACTGTGGCTTTTGTGTGAAAACTCCAGAAAGAACTGGAACACTTTGAACAAGTCAAGTGAAATGAACATGAGTTCAGGTAAGTTAACCAAGTTATGATTTGCTATGTTAAGCTAACATAGTTAGCATAGCTCAACAATTAATTTGTACACTAACCCTTTGGCGATAAACTGCATTCTGATTCTGATTTTGATTCAGCTGGATATGATGTATACAGAAGGATACTTTGGTGAGTCTAACTATCTCAGGACTGCACACAACTTTGAATTGTACAAGTGGCTTTTGATTCATTAGACTCAGGTGGTATAAATGGTACACCTTGGTACATTTATATTAAAAGAGTATCATGTAGAAAGAACCCTTCTGTATTTCAAAGGTTTGATCTAGAACCCACCCAGGAGATGCAACAAAGGTCCCAAAGCCGAAACTAAACCCTGTTGCGGTTATGTGGCATGTACTGTAACCACTCAGCTACTACGCGCTCCATAGAACACTTTTTTAATAAAGTGAGCTTCAATTGGATTTGACATGATTCCATTTGTCTTTTCAGCTGTAAATTCACAAAGCTACACTACATACAATGTATTTTGAAAGTATGCTTTTCCCCCAAACTGTATAAAAAACATTCATTGTCCTTTACAGTTTTCTCTGCCATTTACTTCCATTGTTTCTCTAGTTTCCATGTAATTTCACTATTGCAGCTCAAAATCAAAGCCACTTTATCCGGTGTCACAATACATCTTAAAAGGCTTGATGCAGGTAACAACCAACCACTTCCTTTACTGAAAGAGTAGTGTTAGTGACATGTTGAAGGACATATAAGATCCATGGCGCTCATGCAGCATTTCTTTAAGCATTCTCTGGCCTCAGACATAAAGCCACAACGAATAATACAAATTAAAAAAAGAGGTGCATCACAAGTCTGAAAATTCCTATATACCAATCACAAACTAGGGCAGCAAGGGCTGCAATTCTCTCAGTGAGTAGTATAAGTCATGAGCTCCTTGATGCTCTCCTATTAATGAAGCAGCGGTGAGACTATTTAAAATAGGCTGTAAACATGTTTCATGCTATTTGGTTCTCTTGAAGTCTAGAATTCCAGGAGACAGAGATAAGAGGAGAGCATGGTAGAAGCAATTTGAGCTCTGAGGCTGCCGCTGAGCGTAGTGCTGGTCAGACAGCAGATGAGAGCTGAGACGAGCCATGCCTTTAAATTAGCCGAGACAATAAAAACATAATCAGCATGCTGGAGAAGACATCACGGGACTGACATTTTGTGAAGTGAGCACAAACTTGGAACTCGGAGTATGTTGGTGGGCATGAATTATGTAAAGATAGTTTTCCTTCATCAGAAAAGAGTGAGGCGTGGCCCTAACAGGCTTTACTGAAGCAGGTGACAATTCTGTCGGTGACTCAGAATCTTAGATGATGCGATCACCAGTTGTAATTAATTAATCACAGCTTGGTCAGTTCTCCAAACTATGACTCTCGACATCACTTCTAGTGTCTGTTTTGAATCAAGTGACTAGGGATTGAATAAAGACTCACGTGACTATGGAGGTGACTTAGACTCAGGTGAGTAACAACTCAGGTAACTAATGACTCACGTGATTAGGGAGTGAAGAGTGACTCAGGTGATTAACAACTCACGTGTCTAGGGAGTGACTAACTAGTTAAATTGAATAACAACTCAGGTGACGACTTAGGCGACTAATGACCGACTCACGTGTCTAGAGAGTGACTCGTGTGACTTGTGAGAGACTAACAACACACATGACTTACAACTTACGTAATTAATGTCACCATGATTTCACCATGATGAGAAAAACATGACACTATTAACTATAATGGTTCAGGAAAGTTAGGTTTGGCCTTTTTTTCTAAGTAGAAAATGTACCATTCAGATTTGAAATATGTGATGAATTCATCAGAATAATGCAAAAAATGCACCAATGTTTTCAGTAATGCAAGGAATCAGGAGCTAGATAAGACAAGCTCGTGATCGGTAATATTAGAAATCTAAAATGTGTCGCTGCCGAAATGTGTTTGTTTGGCTACTTCCATTTACTGATCTCCTGCACTGAACTATATATTGGATAGGATAACAGGTGTATCTGTAGTGTTGAGGTCTGGTCACCATAACACTGTTGACACGATTGGAAACTAAAGTTGGGGACTGTTTACAAAATGAAGAGGAATTGCAGCGCAAAAGACTTCTCTCACCTCGCAGCGTTGCAGAGTGGAAGAGAAGACGTTTCCCCTCACACAGTACCTGCTTCCTACAATTCCATCTCAGCGTCACATCCTCATTGTTATTCTTGCCTGGTGAGGAAATGTCATCTTTTGTGCAAAAAGCATATCACTGGCAATAAAAACGTGCCCATTTCACAAGATCTCAGGGGAATAAGCTGCATGGAGCAATATGGGATGTGTTGCAAGGCAGAATATATTGTGGGGTGGGGTAGGGTGGGGGACGGGGGTTAGTTGGGGTAGCAGGGGGGGTTGCACTGGGGGGGGGTTGGGGTCCTGAGAGAGGGGCCGGGACGGGCCTGAGGCGCCCAGCGAGACGCTGGCGCAGCACGGCTCCAGTCTGCCAGGCCTCGGCTTTAAGGAGGGTAAAGAGTGAAGAAAACCAACCTTCCCGCTGATCTGAGTGGTGACATTTTGGATTGTGATATTTGGATGGCGGAGTGCAATGATGATGGAAGGGTTTAAGATAAAGTGACAAAAAAGAAAAGAAAAAGAAACAACAAGAGGGGCAAAATAAGGAGTAGGAGGAAGAAGACAAGGAGAAACAGAGAGAGTAAAACAGGCAGATATATGCTTATCCATTAACGAGTGAGTAAATTGCACTAGAGATGACAACCTGTGCACACACACACACACCACACACACACACACACACACACACACACACACACACGTCATATGGCATACAATAATGCAGTGCACACAAATCGAAAGGACACACTCTCACATGAGCACAGAGACACATCACCAGTGTGAATCTTAATGTGATTGTACAACACAGAACTAGTCCTGTGTTCCCAGTTGTCACATAAATATATGGACTCACAGAAGCAGATACACACACACACACACACACACACACACACACACACACACTACACACACACACACAGCCCTCCCTGTCCTTAGCTCTGCTGCAGCGATCGAGCCCTTCAAAGACGGTGAAATTAAGGCAGCGTTAAGGAGGCCGAGGCTCGCCGACAACCAGACTTCATTAGCCACGCCGAGGCAGACGGCGGGCTGCTGCCCACATTTATTCTGCCCATTGACTCTCAGCGAGCTCAGCCGCCCGGCCCTGAAATCAATGAGCGCATAAAGATGGTTTCCCTTGATCGGATTAGTCAAACACTCACCTTGGAAATGTGTGCTCCTTTTGCCATGTGGCCAGGCATAACTGAGAACAGATTAATTTGTCTGTGGAGGGACGAGCTAATCCGCATTTAAGGGTGTCCTGTTGGTCCACTTACCCACCAGCTGATGACAACACATGCTTTTAAGTAATAAGGGTTGAGCTTTCCTCCAGTGTTCAAGAACTCTGACTTCTGGGGTTGAAGATGTATTTTCACTGCTGTGTAATGAGTCAGAACGATGCCAAAAAAAAAACTACAACCCTGGCTATCTGACAATTAAGAGACATGTTTCCATGGTAACAGTGGGAGATACCTGCTGATCAGTGGCACAGAATGAGAAAACATGGCTCATGATTTGTGGTGAAATGTTGCGTGGCAAATAATGTGAAAGTTGAGTTGATATATAGCAGTAACCGGCTGGAAAAATAGAGCAGTGAGGAAACTATACTGAGCCTGACTGATGAGTCAGCAGAAGTACTCTGCCCCAGCACATTAAATGAGTACTTGACCCACAAAATGAACATCTGGATATCAGTTACTCTCCATGTGTTACCGGGAATTCTTCAAGAACGTTTTTCTCTATTGCTCTACGGTGAACGTAAAATCCAAAAGCGGAGCGAAATCTTGATGGATCAAAGTAAACGGGGGCAAAACAATGTCAAAACATCCGTTTACATTCTAAAACTGTAATCGCTTTGAGTGTGAATAAACACCACCTCCCCTTACATTATCTTGAAAAGCTAAAGCAGACAATATCAGTTTTTAATACGTTTAGTTTGATGTATGTGTTGTTGAAAACATAAACACATGTTAAGTACTTAAAAATGAGACACAAAATGCATTTCGCCAGTTTTTTTAATTCTCTTTTCAGTAAAAAGGTAAAGAAAAGGCTTGAGTTATCTGAACAATAGAAACATTCAGGCTGCCTCAAGTTGCCCAAAATTGGAACGCTGATATAAATGTTAAAGAATAAACCTTGGAGAGAATTTTGCTAATTTATTTGGTGACCCTGATTGAATCTCCTATCAAGGTATCAAGGTATCAAGGTATCAAGGTTTTTTATTTGCCATCTGTGCCTAGACCAGCTGTCTGGACACATCGGAATTGTTTTTGCAGGGCTCTCCGAGTCAACAGAGATACAAAAAAAACACACTATAATAGTAACAATAATAATAATAATAATAATAGAAATGTGAAAAATATATTTTAAAAAGCACTGTTCAAAAAACAGTGTGGTAAAGTGTGTGCAGTTTTAACAGTATTAACAGTATTAAGTACAGATTTTAACAGGTTATCAAAAATAAACATAAGAAAGGAGAGTGCAGGGATAATAAATAACTAAGAAGGCTAGAGCTGTGCCTAGCTTGTAAAAGTAAAAGAAGGAAACAGGGGGAAGGGGACAGTTGTATCGGGATATTGCACATGTTCAGGTGTTGGGGGAGGTTGTGTGGGGGTATTGCACTGATTGTGTTATTGCACATTGTTTCACACTTCCAAGGAGTGCTCATTGTCAGTAGTGTTGTTGTGCCATCAGTCTGACTGTGGCAGGGAAGAACAGGGTTCTTACACATTTTGACCAATGGATTTCCATGACTTTTCCATGACTTTATACCAAATTTCCATGACCAAACACGAACAATTTAGTAAATCTTGCATATTGAAAGCGTACGCCGGCTTACATTTTAAGCGGCTTTCTTAAAAAAATCACATGATAACACATGATAACAAATTTCCATGACTTTTCCAAAACTTTCATGATTTTTCCATGACTTTTCCAGGCCTGGAAATTACTATTTTAAAATTCCATGACTTTTCCAGGTTTTCCATGACCGTAAGAACCCTGGAAGAAGCTGTTAAAGAAGCGAGTCCTGTGGGTGACAATGCTGTCCGCCCGGCTGTGTCTCAGGTTGTATGTGCAGCGTTTGTGTCGGAGCAGAGAGTGAGCTGGATGGAGTGGGACTCCAATGATTCTCTCTGCTCTTGTACGACAGCTCTGCACATGCATAGAGTCCATGGACGGAGGTGTTGTCCCCGTTATCCTCTCTGCAGTCCTGATGACTCTCTGCAGAGCTTTCCTCTCTGCCTGTGTGGTGCTTCCATACCATACAGTGATGCCTGCGGTGAGGATGCTCTCTACCAGTCCTCTGTAGGCCAGGGTGAGAGGGCGACGGTTCAGACCAGCCTTCCTGAGCATTCTGATGAAGGCTGGTCTGAACCGTCGCCCTCTCACCCTCAACCCCTTTTGGGTCCCGACCCATTTTCTTTAGGAATGATTGAACACTTTTGCATTAGTGCGCAAACACAGCACTCGTCCATGTGAGTCCAGACAAGTCAAGCCGTGTCCAAAGGGGCATCGATACTAAACTTTAGTAAATGCAGGATGCATGTGTTTGGGAACAGGTCAGCATTGGACCTGATAAGTGAGACTTGGATTATACTGCACCAGTTGCGTGAGAGAGTGCCGTTGGGATGTTTTCATATCGTTTTGTCCACCATTTACTTCATTTCATCTATCATTTTTTTTCAGCTTGTGGATTATTCATTCATAGTGGATGCATGAGCAAACAACAATGTTTCCTTCAAGAATTTAAGGTAACATTGGGGTGAGCAAGAACAATTTACAATGGATCCCAATCTTTTACAGGTGTGAGACATTGTTAAAAAGCAGAAGAAAAGCTCAAGTTGAAGTTAATGTAATGGCAATTCAGTCATAGTGGCTCTTCATAAACTTACTGCTTAGTTTTGTAGGTATTTTAATGTAATTTTCTCGATTTTCAGATACATATAGAGAAATAATAATATAGTATTTTTTTTTACTTTTATTAATCCCTGTGGGGAAATTCTGTTCTGCAATTGACCCATCCTTAGTAATCAAGGAGCAGTGGGCTTCAGTGAAGCGCCCAGAGAGCAGCTGGGGGTTCAGTGTCTTGCTCAAGGACACTTCAAAATGCAACTAATGGGGAGTGTGGGTGTGGGACGACCACTCTCCCCATGAGCTACAGCCGCCCAAAATGTAGCACTTAATGTACATAAATGCGATCATTGAGCCAATTTATAAGTCAATTATTAGTGTATATTCAATGTCATTATTTTGTCTTGACGACTAAGTGGACCAAGAGACGCCTTTTCTGTTCTAAGTAAAGTCTTGTGTACAAACAACAACATCCACATCTTCTCACAAACGTCAACAGCTTTCTCACATGTCCAATAGAAGAGGCGCACATGGACCAAAGCACATTAAACAATGACAGAGAGCTGCCACCATGAAGACAGAAGGATAAGCATTGAAGAGATGAACAGAAACATATATATATATAGTGTGTGTGTGTGTGTGTGTTTGTGTGTGTATATGACTGACACATGAGTGGAGGAGGGATTGTGGACTGGGACACCAAATAAAGAGAAGGAGAAGAAATGAAAAGCTAAAGACGTAAAGACGTAAGGTACCATCAGCCCTGGAGGGGTTAACGGTTAAGGCAACACACACAATAACCTTGAAAAGAGAAGCAGAAATAACAAGTCATATACTTCACGATCCGACTTGTTGGCTACGACTCTGTATGCTTTAGTGGGGACGCTTTTATTTCTGACAATGTCTGAAAAGTGAATTTTATGAGGTAGAGCCTTAAACTTGCATTCTTCACTTCTCTTGTAGCGAGTGTAGAAAATGACTCTACTTTTTACTTGTTCTCACCTCAGTAGACATTGTAATCATGAGCTCAATCTCTAGTTTCAAGTCTTCTTCAATACAGCATGATGTTCATTTAGTACATTACAGACCATAAAGCAGGGTGTGCTCTAGGGCGACAGTGTTAAAAACAAAGATGGCAACAGAAAAACGATTTGTGAAAGAGAAAAAAAAACAAGTCTAATTAAAAAAAGGCTTAAAATTAGGCTTTGTTGACAGCAGTATCATGCCAACATGTGGGTAGGACCAGAAATAAACCCACAAACTGACGTCAGAATGAAGATACACTCAATACGACCAACTGCTGAAGCAATGTATTAGTTTATAATAGGATTTTTTGAATCTATGTCTGTATTTCTGATCTAGTCCCTCACTTCCTGTAGAGCCATAGCTCTTTGGAGGTATTTTTTCATTACAGCAATCAAGAACTGCGTCAACGTACATATGGCAGCTGAGCACTGTATTAAGATAGACTTGAAACTATAATTACCGCTTTATGGTTGTATGCATCCAACCTTGTTGCAGTTCGCATCCATGTATGTCAAAAATGTCTTGTAGGTTTTGGGGCTAGGACGACGGGGTCATAACGACATTTGTGAAACTTGATCAAAAATGAAGCTCTGATGTTATCTTAAAGGGACACTGCATCAAAGAGCATTGTGAATAGAGATGCAAACGAACAAGAGACTAAAGCGGTACTGAATCACACCTGTTAGAGAACCTGATAGTGGTTGAGACTACGTTACTTTGTTAACAAGGCCTTCTCATCTGAAGCCCCGAGGATCCGATCGACTGGAGCCCGTTTCTGGGTGGAATTTCCTCCCCGTCATCTCTGACACGGGACATACAAGGGCGAGTGGTGTCATCTTCTCTTTGTGACAAGACTCCACATGTAAACCTCCACCTTCCCCGAAACATAGAGGCAGAGCCGTAGCCAACCTGTCTTTCACCTCACAAGTACACACATACACAAATCAGCACCCAGGAGACAAAGATGAGACAGAAGGAGAGATAGAGAGAGCAGGAAATGACAGTGTGACATCAGAGACCGGACGGACACCAACAGGTTTGACTTTCACTGCGGTCGAATCCAGCGCTCCTATTAGCAGTCAGGAGGCAGAAGAGGTGACGGGAGAGGACATTACTGCTGGAAGCGGCGACCTGAACGGCGGCGGGGGGGAGGGGTCAAGAGGGATCTTACCTCGAACATAAAGGTTAGCCGGAGCAGAGTAGCGAGTCCCGGCGCTGTTCACTGCCACGCACTCGTACTTGCCCTGGTCCGACTCCTCGCTGTTCTCAATCTGAAGTGCTCCTGGGGAGGGAGGCCAGAATGTCAGAGTTAGGTCTGCACCACAGACACACACACACACACACACACACACACACACACACACACACACACACACACACACACACACACACACACACACACATACTGTATATATATATATAAATGATGGAGGATTAATATTAATCAGACACACACATTAGTCTTTAAATATCCACATTGTTGCATTCCATGTCTATAAGCAAGTCATTCAGCATTAATGTTCTTCTCTTTGTTTATTATTTAAAGGCCAAAATTAAATTTCATTATTTAATGACACCAACTTTTTAGAACCAGGTTTGTTCGAGATGATCCAGGACTTCTGTTTAACATGTTAAGAATTTTAGCATTGTGCATTCCCACCAACCAACTGTTGAATGTGGACATTTTTTTATTCCGTCAGAGCAGGTGGCGTCCTTCATTAAAAGTCACGTGGCATACAGAGCATAACAAGAGAGGCAGTCCACTAATGGTGAGAGGGATGTTGCAGAGTCGACTTTTCAGTGTCAACCTCACGATACCATGCCGACGCCACCGTGTCAACTTTACTTATTTGTAACACAAATAACATGAAATTGCTGATATGAAATGCGTTTTTAGTTCACAGATGTCCACATTCACCAAATCTTTTGGTTTGGAAAAACCTGCTAATGCCAACATGTTGTTCTCGGGCCAGGGTTGCTACTACATGCTGTAGTGTCACATGAACAATCAAGATAGCATGACAGCAACTAGGTTGCAGCTCAGAGTGAGGAGAAGCATCACCGACTGAAGTAGTTGTTCTTGCACTAGGTGGGATGTCCCTTGGTGATAATATCCACAGGCACTGTAGTTTTCTTCCCCTACAAGTCACCAGCAAACATTGGGTATCCATCTACAGCTGACTCACAGAGACTCTAGAATGGCTGTAGGATGTTGGGCTTGTTGGACATCATTTAACCTTTTCTATTAAACTCAAAATGTGAGTCATCTTTTGGCTTGAGGCTGAGAGCCACAGCGCAGGCAGGGAAAGTATTGAGACTCACACCAACTCTTTGTTGGTAAGCACCAACGTTATCTGTTAATGCATTATGGGCAATTATCTAAGTGCTAATTTGCTCAGATGTTTCAAATTAACCATGATATTTTCAGTAGTTGCCACATGTGATATTGTGGTATTACCTCCTGGATCATAGAAAACAAATGATTTTAAAGCTGGTGGATGATGGAAGCCTCATTTCTAAGTCTCCATATATTACTTTTATTGTTTGCTACATCATTTCATAGCGACAGTTAGGGGGTTGGTCGTTTTAAATGTCAATCAAAAGACCTTCCAGTAAAAGGTTCTTGAACACATTTTGGAGCAGACTTCGTCCAAGCAGCTTTTATCAAAGTGCTCCTGGTGGTCTGAACACTATCTTTAGCACATTTCCAATGTGCTAAAGAGGACATGCAGAGAAAAACATGTCAGTTCTGACACATCAGATGTAATTAACGTTACTAGAAGGAACTTTCATTTTGTGTTGATTCTGGTGGCCCCTGTGGACAAAGCATGCTTCTACGAGCGCCCTCGTTTTGTGTTGTGAACATCTGCAGCTGCCAGACTCTTTAGAAAGCTGGAACTTTACTGCAGCGGGTCGGACAATCTGGTCGCTGACCGGAGGCCCTGCTGTTTTCTGAAGTGAAATGGTTTTGTCTGATTTTGTGGGGAATTGGACCCAATGACAAGCATTAAGAATTAATATATATACGCACACAAAGACAATCTTCCCTCTGATGGGCTTGTTTGCTTACGTAGGTCATTTAGAGAAATCAGTATTTAATTGAAAGTTCCTTGTACCAACTTTAAAGACACTGTATTGCTTAAAACCCAAATTGGCAGAAGTATTTTAAACACCCTGATAGGTGAAAGCCTTTGGAAAACTACCTTTCTCCTCAGACCCTCCAATGATCACCCCTCTTAAAGCACTAATTTTAGACAAAATAAAAGATAAAACTTACCTGCATGATTTTAATCCATTCATTTCATTACAACTCCATAGCATTTATACAAACATTTCATATTCACCAGTGGAGAGGTTAGGTTTGAGATAGAGAACATGAATGTGTTCTTAGTGACTATGCAATATTACATGTCAGCAGTGAATGTGACATACATCATGCAGTTTTGCAGACAATAAGACATGTGAAAAATAATAAAAAGGTTAACAATGTACATATTTCAGAATCCAATCCTGAAATGCAACATGGGATGGGTTTGTAACAAGATGTTATGAACTAGTTTTAAGAAAACAGCAGTTGAAGTTAATGTGTGTGTGGAAACATCCCTGCTGGGTCCGGTGCAGACAGTGAGCACAGAGATGGAGGAGGAGCAACTTTCATCTGGGATGCATGTCCTCAAACTACTCTTTCTATCTCACACTCACGTAGGCAAGCCTTTCTCCTACATATCACGAAAAATCCCGTCAGGACGTTAACGAAACCGCTCCCATTGAGAGACAGTCACCGCGGACGGAGTGTGAAGCAGTGTATCTTAGCAGAGATATTGTGTGATGCTTGTTTATCTTATCCAACATTCTTGTGTTTGAGGAGAGAATGCTTTGTTTTCTCCTGAGATTTGCATAAACGGATGACGTCTGCTCTGGCATCTCGGTATGACAAAGGTTAATCGTAATAATGCTGAGAAGCTGTGTGAGACTTTTTGCAGAGGAAGCCCTGAACGAAAGTGTTCGAAGCGTCCCCCGCAAAACTTCCCCCGCACGTCGGACATTGAGCCTTCAAGAATGGAGTGTGTGTCTGCAGCTGCCGGAGGACAGCGTGCAGACAGGGAGGTCAAACCGTTACACCTCAACGACGAGCACGTTGCAGACTGCTAATTATTGGACAACTTCCATGACCCGGCTCACTGGAATGACTGAGGCAGTACTATCTACAGCAGGAGATGAGCATTCATGTGTGTCCACACATGGGTTGGTCCACGGTGCCTGTTGGGTGCAGTCTGCCCTGTTTTTTAAGGCTGATTGGAAGCTGTTGAATCAAACTGCACCAACCATGTAAGAGTAGCGCCAAACGCAACCAAAATGAGTACCTATCATGTGTGGCTAGCTAGTTTCTGTTCCCCTATGACATCATTTTCCAACAAGTGACTTTTTGTTCCACTAGACGGTAAATTATGTTAGTTAGCATGATGCTACCCCTTTGTTAGCCCACTGCTGCCTGCAGATGAGCAGCAGTGGGCTAAAACCATCAAATACGGCAGCTTGGTCGGTGCTCCTCTGTGACCGACGCGCCAAAGCACCTTTTAGAGGCTTTAGACGCACTTGGCTTTCACCAAATGCCGATGTAAATACAGCCACCTCATTATTTGACGCATTGAGCGAATCAAGTAAAGTATATAGTCCGCTAAGCGTGGAAGGGAGGGCTGGATGGTTGGGTCGAACAAACAGGATTTTCATCCAGGAGACCGCTGTGAGTGTCTCGCCTAGAACTGAAAGCCATCATTGACTCATTTCCCCCTGTGAATTCTGGGAGTCGCTGGTCATCTGCGTCAGTCGAGTCAAACCACAATATTAATCTAACGGAACGGCTTTGTTGCCCAAACCTAACTTCCTCTAAAGACCTAAATATTTATTTTGATGCTATACGTATAAGAAGAGGATATTGACACCGTGTTCCGATACTTCCAAAACTGACATGAACGGGATACCTAGGACATCATAGCTGGAAGCTAGACCAAGGGTTGGGAGGGAGAACGCGCTGGCAAGCTGTCAAAGTAAACTAGCGTCAGTGGTTTTACAGGAGAACATACTGTACTTGTCTGTACTTGTGTACTGTTTCCATCCCTCCCAAGACCACACACGCTCCTGAACAATGTGGCGACGGCAGAGAGTGGCGCTGGAAATGGGACACACTAAAGATGACAGGAGGAGGAGGAGGAGGAGGAGGAGGAGGAGGAGGAGGAGGAGGAGGAGGAGGAGGAGGACAAAGGTAATGGAGGGGATGGGGCACTGAAGAGGAGGAGGATGAGAAGAGGTTTTTTTGTACCCAGCATTCTTACCTCTGATTGGTGTACCACCTGGTGAGGTAATTTGAATGCAAATAAAATCAGAGATTAGCATTAAGAGAAGAGAAAAAAAGTGAAACAGAGAAAGACAAGAATGGCAGGAAGAGAGGAAAAACAGCTGTGATAAGAGCAACTGCTATTCTCACCATTTAATAATAACAAGATAACTTGTTTCAGTGTTAGCTTAAAGTGAAAAAAACACGTTCTCATCATTTTCAATTAAAATCAATGAAATAAATGACAACTGTGCAAAATGTTTTCTTGGTGAAAAACCTTTTCTCCTGTACAAGCATGTGTCTTTTTAATAATATATGCATCCATAATACAGCTACGACTGCCAGTCTGTCATTTGTGCACCTGCTTATTTTCTTTCCCATGGTGCTTATTTGCTTGATACAGCTGGCTGTTTGCGCCACAGAGATGGAATCTTGTTGTCATCATAGAGCTTCCGATTACCCACACCTGTTTGTTTTTTCCGCACCTGAAACCAGCCTGTCTATCAAGCACTTGACCCCTCATTCACCGACAACACTACAGTCTTAGTTCTCTCTCCTGCAGATAAGCACACAAGCTGCCTGCTCTCCCTCTGATGCAATTCAAAGAAACCTGCCTCTTGTCCTGGAATACACTGCGCCGTCGCTGGATAATAATATCAATTGCCAAAATTAGCATCCTATTCATGTATATCTATCACAGTTGTCATATCATTAGAGACATTTAATCCTGTTCCAGCATTTACCCCCGTTCACCATTTAGGGCCTAAGGATTCTAGGAGAATATCTAATTGCAACCAATATTCCAATTTTGATGGCTGTTATTTGACATGAAGCTTCCAGCACTTTTAAACAAGCTATGCATCTTCTCAATGTAATCAGATAAAAAGATGCGCTTACTTTTGGTTGAGGTCCGGAGACACATTTACCGATCAACCTTGAAATGAGGCTCTGCTTAACAGGCGGGCCTCCACCAGTTGCCTGCTCATAACTACTGCACTACCCATTGACTGGAGTAGAGTTGTGAAGTGGGTTGAGCTATTCCGAATAATATGACCAATATGACTAATATGATCCATGTTGGATGAATTCTATATTTTGCACGGATAAAGTGGTCTAACCCTGACTGGCCTCTTCTCCGTGATAATAATCGTAGTGTTTGTGCATTATTTCATTTCTAAGACATCACAAAATGATCAACTTTACCAGAACCTAGTTGTTGAAGGCTTCATCATTTATCGGAAGCAGTACCCAACAAATTGATTTATTTTCCTCCTAACAGGGCAGCCACTGGCATTCAGGGCGCATATTAAGCAGACAGCAGCCTAGAGTTATTTTTGTTTGTTTGACTAGTTCACAGATTTAACTTGAATTAGCTACAGTTGAATACATTTGCTGGCAGCAGTTGTCATTATACCCGAGGGAACGACTTGCACCTGCTGTAGCTTATTAGGACACTGTTAATAACGGGTTATATCATTAATAATAATAATAATATTAATAATAATAATAATAATAATAACAATAATAATAATAGTTCATGGTTCAGTGTCTTGCTCAAGGACACATTAACATGCAACTATGGGGAGAGCAGGTACCTTGTGGTTGTGGGACGACCACTACAGCCGACCCTGATTGCAGCTCTTATGATTCTCAAACCACAATTTTAAAATGTTTTAATTGTTCTACCCTAGCATTCATTGAGGTAACACAGAAGTTGTATTTCCTCCTGTAGCCTTGCATATCCCTGGTGTTTGTGATCTTTAGCAGCTGGCACCATTTGAGCATACAAGGGCATATGCAGCAAACGGCAGAGAGAGGGATGGTTATCATGCAGATGCCGATGATCTGGATGATAAACCAAGCCACTCTCCATTGTAAGATAGGTGGTGAGAGATAGCAGAGGGGAGGGGAGGGAGGGGGCCCTGGAAGCTGTGTGGCCCCTGGGGTCTGATGAAAGGGGACATCAGCAGCTTTCAGATGGCCGGACTGGGCAAGACTGAGACCTGCCATGACTTCCCTCCTCGGACTTCTCACAGCCGAAGAAATCTCGTGCCTCAACAGCATGAAACCAGGGTGTCATGACAGGTTTGTGGGGTTTCATTGTGAAAAATAATATTACCTTATTATATTTTCACAATGTCTGGATTGGGATTTGTTTTTGTCCATTGTAGCAGCCACCCAAAACAGAGTCCAGTAATGGATTGGCAGTCGTCCTATTTCAGTTGAAAACTGAGCCACTTTGATGATGAATTGAAGCTGCGTGGTTTGAAACGCACCAGTTGCGTCCACGTTTTGTCCATTTGGCCTTTTCCAAGCAGAAGGAATAAAATCCCATCACGTGGACGGTGGAGCTCCTCTTGTCCACGTGGCAAAGCAATCTTGGGCAAGAAACTGAATCCCAAGCTGCTACTCATGTCTGGCGAGCACCATGCATGGTTGCCAGTGAGTAGTCCACTTACCATGGCAACGTAATTGGCTGTTAGAGGGGACCTTCGTTGACTTCATACAACACTATTGGTTTTCTTGCCATAGGGTGTTATACCAAGGCTATGAAAACTGTTTTTCTTTCGTGGCACTGGAGGAGCTATGTCCAATCTGAGAAAATAACCCTAATGATGTCAGTGATGTCGCTATCTAGGCTTGGGCTTGTCGACTACAATTTATTAACAGAAAGCCTTTGCTACTCACTGGTCGCATTAGTGTCTTTTGTTCGTCTATAATTTCCATTGTGTGATCCAGTATTTTTCCAAGCATGCCTATTGGTTTGCAGTACAAACGATGTCTGGTTTGGTACGTGTCATGGCTCCGTTTTCATCACAGCCGAAGCTTAGGGGATTGTGAAACAGTTTGTCATAACCGATTGCTTGAATATTCAGAGATACGCACATTTCCTATCCTTTCAACCTCTCTGTAAAGTGTTATTATAACACAGTGGAAAACTGTAACGCTGAAGTAGATCACATCAGAGGCTCATTAGCATTCGCCATACTGTTGACACAGGCTAACCCGGCTTACCAGATTTAGCTAGCAGACAGCAATAGTCCCACTATCGAAGCGTTCAGGGGCAAACTCACACTTTAGAGCTCATGCTTAACATTTAATCCACATTTAATTCAACCAATTTAAGTGTATTAGGATAATGTTATGGTATCAACGTCCTGTATCAAACCATTCAGGACAAATACTCCTAAGCCTAACCCGTACTAAAGGATAGTCGTCGGAATATATCTGACTTAGCTGCTTCCATTTGAACCCCTCTTTCCTTTGTAAACCTGTGTCTTGCGAGTGTTACACCATCCTGTAGTTGGAGTACTTTATCACTGGAGTGCCCCTTTAATAGCCAATTCAACTGGGGCCACCCTTGTCCACACATTGGCTACTGAAGGTTTCCGCTTTAAGTACTTACAAAAAGTTCTTGAAACTAAATAGTCTTCAGTGATTGGTGGTGTTGTGGCCAGTGCAAACACACAGTTATTATTGGTTTGGGGAACCAGGAACTTTCCACTCCAGCATTGTTTTCCGCAAAAAAGTATTGTCCTGTTTTTTTCTCATGGTCCTGGGCGATCAGATCCCGGGGCCGGCAGTCACAAAGCTTGGCGGCCCAGGAACCGGAGTGCGCATGGCTGGTCTGGATCCCATCACTCTTCAATGGGAAAGCTTTGGGTTGTAATTACTTTCAGACAGTTGAGCTCTGGAGCACGAGAGGAAGCCCTACAGAAGCCAGGGGACTTATTTTTCTTCCTTGTTCCAAAAGAAATCAAAGGTCTCGAATTGAAAAATGAAGCCATTAGTGTTTCTTAATGGATCAAAGTCATTTAATAGGACTCACTAATTCAGGAGAAAATCCAATCACTCCTCTATATAATGAATTCTATTGAAACAGATAAATTGAATAATTGCAGAGTGCTGACTTTGCGCAAGGCTACATATTTTCCCTTTGCCTTGTGTGGCACAGGATTACTCAGATTCTTCATTAAAGGAAGTCAGCCATCTGTGGTCGGCTGCTGTGGGACGACGGGGCCCTATGAAACAAATTGAAACAAATTGTCGCGCTATTTGGTTAATAATGCATGGTGTGTTTGTCCCTAGGTAAAGCCCAGACTGCCACATTGGAAAGAATCTTTAGAGTGGACCTCAAAGCCAGTGATATCTTAGAGCCTGTCTGTCAGCATTGAGACAAGAGAGGGGGGGGGGGACGACCTGCTTCTGAGTCCCGCTGCGAGGGCTTTGGCCCAGGGTCCGCCTTTCCGTAGGTGCTTGTAACTTTTTTGGCAACGAGCGAATGTTTCTATTTTCTCACAGAGCGAGAGAAAGGGCAGCTGACAGTGTGTCTGTGTGTGTGTGTGTGTGTGTGTGTGTGGGTGTGTGTGAAACTCGGTTCTTCAGCCAGCAGCCGCCCGGCTCTGCTGCTAGCTGTTTCTTTGGCGGAGAAAGATGCCCTCTCTGCTCCCCTGGACTGCGGCCACCTCCTCACAGAGCCCGCCTCACACGGTCAGCCTCTGCGTTAACATTCATCACTGTCTGTGGAGGGTTGAGCACTGTTGGCACACCGCTGATCCCACACAGGTGCTGCTCGGGGCAATCACTGCAATCTAAGTCTGATAGTCTTTTATTTATTTCACAAGCTGATTGTGCGTTTCGCTTTCTGAATATAAAAAAGCTGATCTTTTGCAAGTCATTTAAGTGTTGTTGTTTTTGACGTAAATGATCAATCTTTTCTGCATCGGTACTTCTCAACCTGTCGAGGTCCCAGGTGGGCCGTGATTTTGTGAACCAAACCCTAACAAGTATAAATGGTCCGATATCAACTAGTTGAGACATATTAAACGTCGGGATGAGTGCTTTACCTGAACGCAGCTGCTTTATGCGCCCGTTGCTGCTGCCGATGTCGACGGGCAGGAAGTCTTTGAACCAGTAGATCTCCGGGTCGGGGTTGCCGCTGGCAGCACACAGCATCGTGGCTGTGCGCGTTCTCTCCACAACCTTCAGCTGGGGGCCCATGTCGATGGTGGGGAAGCCGTGAGGGATCTGGTCCTCTGCGACAAAGACAAACACAAATAAGCAAGGAATTCAAACATAGTGAAATCCACCTGTAAATACCGGCGGGCCACTGCATGATAATTCTTTCTCATCATGGTTCTAGAGCAAGGGCGCTGCAAAACGGGTGCTGAAAGAGGAAGGCCCTCTAACCACACTCCCATAATCTGAGATGCTCAGTGAGGTCAAATGCCAAGCCCTGACAAAATTAGTGATGAAAATCATGGGCGGAAACCTCCCATTCCACACCTCCTTCCGTGCAACAGCCAGAGCCTCACACACCTTCTCTCATAATTATCAAGCATTCACACATATGTTTTTCAGCAAAGAAAAAAAGGAATTGTGTGTTTGTTGTCTGATTCTAATATAAACAGGAATTTCTTTCAGTTTATTCAACATGAATTGCACTGGAGTTCTCAAGCCTTCTCATTGTAAAAAAAGAAGGACCACCTTCCCAAAATAATATGAATAAACATGACGAAAAAATAAACTGGGCTGTGAATACATGTCAATTTCAGCGTCTCCGCCTGAGGCAAACGAGACACAATTCAGGCATGTGCATCCTTGTCTCCTTAGATTCATTATTAACATTACAATGAGTGTCAGTGTTGAGAAGATGCACTGCAGAACAGCAGCCAGATGTGCCATAGTGGGAGCTGAGGATAAGGATCTTATCTCGATCATAAGATTACCAAAGACACAAAAGAGACAGGTACTTGTAGGTCAATATATACATTTATATTAACATTAATAAGAGACATACAAAACATAACACATGGGGGATCCAACTGATTGAATGAAAGAAATATTTAAAAAAAAATGAAAGATCCCTGATTTTATGCATATGGCAGTCACTTAAATTAGATTGAAAAAAATTAATATTAATATTATTAAAATTTATATTGAATGTATCGTGATATGTATTGTATTTCCCGATTATTGACAATACACAACGCTACAATTGCCTGAATATAAAAAAAGGTTAAAACTATTAATAAATTGCTGCTTTGATATTTATATTCAATCATCCTCCACTAAAACAGAGGACAACACAGATTTTCCACAAATGTAAGCACGAGACGAGCTCCGTGTGCTTAGCCTGGGCGGTGCGGAGGGAACCACCTGTGGTGACAGATACAAAAATAAAACTCCAGGCAACGAAGGAGAGGTGATGGCCAGGCTGGATGGGAGCGACCGGAAGACTCCCCGTGTCCAAAAGCACACTGGTTTTAAAGTGCTTGTTGGAAGAACGTATAAGAGTCGCTCCATTCTTGGTTAAATGACCTGGTCTCGCCTTCCACGGTTTCTTTTTGGACAACGCTCTGTGAAATATTTTCAGACTACTCGCATATCATTTGAGCCATATTTCAAAGCATACATTGACAACAAACCAACAAGGTTGCCACAAATGAAGTTCCTATAGGTTCAACTGAACTCTGACCATAAACAAAGCTGATTGTAATGCCGGGTAATATGTTGGTAAATCTAACTATATAGTAAATGGACTGTAATTGTTGATCTCTTTTCTAATCTTCTGAACAATCAAAGCTTTGTTTTAAAACTAGATGTCATCATTCACTTGGATCGATGCTGCTGCAAGTTGTAATCACTGTGTTGGGAGGCTGTGATCAGCCAAGGAGAGGAGGGAGAATTCCCCTGATGGAGGTCTACAGACTTGCTGCAGAACGACAGGCCTGACATGGTGAATGAGGATGAAATTACAGTTTTCACAGTCGGGACTTTCCCAGCCTGACTGTAGCTACGAGGAAAACAATGGTGCTCATGATGGAAAAATGTCCAGGAGAAAGAGTTTAGGATTTAACTATTTTCACGCATCCCGTGATAATCTACAGTATATAGAATTGGATGACATCAATTTCACCGTAACAATGTCAAAGGACCACAGAATGTACCTGTACATATTGGTGCTGTGTTGTGACATCTTTTCCTATACATTTGCATTAATGATAATGAAAATACGAATTTTTAGCTAAAGATGATCCAAAATATTTGATGATTGGACGGTTGGATCTACAGTAAAGCAGGGTTTTTTAACCTTTTTGACCTTGGGGCCCAACTTTTCATGTATAACGTGGCCCGGGGCCCATTGAAATAGTAACAATGTATTATTTGAACTAATTGATCTGCTGCTTGGTTTGATTTGTATTTAATAACTAGATCAAATCAACTTAAAGAGTTGAACAAGCAAAAACATGTCGCTCATCATGTGTACAAAAACCCGCGCATGCAACAAGACGCCCAACGGGCGAACCATTTATAGAACGAATAAAGCTCTTACAAGAACAAATGTAAAGGCTCAAGTCATGCAGGCTTATAACGCAAAAAAACAAATACATAGATTTTTACTAGAGAATCAAAGGAGGCACTCAAGAAACAGAGGAATTGGATAAATACATAATGGATCTATAAAATGGATCATTCATATAACCAATCAATGGTGAAAAACCGAAAATTGTTTGCGGCCTATGGTTAAGAATCACTGATCCAAAGAGCTGGATTTGACTGTGGTGGAAAAATGTGTTTGGAAAACGAAGGATAATTGCATTCTAGAACTAGCTGTTTGCAGCTCCCGCTCTCTCCCGCAACCCCCACCTCTCGTTCCTCTTCTGTTGGTGGATTGCTACAATGACGGGAATAGAATTACGACCGAAAGTTCCAGAAGATAGCAGGTTAGTAAACTGTATTCTGTCTGTCTGTCTCTTCCGCTCGGTTTCATTGCTTCGAGTGCCACATCAAAACACTCAACACTTGCAGCCCATTATCCTCAAACAGCTCAGCCCTGGTGACATGTATTTTGAGCCAACATATTGTTGCTTAAATTAAGCTTGAACAGAGGGGGGAACAGTGATCTTATATTGAACTATAGAAATATATATGTAATGATGGAGATGTTCTATGTACAGTATATGCTGGCAGATAACATCCACAGCATTAGACAGCTAGCTTACATTTTCCTTATGAATGACGATGAATTATTATATGTCAAAGACAGTACACGTTTACTGATTGCCTAAAGGGTCATGATACCAGCCACGTATCGCCCTCCTCGCCGGTCTGATACAGCGAAACATTTATTATTGAAAGCGATGAAGACTAAAAACTACAACAGACAAAACAAAGAAATACATAAAACAATGTGGCACAAGGTTAGCATGACACCGAGAGCTAGCATTGTTAGCATAGTTTAGCTGCTATTTTCTAACTGAATTCTTTATAAACATAAATTTAACATACTTTTGAAGTTATCTAAACACCATTTATACAACAACACAAAGAAGATGCTTGACTATATATCTCTACTTCTTTCTTATCATTAAATATAACGTCAGTAAACAGCTGGACAAGTCTTTGAAATTTTTGTTTGTTTATTTTTTTAGGAAACATCGGACCAGTGCCGATGTCATGTTTTCAGCATCGCTAATGTTGTGGTTGATTTATCACCAAACAACGTCGGGGGACAACCACCGTCATGACCTGTTTGTCTGATACTGCGGATCAGAGAAGAAGTAGGCTGCACCCGTTTGGCGTGGCGCTCAGCACTAATGAGCATGTCGGGCCGAAATTCTCACAAGAATAAATGCCCCGTCAGATATAAAAAACACATTTGGGAGAAATTGATGACAGAGAGAGTACTTTTTATTCTTAAATATTGATGTTGTCCAGGGCAAAAGGGCAGGTGCTTGAGCACCACTACGGCTCTATCTGTGCACGTGCCTGCCTACTGCCCCTGATAAGGTCATGTACGTTGTGTTCCGTCAGACACACGAAACAAGAGTAAGAGGAAATAGTTTTAATCAAGCTACAACTTCAGCTGTATGCTATCTTTTTCTGGTGCAAGTTTATCAACATGAATATGCCTACTATGAACGGTTCATAAACTCTGTCAAATTCATTGAATGTATTTTAACTCTAAATATGTCCTTCTGTACACATGACATCTATTGTTCTGTCCATCCTGGAGAGGGATCCTCCTCTGTTGCTCTCCTGAAGGTTTCTTCCCTTTTTTCCCCCTGAAGGGTTATTTGGGAGTTTTTCCTGGTCCGATGTGAGGTTTTGGGACAGGGATGTCTATGTGTACAGATTGTAAAGCACTCTGAGACAAATTTGTAATTTGTGAAATTGGGCTACACAAATAAACTGAATTGAATTGAATTATCTGCAGTTTGTGAATTAGCGTGTAATGTAGCTCAGCGAAAGTTCAGACAGGAAGACATTCGTTCCAGCTGGTTCATTCACAAGCAGTCTCAGTCTTACAGCGATTACTCCATTAGCTGATTGGGGGCGGGCACAATGAATGAACCAACCATTTAGAGGCAGCCCAGTTGTGTAAGCCTATCACAGCGTCGTTGGTGACACTTTAAAGTTGTGTTTTCTGTTGCTGTCAGTTGTTGTTTGAGCTCTGGTCATTGCGACCCTCCTCCACCCCAGGTTCCTCCAATCGGCATTACGGCAACACTTCTTCAACACCACCACAAGAGTCAGTCTGGACTCCATGGGGAGATTCTACCTGCGCAGATATCAGCATCTCTACCCCTGGTTTATCCTACTTCAGGATGGCGCCCAATCGCTAAGATGTTGCACTATTGCAATATGCTATTGTAATAAATGATTGTTAAACTCTAAATACACGTCTCTCCTGATTAAACTGGCTGCAGGCATTTTCTGGGACAGCAGATCTGATTTGAGTCTATTTTCTGTGTCTGAGAGCATTCAGATAAAACACTTAGAAATAAATTATTTATTTTAAATGATGTGTTGTTTGAGTAGTTCACTCTCTGAACTACTCAATGTTTCTCCCTGTCGCATTGAGAGTGTATTTCAGCGGTGTGCTTACTCCTCTTGTTCTTTATCACAGCTCTGCTGTCTTGACCCCAAAAGCTGCTTGAAACAATTACCAGCTCTGGGAGCAGTTAACCCATGTACGCCTTGACAGCCATTAGAGTCCAACCGACCACGGAGCAGGCTTTTGGCATTCAGGCAGCGCCACAACATTAGCCTCTGGCAAATGGCCCTTTAATGGCAAATGCCAACATTTTACTCATGTGGTGTGGACAAACAGGGGCCGGCTGGAAAGACTTGGGACAAAAGACAACACGTGTCTCATTGTTTTACACATCTCCATCCATCACTTTAATTAAGCAGATGCCGCACTGCCGCACTCTAAGACCTAGCTGGAAAATGTCGAGAGCAAAGGAGCATCTTAGTGTGAGCAGGGTGGAGAGCGGGGGACGTGGCCCAGATCTTGGCAGGGCAGTTAGAATATTTGACCAGTGCAGCAACGATTAAAAGAAACAAGCTACTCCGGCACTTGATCTGTACCTTTCTAATGGGTGCAAATGTAATTAAGGAGGAGGAAGAGAACGCGTATTCTGCTGTTGCAGTAACATTCTGGGTTTATAATCAGAGAGAGATGTACTGTGTACCATATTAGGTTAAAAGGGTGATTTCTAGGGTGCTGATTTATTTAACTTTTCACACACTTTGAACCCTGGGATTTTGATTCTAAAAAATCAATACAATTACATAATTTATCTTAACCAGAAGCAAAACAATTTTCATTTCTCCGAGGGTCCACACTTCATGTGGGCTTCCATAAAAAAAGCAACCAAAACAAATCTAAAATTATATTTCATCAAAATCATTTCATCCGACATGTCTCATTTGAAATCTTGCCCTGATAAAACCTTTCGAAGTAACCAGATCCTGTAAAAAGATTGAACTTGAGGAAGCCATGATTGACATGAGGACATACAGGAGAGGCTGGCGATAGATGATGGAATAATGTAAATAGTTCAACATGTATAACACGTCGGTCCTACATTTGTTTTCCAATAAAATACTGAGAAAATATGATTTTATAAAAGTATAACGTTTTTCTCAATGTGATTTATGGCATGGTATGTTTGGGTGCTCTCTACTTCGAGCCATGGTTCTTCTGTTTCCATAGTGATGCAAGACTTTTATATTGCAGTAAAAATCGAGGCCACAAAGAGAAAAGAAGAACAAGAAAAGAAGGCCCAGAAACAGTTTGGTGTCCAGCGGGTTGAAACATGGCAGTTGTGCAGATAGGAAATGACAAAGTCTGACCAACTTAAAATCGACATTGTAGAATCTGACATAGATTGGATGAGATCATTTTTCTCGCTAGCACTGGGACATGAAACGATCAGCCATTGGAGTGGGGGCTTATTACCAATATTGCCCAGAGCTGTTTGATTAAGATGGCATTAAGATGGTGACAGAGCTTCCATGTTTTAATCAAAAGTGAGACTCTATTTCCATATCTCATTTAACTATGCACGTCTCTGCTGTGTATGCGCACACATAAGCATATACACAAATACAAATGACACACACACAGCAAACCCTCCACACACTTTCCATTTCCTAATAAGCTGTTAATGGGAGTTTTGTGAAGCCGAGCCTTTAAAGACACACTCTGAGTTTACTCGGAGGCCACAGCGTTACGCTCAACAGCTCCAGCACATCCGCACCTATTACCCAGCAAATGTTAGCATTTTTCTATTGTGTAGAATGCAGAAGATGGGTAATCTTGGGATTAAAGGCACATTTATACATTTGTCTTAATCCAAATAAATTTTTGCTATGAATCTTTTACAAACATGCAGCTTTGTGGAAACTAAAGGACCATATTTTCAGCATGAATGGCATTCATCATTATGGAGACAGATTATTTAATATGCCATAAAGGATTCCTCATTACCTGCAATGGCTAGAAGCAACCATGATATAATGATGCAATAATGTCATAGAACATATCTTGGATCTGGACCATGCTGTCAGCCTTCACTCTAGCAGGTCCAGCAGCACGCCCTCGGTGTCGGCTCCCAGCGGGCAGGTCGCCGCTGGAGGCCTTTCGAGTCTGAGCTGAAGGAGTTTCTTGTTTCATGGTTTCCTGTGATTGCCTGGTGAGCATTTAAAATAACTATATAGAAATAGCCACGCTTCTCACTAATGGTCGCGTTGACTGATGGAGGTCATAAAGAGGATCAGTATTAAAGTGAGAACCTCACAAAGCAGATTCGGACACACTGTCGCTGTATAAGACAAGGACCAAGCAGGACCCACCTTAGATGACTGGTATAGTTTAGTGGTAACAATGTACTGACAAAGATGCAAATACTAACACTGTACTTTGAGACTCAAAGGCAAGCAGATTCTCCCCATTGTGTCAATTTCCACAAGAAAACCATGAAGAGAATATAATGAAAATCTAATAAATAACAACGCATTTAATCCTCCACTGAGCTATCATATCTAGACTGAGGACATTGGATGTAACCAGAGGTATGATTCAGCCTTCGATGTGTCTGCTGAACCTGCCCCTGGGTCCCATGGAGATAATTGGAATGTCATTCAGTCTTCTGGTGCCAGTGCAGGTAACTTCCTGACAGATGGCCTTCACAGCGTGACGGGAAAGTTAAAGAAAGTCCCCGCGAGTTAGAGACGACATTACGGAAAACACGGACCAGAGTGAGCGTGGAGCTCCGACTGAGAACTGTGAGCGGATAAATAAAGTAACCGTCAATGTCACCAGTGAGTACTGCACGGATCTAGGCAGACGGGACAGAAATCTGATTGCTTTAATTGCTTCTTTATCTGGCTGCAACACCCAGGCGTTGCATATTTGTGTGGCTGTGTATCTGTGTATCTTTGTATGTGTGTGTGTGTGTGTGTGAGTGTGTCTCTGTCATTGTAACCCCCACCCGGTCCCCTTCCCCCCCGCCATGCTCCTGTTTACTATAGGCTGTGTTTCCCGGTGTGAGCCGAGTGCTGGGCCTGTTGTGAGGAGATAAATGACGGAGGAAGACGGCAGATAATTGAGTTGAAAATCTCTTTGCTGCAGAAGCCACTCGAGCAGTATTGGCCCTATACTAAATATGCTCCTCCTACAAGTACATACCGGGGGGGCGGGGGGTCCCCACACAACACTTAATGGGAGGACACTCTCCTGCCGACCCCTGCTTATACACAGGTAGTTCCTCAAAGACTACCTGTGTGAATGCACGGGTGTGTGTGAGCGTCTTGGGGGACGTGAGGTCAGGCTCCAATCTGAATGTGTTTGCGGGGGGTTCGGAGCTCAGTGGTCCGGAACCGCGGCTCTATGCAGAGGAGCTGAAGGGCCGGCAGACCTGAGCTGTAGCTGTAATTGGCATTGTTGCTTTAGAATGGAGGCGGAGGATCTGTTTTCCTCTTTAGGGAGCAGTACGGCCCGGCGGAGCTGCGATCCATCATTCGGAGCAAGGTGCTTTTGACAGATGGAACGGGGTATCCTTTTATTCAACCTCGGGGAGGGCTCGCGCACGCGGCCGCCAGCCTCCTGCACGACCACATAAGAGTTAGATTCCTGATGGAAGACTTAAACGGTAGGATTATGGCTTGTTTGAGTCTCTTTAGATTGTTTAGAAGATCAGGCAGGGACATCAGCATTAACGTTTGCAACCTATCATTGCTACTAAATGAGTCACTCCAGACAGAGATAGTTTGGCTTTCCTGCTTCCCAGCTTCTAGATGAAGAAGACATCGTGGTTCTGGAAACAGCCAAGAACAAGAGTTCTAGACCAGGACTTTCAGTGTCAGATCACCTTGAAATAGGTATTCATGGTTCCTAGGGGATGAGTACTTACAACAAACCATAATCGCTTTTTCTCATCTGTCGTACTTATCTACTAAAACATTAAGTTGAATGCTTTAGAGACTGTGTATAATTCCCTCCAGGTTTTCCTGATATATCACGTTCACCAGGAAAAATGAACATCCATACAAAATGCCTTTGGCCGTGTTTGGCATGAGCTGGGAGGCATTTAAAAAAAGGGGGATATTTGCAAAGAACATCACTGATCCCCCGAGAATGAACCGAGACATTTAAAGAGCAGAGACGATAAAAATGTCATGGTCCCCAGAGGAAGAACTCTGAAGTTTATCTGAAAGTTGATTGGTCTACCAAACATTTTGTATTGTGACATTCTAAAAAGACAAACTCAGCCTGAGATTTAGTCGTGTCTCGATTGTTTTCTTAGTCATTGTATTATGAGTATGATCTTTATTGGCATACAACTAGCATGCTTTGTATATGTGCCTATGTTTCTCTATTTGATCTTGCAGTGCTCTAAGAACCATGACTATACATCTTAAATACATACGTGCGAGTGCATTCTCATGAATTCATTCAATCTTTCGTACCTTATGCAAAACTAAACTAGTCCCAAAAAAGTGCTTTGAACTTTCAATGCAAATATTAAAAGAAAATCTCTCGCAGGGCAAATGTCTTCCCTTTTATAATCCGAGAGTAAAGTAAATCACTGTTTGTTTATCACCCCTAATAATTTTAACAGTATGGTACGACTCATAGCATCACCCCAATCACAGCATTGAGATGACCAATCAACCACATTTCTATTGTGTAGGATGACGAATAGGATGCTGTATCTATTCGAGGATGTGTGTGTGTGTGTGTGTGTGTGTGTTTACACCAGTGTCCTGGCCACTCTAATTACCACGGAGAGGGAACCCATAGCTCACAAAGGGTTCCCATCACAGCCACATCAGACCCTTGGTCCCAACACAGAACAGCTGCCATCAACACACACACATGCACACGCACACACACACAGTATGCTTTCGATAATCCTCCATCTACTCTGCTGTTCATCACTCTGAGCTGCTGAAACGGTCACAGTAACAAACACTTCAATTATATTGTCAAAGAGTTTCAGACTTTTGTACAACTTTAAATGCCAATTCCAGCATCATTACATTACATGTGGGTTCAGAAATAACACATTGGTTCCAAAATAAAACGTTCTAAATTGCTATCTGAATGATGCTCTTATCCTACTTATCATACAGTAACTGCTCTCTCTGATCGAGACATGACACCAGTGGAAAGGATTCCATCGAGAGAACCACAATAACATCAACAGTCCATGTCTGCCCTGTAAAGGAGATCCTATCAAACAGAAACCTGACCAGTGTGTATAGACGTCTGTCAGCTTATTCAAGTTGGTTACAGGCACACTTCTAACAGATATGTCCCAACAGCTGATCATTAATCTGTGCTTTCTTATCTCCTTCCTTTGATACTTGTGATTTCAGTTCCTACCCTGTTAAAGTGATGTCCCATATTGTGGTAAGAGCATGTCTGACTCCGTGGACACCTGATGGAACTCCCGCTGACAGAGCAGCAGGAGTTGATTGGGTTGATGTGCTTGAGCAGTTTGTAAACAGCCTGCATCTTCTCTGTCTAATGTTGTGAGTCTATAATCCATTCACTGGATGACTTAAGGCCACAAAGAGCACTTACAAATCATTTGCAGAATCCCCAGAAGCCAATAATGAGCGAGGGGTGACCACTGCAGCAGAAACCCATCCAAACACACGGCATGGGGTAATCCTACAGCTGGATGCGATGTAAGAAAGATGGCTGTGGTGGGGATGAAGGATTGAGGTGGGGCTTGGTTTCATGATCAGTTCTACAGACGGATACAACAAGTGTTGGATATTGAACCCTGAACTTAAAATAAAATGTCTGGTCAGATTTGTCATAATGTTTAACCAGGTTGCGAGAAAACAAAAAGTTATCAATGTTAGTTAAGCATTTATTTTGTACTGTTGCTTGTGTTTTGGCTTTTAACAGCACTATAATAACCTGTGGTAAGAGGGTAGCAAGGCGGGCTAGGGCCCCTGACCTGACCCTGGATCAGGGGCCCTTGGATTGTTCTGGACATGTGTTGGCTTTAAACACCTGTTTCCGGAGGAGGACGTGACCTAACGGCCATAACTGCCACTTTCACTGGGAGTCAGATGATTCTCCGCATGCTTTCACGCTCGGCAACTTTCTGTCCTCGAGCATGTGCTGAAACAAATCTCTCTCCCTCTCCCTCTCTCCCCCTCCCTCTCTCTCTCTCCTTCCCTCTCTTTATCCCTCTCTCTATAAAACATATATTTTTATGTTTCAACTGTTTCCTTTATTTAAAAAAAATTGTGACGAAGATGTGCACTTTCTGTGGTGTTAAAACTTTGGTCACTGTTACTAAATGTATAGAAACACATCTTTGACATTTCTTTTTTATCGGTCCATACATGTAATGATGACAAAACGTCAATGATGGGTTGACTCTGTAGGACTTGCTCTACTCATAATAATGAGTTTGTTCCACCAGCAGTCAGACGTATCTTTTTAACCTGTTGTCTGGTTGGTGCTTGGCTTTGAGCACAGCAGGTCCCAGTAGTAACACAAAGGTGTTCACGTATGAAGTAACAAATGGCTGCAAAGAATCCCGGTGGTGGAGATTGTCTGCAGAGCTTGGGAAGACCATTTCAGGGGCCAGTTTTTTGAAGTGTATAATCACTTAAAAACAAACAATGGTTGTGATTTCGTTAGCTTAGAATAAGCCGTTGACTCCCACATAGGGGGCGCTTCATGAAGCCGGCTGCCATGTTGCCACAGTAGTTAATGGTAATGGTTTGCCAAGTTGACCAGTGGTTTAGTTGTTGACTAAACTTCAGTTTAACTACTTATCTTACAACCAACCAAGATGTTTATCCTAAAACTAAGCAAGTGTGTTGGGTTGAATTCACGTGAACCCCATGTTCACCGAGTTGCCTTGTCAGGAAGCTTTTGATCAGCGTCATGTTGAGCGTGTGAACAAAGGAGCGATGCTTTTGCTTTTCTGCTGTCGTTTCTACCCTCTGTGCTCTCATTCAAACAGGTTACCCACTAACTACCCTCTTATGGAGACAGCAATATTCTAACTGCTCTCTAGGTGCCCAGGAGGCACGTGTTCTTGTGTGTTTACATCTGAGCTGGTGACATTGTGTGTACCTTTGGTCTCAAAAACAGGCTTGAGGGGCCTTTTTTAAACACGGATCCGATGTTGTTTTGTCTCTAAGCCCATCATCGTATTACCTGACATATTTCTAGAGTTCCGTGGTTCCCTGTAGTTAGCGCTCATGTGTTGGGCCTCCTCTTAATGTGGAACACCTTCCAGACAGGCAGCAGACAGCGCCAATGCGCAGATACGTGCAACGAAATCCAATGCCGTGTTTTAAAGCTCTCCCCTGCCTCGTGCTTTTGTTGTCCTGCCTAAGTACAGGCTATTATGTTCCAGAGGGGATTACTGAAATAGCGAGCATAATACACGGGGCGTCGTGTTCACACACTGACAATATGTTATGAAACTTTAGACGGCGTGGAACTCAAGTCTCGCCTGGAATCCGTGGTTCTCTCACGACCCGGGCCACGGAGGCTGAATGGACACACGGGGTCAAAGAAAGGGAGTCACCTCTGTTCCTCAATGCCAGAGGGGGCTGGGGGACGGGGGACGGGGGCTCTCCTGTTTGAATGTGGAAGTTTCTATAATGGGACACGGGTCCAGTTGGAAATGGCAAACTAGATATTGTGAGCATTCCTACATTTGAGAACGTCGGGCACAGCCAGCGGCATTTTCACTTTTTGTCTGAGGGGAGACGACTGGATTAAAAGAAGAACTTCTGCCACTAACAAGCTGCCACCGGAGGAACAATTGCAGAAAACTTTTTCCCCCTTCACTCCGTGAGGGGTGAAGCGATATAATTGACTGAAATTCAGGCGTCGGAGTTATGTCTAACGAAAAGTGATGTTTCAGAGTCTGCAATTAAAGGGCGGCAGAGTTTGACTTAAGGCACTTTCTGTGTAACAAGACCCGTTGGTATGAAGGAGAGCTCCCCAGCAGCCTTCATTATCAGAGGTGGGTTAAGAGCAGCCCAGTGACTACAGGGGGAATCATTTTTAAGAGCCCAAATCTGACATCTGCCAAGGTTCTGGTGGGATATTTCTACACAGTCCACACCAGAGCTCTTTAAGGTCATCCCTTGACCCGGTCACACCAATAATGTTGCTGCCCTCTTTACGGAGTAGGTGTGACCAGTCACCTGGTGATGTATTACAGAGAGTGGCAAACGTCTGTAGCTTTTTATCGTCTGGGTTTACTCACGGCGGCCCACTGAATGTGTTTCTCCGGCTAGCCCCCCTGGTCCGTGGCTTTCTACCTGGCCTAAACATTACCCTGACATCACAGATCTTTTTGTGCAAATTGCTTTTCTTGGCTTGAGGACATTTTTACAAATATAAAACTTCCATGAATCACTAATTCATAATCGAAAGAGTCATAAAAGACCATGATGCAGTTTGAGGGGTCCTGTCAGCAGCTTTTACAATAATGTTCTGTGGGGAAAACATTTTTGCTGTAATATCAAGTTTGTTATACAGAAAGGTCTGAGAAGCCGTCATTGAAAACTGATTGAAAAAGGGCAGGCACTTTTAAGAAATGCACATGGCATGTGATTGTATGAGCTATATGTCAATCAAACAGACAGGAGAGGAGCGAAAACATGTTTTTCATGGCTTTTCATGGCTTTTCTTTTAATTTAGAAATGTACAGAATCGGACCAGCATCTACTTCACCATTGTTGTTGTCACTCCGCGTTGTCTCACACACACATAAGCCACGCCCCTAGCTTCCAATAGCTCCTCACAGGACGCTGATAAGTCTGTGCACTAATTTACCAACCATGAACGAATAATTTCATGCCTGACTAGATGGATTTTCGGGGTTATTTTGTTTCCGTGAATATCACATGATCCCCTTATATCTCATTGGTACTCACGAGTGGCTAAAAACCAAGCTTTGGTAGCCGACCAGACAAAAATATAACACTTTATTCAAAGGATGTTTTTGTATCACGGACCGTTATTGTTGTAGCAGGTGATGTTCTGAGGGAGGTTTACATGAAGATAAATGGTGCAATGCAGCTAGTATTATGGCTTCCTCCATCTTGCAGCTGCTGTAACCAGTACCTAATATAAAAAAAAAAAGTTAAATACCGAGATGTGGGCACGCAGCTACGTCCCTAAAAAGAAGTCGAACAGTGTTTAACATTAGAAGATGATAAGGTTTTAAAGAAATCTCCGGGGTAGTATTTTGAAATAACTTCAGAACTCTGCTCATTGAAGAAATGCATTCAGTGTTATGCCTCATTGTAACGCCATGATTTTTAGTGGAAGTACCAGAAATAACTGTTTACATTGAACGCACCTGAGAGGATCACAGGCCAAGAGGCGTGGACATGCCTGCGCCTGGAAGAAAGGAAAGTTGTTGTTCTCGCATGCTAATCTCGGATCACACGGACATCTGAGAGACAGGAGACGGGCCAAAAGGCACCGACCGGAAGACGACAACTCAGCCTACGAGCAAACTATACACCAATATATCACCTGTATTCTTGAACCAATGGGGGGAAATCACTCCTTCTGTTAGTATATTTACCTGTCTGCAGCTTGGCTCGGCGCTTGTGGGTGGATGTGTGAGATAGCTAATTACATGCAGAGAACTGCACGTGGACTGTGGATCATAGAAGGCTACGAGACCTCAGCTGACGTTTGAACATGACGGTAGCCATACTTATTGTGGAAGAGAAAAGAAAAGGCAACCTGGAATATCATAACACAAACTGTCTTTTGTAAACATCCATTAGTTTACAAAGCCACTTCATAATTCAACTTTTACCTTTTACTTACTGTAGCTGTGTGTACATAGACTTCCTCTACACATTAAACGTTGACCTCCAAACTGTTTAGATTATCTAAATAACCTGCTCCCGTTTTTCTTTTTGGCCTTGTCAGATCTCAATGCAGTGATGTCAAAGTGTTGCCCAACTTCAGAAATTAATTAGCTGAGTACAAAGTTATGAGAACTGATAGTGATGAAGGTCAAGTCTACAAAGATAAGAGGTGGTCAAAAGAAAAAGCCCTCCTGCAATGCGAGTTCAGTTTGTGTGATTTGGCTTCAGGAGCGCTTGCGATGCTCCGGACGTGGTGATGAGACGCGGGTGCTGATCGATTCTGATTCTAATCCAAATATGTTTCGACGAGAAATCAAATCTATTTTGTGGCAAAAAAATAAATACAAATGTGACAATAACCTATCAAGGTCAAGTCCATCAGGTTGAGTTCAAAGGATAAATCTCCAATGACGAGAACCTGGTACAAGCTGCGCCTTGGCACGAAGACAGGACGGAGAGGAATCCATCGTGAAGCCACAAACACACACACTGTTTGATATCATTAAGAAGTGTGTCTTCCTTTTTCTTGTCTCGTCTTTATTCTAAGCAACTCCTGCCTCCAACACAAACTGTGGGAAGTTACGACACTCAAAAAACAAAGCAGGCTCTTTAGGTCTTGTGCGAGACAAATGAGATAAGGATATGTTAATACTGTAGATGAGGCAATGTGCAGGTGCAGGAAAGATGATTAGTTTAGAAACCACACACTGTTTGTATTGAGAACTGAGATTACAGGACTGTCTCAGAAAATTTTAATATTGTGATAAAGTTCTTTATTTTCTGTAATGCAATTAAAGACTTCTAGAAGGAGGGAGATGGGGAGAAGCAGGGATGGATCAGCGGCCTGCATTCCAACAGTTCTGCTCTCCGAGTGACCGGGAGGTGGACACGTATGAGCAGTAAGATCAGCATGTATTGGCAGAGCGGATTGAAGCTCACTGTTCATTGGAGAAGGGGTCAAACCAACAGGACGTTCAGCCTGCAGACCGCTGATGAGACACTAATTAGTCACTTGTCTCATTAGTCAGGATTATGATGTACAGTCAGAGTTGGGCTTTAGAGGCTCTACCAGTCATGCTGGTGCTAGTGTTAGCACATTTGTATTTCCCTATGTTCTGAATCAAATAGCGTTTCAGTAGTTTAGCTCTTTTATTGAAGCGGTGAGGAAGCGTCAAGCTGCCCGTTCCAGAGAATCTCACGTGGCGGCCACGGGTGGAGGCTGATGTCGTCATGCAGACACACGAGCTGGAGTTTAGTTGATGGGAAGGTGACAGTGGGTGAGGACGGAGAGGAATCCATCGTGAAGCCACGAACACACACACTGTTTGATATCATTAAAAAGTGTGTCTTCCTTTTTCTTGTCTCGTCTTTATTCTAAGCAACTCCTGCCTCCAACACAAACTGTGGGAAGTTACGACACTCAAAAAACAAAGTGGGCTCTTTAGGTCTTGTGCGAGACAAATGAGATAAGGACATGTAAATACTGTAGATGAGGAAATGTGCAGGTGCAAGAAAGATGATTAGTTTAGAAACCACACACTGTTTGTATTGAGAACTGAGATTACGTATGTGATTTCCTTTAGAAGAAGAATGGAGCCATGGGCTGATGAGACATACCACACTGTTGGGCTGGGATAAAGGCTCATGATCTAGTATCTGCTAGACGACACACGTCTGCGTAGCAGTCGGAGCTCATCGGTTTTACATTAGCTCCTCCTCTTCCCTTCGTTAGCACCCGCTGGACCGAGACTGAGTGTCGTCAATAGAGCCGAATGTGTCCTGCCTTCAAACCACAGCCCGGTGTCAGCTGAGCCGCTGCCCACACAAAGGTGATGTGTTTTCTCTATTAGGCTATTCAAGCAAAGATCGGAGGACACAAAGGAAAGCGTGTGTGAAGACTAGACACCCAATATGTGGGCAAAAGAAAAGAAAAATAACTTTTGGATCATTACTTTAACTCCTTCAGGAAAGAAAAGGCCTGGAAATAAATACTAAATGTAAAAGACAGAGTGGGTGGAGGATTTGAAGCTTTGCCGAGGTGTTATCGTAGGCCTTTACCCCCCAGGGAGACGGAGATGACACCTAGACAGAAGAAGCATTGTCCCGTCTGGTGTCGAAGGGAAACAGACAGACCTACGCATGTCTCCAGCTCCGTCCCTGCCAACATTCTTTCTCTCTATTTTCTCTCTGTCGCTCTTTGAGTTTCTTACTTCTCATTGTCGGGTTTAAAGATCTATAAATGTTGTTTGTATTGCGTCTAAAGGCTGAATGCCAGCAGCGTCTTGTCAGGAAACTGTAAGGACGAAGGGACGGTTGATGAAAATGTATAGTCCAAAAACAAGGCCAGCAGATTGCATGTAATCCCTTTAATTTATTCTTCATGTATTTCTACTTTATATGTCTGACTTATTTACCGTCACAAAGGACATGTTGCAAATATCTTGCCGTCTTTTTGGCAGATAAAAGGACATTAAAGCTTTAATGACCTCGTTCTTAGGGTAAATATAAATGGTGTTTTCTAATGGAGTTAGTATTTAATTGCGCAAGTAAATGGGAAAGTATATCTGTAACAATTATGGAGTGAATATAGCTTTAACAACCAAATAATTGTACTTGAGGGTTCATTCTTGTGATGGAGAGGTCTGAGGCCCGGGAATGAAAAGACATGATGCGCTGTTATTGAACACGTATTATTCTCATCCATCACTCACACAGGCTCCATGCACCTTGGCCACATTCAGACACACTTGCTGAGCCATAGTAGGCGCACACACACCATTTTCTCTCTTTGCCAAATAGATCTGATGGTGACATTGGTTAGCCAGCTGTACTGCATACCTCAGTTTTGACACATATTGTCAGTATGTGGGCCGTCGTGTTGTGATTTAATCCCAAGTCGAAAAACCAAGCTACCAATGTCACATGACAAACTGAAATGTCTAAACTCCACAAGTCACTTACAGTAGGACACTCCATAGAGCGGTACTTACATACATACATTTTCTTCCACTTATCCGTTATCAGGTCACGGTGGCACAGGCTGACCCAGACTTCCCTCTCTTTTTTTAATTTATTTTTTTATATGGTTTATTTAATAAGGGACATTGCACATTGATAAAAACATGACTGTAAATGTGCCAGAGTTAGCCAAGAGGCTATTTTTCATCTGCAGTCCCGAGCAACCTTTTCCAACTCATTCTGGGGGATGTCCAGGCCTCCAGTGGAAGGTGGCATCCCGATTATATGCCCGAACCAACCAGCTGACTCCTTTCCACACGAGGGAGGAGCGCCTCAAATCCATGTTCCCTCCTGATGTCTGAGCTCCTTATCCTATCTTTTTAAGCTTTTATATCCTCTTCTTTTCTTTTTTTTTTGGACTGGATGTTTTTCAGCACTGAACAAAATGTCTGAACAAAGTTGAAGATTAAAGAGATACAGAGACCTAAATTGAATTAAATTGATATTCACTTGACCACCTCACGGTTCTCCATCTCATTAACGCATATGTGTGGACCGGCTCTAGTTTCAAAATGTTATGGAGTTATATAGCATTAATGTAATACTAGCACTTTTTGTCAAAGATTTAAATAAACATCAGATTAAACTTGGAGTAACATTATTTGTATGTGCCAAACCTCTAATTTATTCTGCCACTTGGGGTCTTTTTAAATTGAAACATAACTTTCTGTCAGCTACAACAAAACGCCTCATCCTTCCCAAACGTTAAGTAAGTACGTTCAGTGCACGATACATATCCATAATAAACTTTAATCATTATTTAATTTTCATCAATGGATACTGTCGGGAAAACAAATGAAATACATAGTCAAACAACATTGAGTAAGAACATTTTGGAACTACAACAATATTTCCTAATTGTGTTGATGAAAAATGTAATTTGGCCAACAGGTTTATTCTAAACATATTTGCTGCTAATCAATAGTAGAAACATTATTTCTCAGAGACAAAGTTTAAATGTGGTGTTAACAGTCGCATAATGTTTTAAATATGTCCACAGAAGTAATCAGGGTTTTTCCTGCATAGAGAAAATTTGGGCGAGCCCCTAAGCCTTTTTGCCGAGCGCCCATGAAAAATCCCGAGCACCCCCCCCCCCCCCCCCCACAACTCTTCTTCGGAGCACCTAAGACCCATTTTGACCCAGGAAAAACCCTGGTAATAAGTCGTTGATATAATTATATATATTTGAAGAAGCTGTTATGAAAAGCTTGTGTATGGCCAGTAATGAAATGTGTTGTCCCCACCCCGCTAACAAATATGCATTCTGCAAGAGCTCCACGAGTGTATCTACACCAACCACCTTCCCAAAGTCAAAGTGCCTAGAGGCAAGGCATCTCAGAGGAAAAATAAACAAATTAAAAATTAAAGTCCCCTCACAGAGATTATTGCTGACATAGAGCGAGCAGCAGAGGACAGGACAACCGCGGTTAAAGAAATGTAGCACTAGAAGACACGGATGTTGATTCAGAGGCTATCAAAGCAACCAGCAGTAGCACTCGGGGCTGTGACGAGTGCAGCAGGCTTATTTGGAGTGATGAGCCTTAGCTCCTCCAAAAAAAACAAATGCAGCAGATGTTTTCTGTCGAAAGATGCACAAAGCACAACACACAACGCACAACACAACGCACAACACACACCGCGTGAGAAGTGCCTCTCATCTCCCGCCGTCTCCCCTCCTTTCATCCCCTTAAGCTCTCTCTCCGACGGCTCACTTCGTGACTAACACCCCACTCTCATTACCCACAGTCCTGCCGTCGACTCTGCCACGTCTTCGTCTTCATCATCTTCCTCTCTCGTCTCTTATTTCTACCCACTCTCGGTTATTACTTTCTGCCGTTTCGTTGTTTCCATTTTCCCTATAGCTCTCACTCATTCTGCAGCTGACACACATACAGAGACCCTGAGTGATCACTGAGGAGTTGTGGTTCTACAAAGACAACATGCATCAATTGAAAATAGCGACAAACAAATGGTGACTGGAATGGATGTAAGTCTCCGTTTATCAAATACAGTTTTTGCCTATTGCTTACACACGTTTTGCTAAATTTGGCTCATTGTGTCAAAATTCTACACACAAACAAATAAGACACAACACTGGGAAATAAACCATTGGCATCTATGTCAAATTGAAACTCTGCTATCAAAACCTAACAATCCTTTGTCAAAATGTCACTCTGATGACAAAATGATGCCCACTTGCATCATATGAATACACTTTCAGATCAGCAGCAACACACTAGTCTACTTTATATAAAAAACTGCAGTCTTTTGTTTTCAATGTTTTTATTCAGTTCCATAAAGGGCATGTTTTAACAACAACCCAAATGAAATACTGAATTCAAAATCATAACATTAGTATATTGCACAGTACATTTAGTAAAATTAAAAAATAAAACAAACAATACACTACTGTAAACACAGTAAAACACAATTGTGCGCAAGTGGGCTTATGGATCCTGTCGTCTGTTGGAGTCTGGCCACAGGATCTCACCAACATCACAACAATGTCTTCTCTCGCTAAGCATCGGGGGAAATATCCCCTTGTGTGGCGAATCCATCCCTGGATTGACCTCACCTCCATGTCTCCGCAGGCCTGTTCCACTGCCTGCAGAAGAGGCATACGGGTGTGTGGTTGGCGGTCATATACGCGCCATCTCCAAACGGAAAATAATTCCTCCATAGGATTTAGAAATGGTAAGAAGGGGGGCAAGTATAGAACTTAAAATGTATCATAGTTGGTGAAGCAGTTCTGCACCAGAGCAGCCCGATGGAAACCAACATTATCTCAGACAACAACCGACCTAGGCTGCTCTGGTCCATCCTGTACACCTGCATCATGAAGTGCATCTAGAAATGTGATTATGTGTTGCACATTATAGGGACCAAGTTTCTCATGATGGTGCAGTCGCCCTCAAAGACTTATGGCAGCACAGTGTGATGTTCCCCCGCGCTGCCCCGGGACGTATTACGTCCCCATCGTCTGTTTTTGCTAAGGTTGAATCCAGCCTCGTCAATGTAAATACATCCTTGCGGCTGGGCGGCTCCATCCGTGTCCAAGATTCTCTGTAACATTCTTTTTTGTAGCTGGCTGATTGGTGTTCAGTTTTGTAAATAAGTGTTTTCAGGTGTATTGTCTATGTCTTTTCAATCAACCAATGTGTCTTGTATTTTTAATCGATGTGTTTTCCCAATGGTACCCTGAAATTTCATTTTTGAACTAAGTGTCTTATGTATGAAATAGTGTGTAGTGTCTAGGAGCAAGTGTGTTGCAGAAAGGAGCAAGTGTGTTGCAGAAATGCAACTAAAGTGCAAAGCAGCGCTTTTGTTTAAGGTATGGTTACACTTTGTTTAAGGTATAGTAACAACAACTTCAAGTTATGTTACTTTGGTTTAAGCATGTGTCTATAGTGTTCAAGAAACACTTCTACTTCAGCTTTTACTCTTTGTAGGATTTTACCATTTGCTATTGAAAAGAATGAGTTGAGTATTCAGCCTTGTAGGGAACACTGAATCACAGAGATTCCTGTAACAAGCACATCTCTTGTTGACAAACATTTTGTATGAAGCAGCTGTACAATCTTGAATCTCACATTTTTATCCCAAACAGTATTTACCACTATGATGGTGGTAAAGCTGGAAATAACGTATACATCATCACAACCAACTTGTCATAAAAAAACACACTAATGGAATTAGAATTATTTATTATTATTTTCATTTTCAGCAGCTACATTACACAACACCCATAACCCCTTGGCATTCAGGGGTAGGAGACACTCCTAGAAATAAGCTGTTCCAAACACGTTTTTAAAAGATTTTTAAAGGTGCCATGAAGAACACTTTTTACTCAAAGAACTCTTTGTCGAAATAGTTCTTAAAGGAGTGTTGTGGGCATTGGAAGGGAATGCCCATAATAAAACCCTGGGCTGTGTTCTGGATTAAACCCTTATATAAAAAGGGTTCATCATACAACACCCTGGGTATGTTCTAGACTAGAGGAAACACTTGGAATATAAAAGTGTTCTTTGTAGAACCCCCTGGGTTCTTAGCACCCTGAGAAGGTGGAACGGCTCTGAATAGGACCTCCGGAGAGGGTAATGGCTGAAACCTTTCATAGATATTTAGCAATAACCCTTTATATGGGGGTTCTAGGTATAACATTCGAAAAGGGTTCAAGGTGGAACCTCTATAAATGGTTTGAGAAGGAAGTAGAAAGGGTTATAATATGAGGAAAAGCCAAATAACCCTATATGGTTCTATTTAACAACTATTTCTTAGATTGAAGCGTTCAAACCTTTAAAAGGAAATGTACACACAGGCGAACTTGCTACAGTTAAACGTGTTTGTGTTGTGCTTTCCAGTAACTACTAGAGGATAGATGAGGTCATTCAATATTGCAAACACAGGTGAGTGACCCTAATCATGTCTGGGGCCAGTGTTTATCAAGTGTCTCCCTCTTCGGGGTCATGCTGTAAGTTATCGTAAAAGACACCTCGAGTAGGACTGAGAATGTTGTGACGTCACAGTCTTACTACAAAGTCATATTTCTTTACCAGTTGTAGACAGCTAGGGCCTGACATTAAATTGTTATGTGTATGTGGCAGCTGTGGAGGTGTGTGGGGGAGGGGCTCGGGGACAGGTGCCCTCCGGTTTATACAGCTGAGGGCTAATCACAGACGCCCCACATCTGGGACCAATTAGGCCCATTTGCGGCACCTGTCCCCAAGCCCCTCCCCCACACACCTCCACAGCTGCCACAGTGTACAAGAACATACTTTAAGTAACTTAGCAAAGTAATATATGCAACAACAAAAAAAGTATCCAGTAGGGTTCATCCTCAGTTATTTTAGTGCACATCTAACCATTTGGGGACACCATCAACTTTGTTATTCTTCTATCCATGGAATTGCTTTGTTTTTGTTTAAATCAATGAAAATGTATTGATTAGGTTTTGTTATGTGCCAAAGTTTGGTAAAGATGAAAGGGTTACAATCAAAGATACGTCTCTGCAGTGTCATACATGCATCACACTAATTGACTGCTATTCAATATTTAATTGAAGACCAATACTCTCCCAATGTGACACAGTATTTCTAACTTTGAAAGATTGTTCACACAAACTATATGCATTAGTTAGCTCCCTTGCCCACCTTAATGATCTGCTACCGATTGTACCAGGACTGCTATGAAACACATCATTCAAGATCTAACTCTGACATGGGGAATTTTAAATCTGGGATTTCTGAAATGTCTCTGCTGTGTCAAATATATATTCTATCAGCAGCTCCATGCTCCATCCTAAAAATGTCTGCGTCACACATCCAGGGTTCATATTGGTTGCCAAGTATACATGTGCTTCAGGGCAATACTTATTCTGTGTTTTATATTGATTTAATATTAATCTGTTAACAGTGACTATCAACTCCGTCACCGTCTTTTAACGAGACCCAGAGTGGTTTTAGAGATAAAAAGTGTTTGTTTGGTGCAAAAAGCTCAGAAGCCTCAGGCTGCTGACAATATCTGCGTGGCAGAATAAGTATAAAGGGTTGCTGAGTGATTTTGAAAAAGCTGCCAGAGAGAGACAGACATGTGTGTGTGTGTGTGTGTGTGTGGTTGTTTGTCTATCAATTAGAGAGTCGATTAAATAAATGTATTTGGGCTCCATCTTGCCGCTGGCAAAAAAAACAGCTGTCTAGAGACACACCTACAGGAGGTTCCTAGCCAAAATCCCTTTCAACACATTCCTGCTCAATGAGCACCATCACACAGAGATGTTGGGCTCTCTTCGGGGACTCAGACATCCAACAGCCAAACTGTTGACCTTTGTTCCATCAAATGGGGAGCAGGGCTTAGGCAGTGTAGTCACGGTGGCATGCATGTGTCTTTGGTAGGGATGCCACCCAGGCAAATATAAAATAAACTGTTTTAATTTAATTTGTAGCACAACTAATCACATGAACTGATACTAGTTGTAAATGCTCATTTGTGGGGCGTAATTTGCTGTCTTCAGCCCAATCCCTTGTTACTAGTTTAATTTGTGTAGCTGGATCCCGGGACACAGCACTGGCTTGTGTTTGCTGCTCCGAGCTCAAAGGGGGCTGAACTGCTTTGAAAGCAGACACTGGCACAGCCTCCTCTGCTGCCGGCCAGTGTGACTGAAGCCCTGATCCCATCACAAGTGGACAGCTCCAAGTGGTCTGGACTGAACACTTGTGATCCGATCTCACTGCCCCGCTCCAAATGCAAATGAAACAGCTGGCCAACGTCAGGAGTTTGTGTTATTATAAGAAACAATTAATTACATTTCAAGTTCCTTCCACCACTCTGGGATTCTAGCTACTTCACCAAGAGGAGAATGTCTTTTGTTGGAGGAACTTGTGTTGCAACTCCAGCGCACTGAGGTAGCTTTTCTTTTTCCCATTTTACAGCAAGTGGCAACCAGCGTTAAGCTGCTTTACCGAGATTAAGAGCTGCTAGGAAGCTTTTAAGGAAAACCATTGACGGACATACTTATGAAAACATAGAAGAGTGTAGAACCCTGAAGCCCATCTTAATCCCTAACCAGGAGGCACACTTTTTACTTTTTCTTTTGCGGGAATCTGATATTATCATATTAAAGATGAAGAAAGAATGCATTAAACATGGGTTTTACAGGTAAGAGACACAAGGAACCACAGGTGCATAACAATTCCAAGTGAATATAAATTGTGCGTAACCAAACCATAACCATAACGACAGCACAGCGTACCTTCATACCACCACCATCAACATTATATCAGGCAGTCAAACGGTGTTGTCCTGCTAAAAGTGACGCCAGATTACAAAGTTGTGTGCCGGCTGTGTTTCTTTCAGCAAGAACACTCGTAACCATGACAATGTGGGTTTGTTATTTACGACAGTTTAGACTCCGGAAACAATTCTGTTCCGCTGATAGAAATCCAAGATCAGAACATTTTCGATGTGGTTCACTTGGAAGGGCAATGCGAGACGACATATTTGTTTGGTTTGGAGGACTTCTCGCGTTGGGAGGACAACCCAGCTCTTCTGAATCCTGCTGTTGCAGAGCTGTTTGGAGACTTTCTATAATATTCCCTTTCTAGCACTGATGCTGTCTGAATACATGTCTGGAAACAACGAGTGGAAGTAGATGGCAGGGAAAACTGTCACCGACAAAGACACACACACAGGTTCCATTCCTTCAGTCTGTGCACGTGAATGTCTCAAGAAACGCCTGCCATCTGACTTTTAATTACATTTCTCAATTAAAAGCCATGCCACTTATTTCATAACTACTGAGACAGCAATGCATCAGCTAAGGACAAGATTCAGAGTGGTGCTTTTGTGGGATTCTTTGCAGTGACACTCAGTTTTACGGATCTGTTGACTAATGGATTAGTTGATAAAGTCGAAAGATCTATAATTAAAGAAAGTCTGAGTGTTTTCTTTGATCAAGCATTAACATACAGTACAATACTGTCCGTCCACCCTCCTATTGATGTACTATTGATGCCAAGGGCCTGAGGAAAGGTTTCTGTGTCGGTAACAGGCCACAGCGTTCACTAGAACTCACCCACGCAGCCATCAAACCATGTGCATTTAATGTACAGAGACTCAAGCTCAGTACTGATTCCCTCCAACTGACTAGAGCTGACCTAAATGGTTCAAAACAAACAGGCACATGGGAATGAATCAATAAGGCTGTGCTGTCTGTGCACAGGAGGACCAGCTCTAATGTGAGGGCAACACAGGGTCACAAGAACAAGAAAAGCCCTTCAGCTGCCAGGGAGGCGAGGGCAGGGGGCCGCGTGGAGCTTTAGTGAGGCAGTTCTTACCTTCCAAGACAGTGAGCTTGGCACTGGTGTTGATCTCTCCCACGCTGTTGGTGGCTGTGCATTCGTAGATGGCTTCGTCGCGGTGGGTCCTCAAAGGCTGGATACGGAGCACCGAGCCCGAGCCGTCATCGAACTCTATCACCTGGCCAGACGACAGCAGAGGAGGACTACAGTCATCACCTGTGACATTTAGATTCAAACGCATGCTGAGCCGCTCTCTGAACACAACCGGGTGGGACTTACGAGAAAAAGTTTTCTCATTTGCTCGAAGAACAAAAAAGTTTACAAGGTAGTTCTTCAGGTATACTGTATATTTACGAATTCCAGATCAAGTCTGGAACAGTTTTCTGAGGTAACCTTTTAACAGCCAGCAAGTCGCCCTACCAGTGCAGCTCGACAAAATAAACCCAGCCTTTGTGATTAATTTCTACCTGAACAATTCGAATGAGTCCTTGCATTAGGATATTTATAAGCTGCTAAAAGTAGGGAGGCTGAATTCTTAAAGGAACAGTTTAACATTTAGGTAAATACTTTGTCTAATTACTTTGGCGAGATGAGAAGATGGATATCAAAGTCTGTGATTTAAACGTCACCAGCTCAAAAGAATATGTTAAGGATTTTGCTTCTACTCATGGTAGAAGTAAATACCATAGGCCTTACTCAGAAAGACTGCACTCAAAGACGAGTGTGGAATGTAAAAGGATGAAAAATAAGTCTTTGTCTGCTAACAAATTCATTGTTGGTCACATTTGTGAAGAGCTCCACGATACTTCGAATGGGAAGTGCTGTGGAAGAATCCCATTTATCATGATGAGTCAGCCACAAGAAGATTGTCGTCTTGTCAGAGATACGAATGAAATCGTATTACGCTACACATGCTAGTGAAACAGAGGCTAACTAAGGGCAATTCCTTTGTGGAGGTACAGATATTTTAAAAGGGTAGGTCAATATTGGTAATATTGTCATACCTCAATTAAGACATTTCACAATATAGCATGTTTTTGTATACTCTGTATACTTTGTATATGTGAATTAAAAATAAATGTATTGAATTTACAGTCAGCTATTTTAATGAGTACAGTGTATATGATGATGGTGATAAACGAAACCAAGAAAATGACTAAAGTTGTAATTTAGGAATGTGTGTGTGTGTGTATGGGGGGTGGGGGGGGAGGGGGTAAAGACTCACAGGTCAGGGATCTGGACCTTACACTTCCGCCTCACTGCGTGTGTTTGACCCGACAAGCCGACTGGCAGGAATCACATTCTTGCTCTAATGAAGGAGATGAGGAGCTGCACTCTCTTCCTGCCTTGGTAGGGGGTCTACCCCAACTTGTGTCCAGGTCAACATGGGGCTTGTGGGAGACTGACCACCAGAACTTTCCTTTTAAATTGTGCAATTTGGTCCATTTTGTTCATTATTCTTATCCCTAGCAAAAGCACCAATTTATTCATATAAAATAAATATGTTTACCTTTAAATGGTATGGTATTTCCTTCCTTGTGTAACGTATATAATTAAACAAACACACAAATATCTGTACTTATTATCTTTATCAAATGATAAAAAATCTACAACTATAATCTAAATCTGCCAGGAATAGAACAAACGTTTAAATTCTTGTTATTTTCATATCAACATAACAAGTGTACACTGATCGTTACTAACACAGCCCAGTGGTTAAAGGGCCACACTCCTGGTGCTGGGGACTGAGGGAGCATTCTGCCACTGACAACTTTGATAAACTAGTTTTATTATGAAATAACAAACATTTAAAATACTTGTGTATTGAACTGTACACACAAACACTGTACAAACAGGTCCCAATAGGCTATAAACATTTAAAAAACATCTTTTGAACTGTCACATTTAAAATACAGCAAAAAGAGAATGGTATCTAAATATATGTTTTTTTAAACATCTGAATTCGAAGGATGTGAACACCTTGGATATATCTCGATGTTGGCTGTAAGTAGTGGATATAAGGAGTTGTATAAGTAGTGGATACAAGGGGTTGTTCTTCAGTCTGCTGTTTCCTCATCCTGTGTGATGCCTTTGAATGTCTTAGACACAAGCAGCTTACGGGAATGCCACAAGAGACTTTTAGCCCCACCAATTTATTTGGCGATCAGCTAACTGCGCATGTCTAAATGTTTCCCAGCTGAATGCACCTGTGAACTTGTGAACAATACATGGGCTATGATGGAACAAATACTTTGTTTGATGGCACTCTGCTTGTAGACAGAGCTCTGCCACCCATGCACTTAGCCTAGAAGAGAGTCATCACCAAGAATCACTATGTGAGGAGCTGGAATGAGAATGCGTCCAAAAGCTCAACCTGATTTTCATATTGATCCAAACACAGAACTGAGGTAGAACAAGAGAATGCTTATTAATATCAGGTGTAAATGCAATGACCCTTGATCAGATGACATTATCCAGATCCCATGTGAGGTGTCAACAGCATGGGTAAGATTGATCTTGAATCTGTAGACTGGTATATTGGATATCCACTCAACTGGCTGCACATCTAAATCCTACAGTTTACTTTAAGTCATCTTTTACCAGTGATTGGCCTTGATTTGAGATGTTTTGCTTTTGTATCAATGAAAACATTTGATTTTCCTGAATCCCATTGATGGAGAGCTGGACCATCTCAACAAATTGCACACACACACACACACACACACACACACACACACACACACACACACGCACACACACACATACACACACACAGTTTGAGTAATGCTGAGCAGACAGGTGGAAGATAATTCCTATTACTCACAACGACATGAACCAAATGTCTCCGTCTACGCGGGACTCACGTGGAGTCACTTCACTTCAAGTCATTGGGTTGGCTGGCAGCTAATGAGCCTTCCTGCTGCTCCGGAGTCCTGCAGGAAGGCGCACACAGTCCTGTTACACAAGCAGTTACTGTGTGCGTCAATGCAGCTGTGTGCCTGGGACGTCTAGCTTCTAGGAAGCTTCCCACGAAGATGCTGCATATTTTAATGTATAAGAGACGTTGGAAAGAGCTTGAAAAGGCCTGCACCAATGCATTTGTATTGTATAGAAATGGTAGCAGGTAATCAATGACATGGAATTGTTGTTGCATAATTTCTTTGTCAAACCACATCAGGCAGCTGCAGACAAAAACTATTATTCTAGTTAGCTGTAGACTTGACACATTGTGAAACAGTTAAATAACTATGTTCACACTGTACTAAAGGGTTGGTCTTTCCATTATATACTTCCTGAAAGCCCTGCTTTCCAGGAGTACTCACATCTATGCTCAGAGAATGGACAATGGAAGAGACTTTTTACATTACTCATCCCACAATAGTGGCTATCCATTTTGACATGTGTTATTGGAAGGAAGCAGCGAGTTCTTTCCAACCATTTCTTTTCTCACCTCGTCTCATACTGTCAGGACTCTTGGCGACGCTTTCTAACGCTGAGTAGCCCAGCGCATCAAACTGTGATGCTCCCCTGTGCTTAACATGTGCTTAACTTTGGGAATTTAAACAAGAACACTTACTGAGGTTTACAATTAGTAAGGTTTAGGAAAAACATCATGGTCTGGCTTGAAATGAGTACGAAGAATAAATAACTGAAGTGCTAAATGCTAGCGACCGGGCTAAAAACAATAGTAACACCAGCTAACAGACACATTTAGACTTCACATCTGATGACTAAAATATTTTACCTTGTGAATAAATACAGGCAAAACAATCAGGGTTTCCAGGTGTAGTGTAGAATTATGGCTAAAATATAAATGAATGACAGCTTCTGGTGGACAAATACAATACCGACGCATGTGTGTTAGTACTTGCAGATCCCGTCATTATTTTAACTATTCTGAAACTAGCTTACCCTCTGAAAATATAAACCTGCCATTGTCCTGGAAAACAATGCAAAACAATGCAAAACTACAACGTTTATACAAGCCAGAAGCTGTGAAAACCATCATTATTGTTAGATGTTCATCTTTCCTCGAACACATCATGTGTGACGAACGCCACTTTCAGAAAAAGAAACCGAAACTAAACTTCTCCTATAAACAACATCAAACTCTGAGATCCTCAATGATAATGACACATAAAGCCTCTATTTTCTTTACAACATTCGGAACACTTCAATTAGCTGCTCTGCGGCTAATAATTTAACAGATTGTATAAAATCCATGATTACTGTTAGAAATGTTGGTAAGAGGTGTCATGGTCCTGAAATAAACTTTAGATCACCCCCCCACACACACACACAAACACACACACACACACACACACACACACACACACAAACACAAACACACCTGCACACACACTAGCTTGATTTGCATTCAGTGGTCTTCAAACCAGCATTAAATGCTACACAGGCAGAGGGGTAATTACTAAATAGAGCCCCTCTTCCTCGCTGCTGCTAAACACACAGAGTAGAGACAGAGACACACTGCGAGTACAAAACAAGAGCACACGAGCTATCCTGCTCTGTCTCTCTTTGTCTTCCACACATATGGCGGAGAGCTAATGAGCAGCGATGGTGTGAGACACGCTTCACAGAGGGCCGGCTCCAGAGCTCGTACCTCAAAGCGCTGAGAGCTGACTTTCTTCCCCTTCTTCATCCAGGTGATGCGAGGTTTGGGCTCGCCTACCGCCTGGCACACAAACGACGCCACTCCTCCCGAAATCCCCGTCTGGTCATCGGGGGACTTGATGAAGCCGGGCATGTCTGAGGGAGGGCAAGAGAGGAACAGAGGATGTGGTCAGATGGGGAGGCCGGACAGTGAGGCAGCTCCAGGATTGTTTTTTTATTGGTTTGTTTAATTCAATTCAAGTCAGTTTATTTTGTACAGCCCGATATCACAAATTGCAAATTTGCCTCAAAGGGCTTTACAATCTGTACACATACGACATCCCTGTCCCAGGACCTCACATCGGATCGTTTACATCTGCTGTGGGTGCTGCAATAACAATATGCTCATACAAAAAGATGCCTCACGTCTGGAGCCAGAGCTGGTCAGACGCAGATCCAATAAAAGCAGCCGATTATTAACTCAGAATAAGATGCACATAAATCAACATACATTGACTGGAGGTGAGCACTGAACCCATTCTGTACATCACCAAGCTTGAAGTGGAAACTAAAGTGTATTATAAAAGGGGACGTAGTCGTCATAACCTGTTGGTTGACATATTTGGAGTACAGATGTGTGAGAGAGACGCCCTATACGCCCCTGGTAGCAGTAGTCACCTGTCAATCAATTTCGAGTCAAAAAGACCATAAAGCATACTCTGCTTTATGGTCTTTTTGACTCGAAATTAACATATTTTATAAAACCAAAGATGGTCAAAATGGTCAGTCAACATGTTGGTACTCTTGGTGGAATGAGATGCCCCCGTCTGTCTCTGTAATTGTATGGAAGTGGCTGCATTTTTACAACGGAAGTCACGTTACATGGAGCAAATGTTATATTTTCCTGCTGAGTGATAGCTGTGAGCAGTCAGCTGTCCGCCTGCATGGGGGAGACTACAGAATACAGTAATGTAGAGCAATGAAATTGTGTTTTTGTTTTTAATGAGGGGAGAAATGAACATGTAGTTAAAAGCTACAGGCTCCAAACTTTAACTAATAATGGGCAACTTCGGTTTGACGAAATATATTTAAATAAATATATTGCTTTATCCTTGCTTTCCTTAGATTCCAATTCAGGTACATCCCTGACGTTGGGAAATGTACAGGATAAATACATACTTTTAGCCGTGTAATCTCTTTTGGAAGTTTAAAAACGTACTAACCAAAGCTTACAAATGATGTCATCATACGTGTTGAAGACTTTGAGGGACATCCGGTCCTGTAACACTCACAAGGCCCAGACAGAAGTAGACGTGGGCTCGTAAGACTATTCATGAATTCAGAGACAGAGTGAGAATGCCTGAGACTGGTGGATGATACTTAAAGTGGGGTGGTCATTAAGTATTGTTATGCAGCTGCATTTATTCCTCAGTTTAAGGTTATCTATCATAGTGTGAAAGGAATCTGCCATGTTCAGTTAAAACCTGCAATCAGCACATCAGCCTTCATGCTTTTCTTGTCCCTGATAATGTTACATGTTTTGAAAAGCAGTATTGTCATTCATGAAACTTTGGATGTTTTTATGCTTAAAGCTCAACTTTGAGTCAACAACTTAAAACATGAATATTAGACTTGATATTTCAGGACAGCCCTGTCAAATGTACAGACTAGCTTGGAGAGCCATCCATGTGTATCATACACGTATAACAATAAGGTCATGTGGGCACGGCGCTGCTCTTCTTGTGCGAGTCTGTACGCTCGACGTTCAGAGAAGTCTGCTCCATTGATTGTTTACCTCCATCCTGAGCACCGTGACGTTTTACAAAATGATGGCTGCGGGCGAGAGTTCGGTCACATTTCCCCCAGCAGGGAGTCATGACGAGAGCCTTCTGCACGGCACACACAGATATTTTCGGCAACTGATAAGTGTGCTCTTTAAAGTTCAATGCGATTTAAAACCTATTTGTACAGTCTGAGCCAAGAGCTACTCCCCTGGCCCATTTATATTGAAATCCAGTCCTGCGAGTTGTACAACAGGTTACCGCCGGGGTCCCGGGGACGGTCAACGTACGTCAGGGAAATACTGCCATTTACAGCGCTGTGCTTGTGAGAGTTGAGCCGGCGCTGAGGGTTTTATCAGAGGTTTCAAGAAGGCAGAAGAAGAGGGTGGAGGCGAGCCACGTGGATTGTACCATTATTAAGCTATTTATTTCCCATTGATGCTGTTGGCTGACCCTGAGGGTTGACACTCTAAATGTAAAACACGCCGGGTCCCTCGCCTCACTTCACCGCCAGCTGTGAGTTGTCTCTCAGTGGCATCCGCCTCTGACCCCGTAATCTTTGTTTCTTAGAAATGTGTCTGTTTGACCTTTCACATATAATCCGAGGATGGACATTTATGAGGGGGAAAAGAATCACTCAAACTAGCGTAGAGATACTTTATTACCCATATCCACACTATATCTGTGTGGGTTTTTTTTCAGTCTTTTGTTGAAAAAATAAATTACTATAGCTATGTGTAAATTGGGATATAATAATTTGCTATAACTTCACACTGGTTATTAAATAATATATATGTGTAGATTATTGTTTAGTGCTTTACTATACTGTGTAGATTAATTCATAATATACTGAATTATTAAAGAACGTCTTGATTGATAGGAGTAGGGAGCTTATACACATATATATATATATATATATATATATATATATATATATATATATATATACGTGTGTGTGTGTGTGTATGTATGTGTGTATAGCTAACGACTACACTCTACACTGCTCTCAAGTGTACAGCTGACAAGTAAACACTGTTGGTCCCGTTAGCTGTGTTTGAAGTGTTTGACTCAATGTATAACTTGGAATGAATAAAAAAAAAAAGATGTTATACACTTTGGAAATGCCTGGAGATGTTGGTATCAGGAACACATGCACGGACATGCTTGGACATATATTAGTGGGATTTGCCAGGACAACATTGGGTGGGACGATAATAAAATAAAAATAAAAGGTGGAGCAGTAGAACTATATAAGGCTGTGTTCAGAGGAGCGTAAGGAGTTGTACTCTGGAATCGGCTTGGGTTTACTTTTTGCTCAAAGATGAAACTCTATTGCATCGCACCCTGTTCACTTCCAGTGATTTCTTTGACATTGTTTTGGGACTCCAATAGCAGCTAAATAACAGAATAGACTAAGTGTTAGAGCAGTACTTAAATAAGCATTGACCGGTCCAGTCTGAGCTCCTATTTCCCAACACTGTTAGTGTTTTTGGTCGATACTAAGTCAATTCAGACAAGTTGATGTCAAGTCTTATGTGTTGTCAAAAGTCCCAACTTGAGCCTGAAGTTCATGAGAGTGAATTCTGACCATTTAAATAATAAGGCAATTATACATCTTCTTTTCAGAGCACAGGCAGTTATAGATTTCTTTGAAGCTGACTGATTGTTTGTTTAAGTTGTACACAGTACCTGCTTCTGACAGAATGCAGATTGGTACCAATGTAAAGGCAATGTATTCATATTACTTAAGTCACCTTCTCTTCAGTAGCAGGCTATAATGGCCATGGTTAATTTGGCCTGCAGGGATACATTTCATATATTAAGCCTTTTTTAAAAGACCTATCTTCCTTGGCTGTCTTAGACATTTTCCCTTCTCCATGCCACTGCCAAATCTAACAGCACCATCTGCAAGACATTACGCTATGCCCATTACCGGCCCTTTAAACAACGTCAGTCATAAGCTGAAGGCCAGGCAGCAGCAGAGCTCCAACTGAAAACTGAACCAGAACTCATATTTTGCATTCAAAAACACTATTAAAAGGCAATTTGGAGCATGAAATCAATAAATAGACTTGAATTTGGCCTTTGTATTATTAATGAGGCCAAACTAGGCTCTTAAATTCCTTTACCCTCCTTCTACATTATGTATTTACAATGCTTCCAAGTGTATAATGCTATTACATCACTGCAAAGTTAGAAAATACAACCAGATACAGTGACAAATAGTTCTAAGAGTTTACTTTACTTTATGACGTAAATAAGTATTTCAAAATCTATTACTAAACCTAAACAAGTTGTGTTGCCTTAACCTACAAAGTCCTATTAAGACAGCAGTTTATTTTGAAATGACAGTATGCACATAAAAAGCAGAAATTCCCATGTGTTGCTGGTGTTTGTAGAAAAACGTAAACAAATGAGGAGTAACTTTTTCGTAAGATATCATATAAACAGGTGTATGGGGATGGGCTGAGAACATGTTGGATCTGTGTTACGTTTTTGAAAATGTTCCTTTTCTTTTTTGTGTGATTAAACATTCCTAAGCCTGTTTTAAAACCCAACATCCATGCCGGAACGTACAGTAAACCAGATCTAAGAGGAAATTACCACAAACACTAACAAGTATGACATCCCTTACATAATTATGACATTTTTCAGTTACAATTTCGCAATTTTTACATTACAAATAAAATCTTTTCAATCTAACTCCCTAATCCTATGTGTGCAACCAAAAGACTGTGCTACTCTAAGCATGGTAGCCAGGTTACATGTATGTGTGGAGCTTTCCAAGCATCTCTCAGACCGGCCTTACATATACAACATCCTCTGGGCTACTGAATAATTGGTGGAAAAAAGTGTATCGGTTATGAGCTCATTCCTTCACGGTTGGTTTAGCTCTGAGTGTATTTTAAAATTCAAATACTCCAGTAAAAATAATGCCTCAGTACACAGGAGATGATGCTTTTCAACACATGCTGCAAAGGGCCGTGACAGCACAGTCCCCCTCCTTTCTCACACCAAGCCAGGGAATCCATCTACGCAGCACTTTATGCTGCTTACACGCTACACTAACTGCCTCGTCCTGCTGCTTGTCACTCTCCGTGCCAGTCGCAGAGAAATCGTGTCACTTCGTGGTGGCTTTCTCGCATCCTGTGAATATAAAGTCTGGCATTGTGATTTTTTTAAACTGAAACTGCTATAAAAACCAAATATGGTGTTAATTCAGATACAATTTAGCCATTCGCCATCTAGTTGATAACACATACAAGTATCTAGTGTGTTTTCCCCATAATTGAATAGTTTAACAGCATTTAAGGCATTTACAAACCAGGCACTTGATAAATTAACAGTACAAAAAAGCAAAATATTCATAAATATCTGCATCAAAACTATTCATAATGGCATCGATGTGAAGTTATAACAGTTAAAAGACTTTTTCAATACACGGTTGAAATAGATTCATGCAGGCAGAGGACCAGCTCTCATCCCATTGCCCATCTGCCCCCCCCCCCCCCCCATTTTTTTTTTTGCCACGTAATATTTGTGTCCTGTGCGAAAGTCCTTATGACAACAGCAAAAAAATTGTCTAATCATCATTAAATGCTATGTTCAAAATTCATTCATCCATTCAAACCTGTTTGGCTCCAGAAAAACTAATTCTGTGTACAAATTAAATGGGATCTCACTAATTGCACAATTTGATTTCTGAACTAAGCAGATGGAAAATGGCTGAGTTAAAGGACATCCCATGAATGTCTTGGTCTTAATGCTATTCCAAAGTCACAAAACTTCGACAAAACTATTTCTCCATCATGAGTTCACAGCCTATTGTTTCACGTCTCATTGTCACCCACAGCAGCACACTTGTTTCTCATTTGGGCTCAATAATTTAATGGTGTCTAGGCATGCGGCCAGGCAGTCAAATGTTGTGTGAGGCGGAATAAAGCTGTGTTTTGGAGGCAATTCACAATGACAAGTGACAACAGTTTCACACAAAGTGTCTTCTCCGCACAGAGACTCATTAGGCTGTGGAGTTGAGAGGGAGAAGTTATGCAAATCAACCTTGCATCGGTCAAAGTGACACGCAGAACAATCTGCCTCCCGACTTCTGGACACCAAGCTAGAGACTGCAATGCCTCCCCCTGAGGAGTGGGCCGCTCCTCATGCAATGTTCTTCAATAACAAGACAGGCTAACAGGGGAAAGGGAATCTATTTAGTAGTGCAGATCACAATAAAGTTTGCCTTCAGCAAAAATAAAACAGTAGTCATTCATGCTAATACAAGCAGAATAAAAATGCCCCAATACTGCAATGCACTTTATTCTAAAAGTAGCATTGTAAGTTTTTAATAAATACATGGCGAAATGCCTGTGCCCTTGTTTAGCTATGTTAAGCTTGCGCATGCGCGATGGCCAAGATTCTTGGCGACTCGCTGATTCTTGACGTTCTGACTAAAGCCAATCTCTGAGAGCTCAACATTGAGCATGAATTGAGAACCAACCAAGAGTTGAAAAAAACATTTGTTGTGGAAAGCAGGCTCATTGCAGTCAATAATACTCCAACTTGATACACATATCTGCACTCATTTTGTTCTGCACAGGTTCCACATTATTGTTTTGAAAATGTATGCACTGTAAAATTCTTTATTGCCAAATATTTTAAGTGATTTTTTTTAGTTTTTCACAGGTTGAACAAAGTGACTTCACATTTGGTTTACTTTAAAGTGATTTTGATTTTCTTTATTCTATTATTTAATAAAAAAAGCAAAGATGGAGGAGACACACAAAGCCACTGGACTAAACTGATGTTATTGATCTGCAAAGTGGCTTTTAAGGGAAGCTATTGACAGAAAAAAGTCAACCCCGTGAAAACAGATAAGAGCACCATCCGATGTCTCTTGGCCCCAGATTATAATTAAACAACAAGTGTAAGTAAATGGTCTTCTTAAAGTGTTATCACATAAGCTATACAACTCTCCTATCTAAACTGAAATAGCAAATGTACATGGCCTTTAAAGTAAACACACTCTACAGAGGATGCAGGGAATTGCAAATGTTTGCTCTCCGTATATACAGCGGGACAAGTAGAAGACAAGCTAAAGCAGCTTATATGGCAGACCTTTTTGTGTGTCACCAGGAAATAAGACAGTGTGACTACTTTTGCGATATGGTCTTCAGTAAACTCAAAATGTGTTTGTCTGCCCTTACAGTTAGTGGTTCTTTATTCAAATTAGAAGCCATTCAGTTTGGCCAGGCATCCACTAGTCAACAGGGCAAATGGTGTGTCCATTGGAAGGGCCGATGTGGAACCTTGTGGTCTTAACATGATGTCATCTATTGCTTCTGTCCATCCGGAGGAAAGGATCCTCCTCTGTTGCTCTCCTGAAGGTTTCTTCACTTTTCCCCCTGAAAAGGTGTTTTTCTGATTCGATGTGAGGTCAAAGGTCAGGAATGTTGTATGTGTTCAGATCGTAAAGCCCTCTAAGGCAAGTTTTGAATCTGTGATTTTGGGCTCTACAAAATTTAATTGAATTGACTTAAATATAGGGTTATGTATGTAGGGTTAAAAAACTAAAACAAATTCATAAGGATATCTTTTTTTGAACAAACAGTATAGTGCAAGTGTCAAAGACAAAACCTTACTCTGTAGAAAACTCCTGCAGAAACAGGCTCATGCTTGCATATGTCAATGCAATACCAATGTGGTTTTAGAAGAAAGATTTCAGCGATGTTTGTTTAGTAATAAGCATACGACTGGATGAATGAGACTTGGATTACACTGAAAGATTTTGCAAGATATTTCAAATGGACTTTCCCTAAAGAAAAAATATTTCTCAAGAAAGGTAACACAGGGGGAGTAATTAATCCCAAATGATCCCATCTGAAAATCCCATTTAGGTGCAGTGGGAGTGCTCCTCCTAAGGGTCCCAGTAGCCATATGAGTTGCCTCCCCCAGTTTGAACGCAGGAGTTTGCATCGTGCTTTTTATATTTCTTTAGTTTCCTATTAACAGTGACAATGTTGTTAGCTATGCTAACGCATTCCGCTCACAGCTTCACCTCAACATCGCTGTTATGGCTGACCAAACGGGTCTTCCAACTCCGGCGTTTCATTTGATCTCACTAGAATGTTAAAGACTCTAACTTCAATCAGCTCGTTGTGCTGAACCAGTGGTTCTCAAACTTTTTCTGTCACGCCCCACTTTGGAGGAAGAAAAATGTTCATGCCCCACCGCCCCAACAAAATGCTCTATGCTGACTTTTTATTGAAATAACTTTCTGTGACTCCTCCATCTGTGCAACCTGTGAAAAACTTTACAAAAGAAGTTCAAATATTTGTCAATAAAGAGTTTTACACTGCAAACATTTTCAAAACAATAACAAAATTAGTACAGTGCGTTAAGTTTTATTAGTAATATTGGCTGCAATGAGCCTGATTTTACACTACAAAGCTTTTTTAAACAGGGTTGATACGGCCACGCTCAATTCATGCTCAATATTGAGCTTTTGTTTTGAAGGGCAACAGCAGAAAAGCCGATCTCACGGAGATCGGCTTTTGGAAAAAGGGCAAGAATTAGCGAGTCACCAAGTCTCAGCCGTCGCGCATGCGCAAGCGTAACCCGTTAGCGGTGTAACGTAAACATTTACACAAAGGTATGGGCATTTCTCCATGTATTTATTCATGACTTAGTTTTATGTCTGTGTACTTTGAACTTTACTCAGGGGTCTTAACTTGCAAATGTAGAGCATGATGCAGAGACCTTGCAGCCACTTGTGTTTGTTCTTATAAATAATACATTGTTCTCTCCTGCTCCTTGTTCATAACCCACAAAATTGCCTCCCGCACGAGTTTGGTAGCGGTACCCGAATGCTGCATGAAAAGCTGGAAGAAATAGGGAATAAACTGATTGTACTATGCAAATCAGTATGTGTATGTGACCCTGGGGAGTTGCAAATCCAAAGGTAAGCAGTGTAGGGAAAAGTAAGGTTACGGCATAGCAGCCAGGGAGTAAGCCCGGCTGATGAGAGCATTGCAAGTGCTGGAATACAAATGTTTGTGCCCTGACAAGATATTGATGTCCTGGCTCTCAGCAGCTAAAGCAGGAGACCAGTATTTGAACTCAGAGGGAAATATCTGATGATTCTCATGATTCTTGCATTGACACTTCATCTTTATGTTAGTTATGGCAAAAAGTATTTTTTACAGTTCTTGTTCACAAGTTACTTCTTTAAACGTTATACAGATGGTGAACGAGACAACGAGTGCATCAGTCAATCAGATGAAGTCAACTAAACCGACTCATGCAATGACCTTTGGACTATGATTTATTTTAGAACCTTCATGGAGAAGCCACAGTCATAGTACTCTCTGAGAGAGCTCAATGTTGGGGGGCATCCCAACTCTCTTATTTGTCCTTTCCTGAGCGAGGTTGCACAAGAGCAGCCTCTCTTTGTTCATCAGTTGTTTGATTGGACACTGCAGCTGATCGCTGGAGTTTTATAGCAGAGGGAAGACAATCACAGATCAAGTTAGATATATAATATATCTTCTGATTCACCATCTAGAAAAATATATATTTTCATTGTGGTCTGAATAACAAAAGGACCACAAACAACTTTCTTCATTTATAATAAATAATTATCTTTTCTTAATCTCTTATTTCCATTAATAGCTCTTAGCAGAAACTATATATAAAAATTAAAACAATCCAATCAGTCACGTGAGGCTGATCATACCTAAATGTCAAGGTTTGATGAGTTATATAATTGAAGTTTACCTCAAACATTGATCCCAATAAATGAATTGCAGTGATCAATATAAACTATATTCTGGGTTATTTCATATCGACTTCAATCAGATTTTTAATGAATACAACAAACACGTTCCCTAGTAGAGAGTGGTTCTGAAGCCTCGAAGCAGGACACAGTACAAATACCACAGTGTGTATAGATACCACACACTGTGTACAAATACTTCATACAACACTTACTTTGTTAAACAGGTAACAGACTGCAGAGAAAACATCTCCACTTTATTAGTAATAATAGTGATGATAACTGTCTGTATTAGTACAGTGATGATAACTGTGTCTGTATTAGTACAGTGATGATAGCTGTGTTTTTATTAATATTAATACTGATGATAAATATATCATTTACTAGTATTGGTACAATGATGATAACTGTGTCTGTATTAGTATTAATATAGTAATGATAACTGTGTCTGTATTAGTAAAGTGATGATGTGTTTTTATTAATAATAATAGTGATGATAACTATATCTTTATTAGTATTATTACAATGATGATAACTGTGTCTTTATTTTGTACATTGATGATAACTGTCTCTTTAATAGTATGATAACTGTCTCTAGTATTAGTAGAGTGATGATAACTGTCATTATTAGGATTAATAAAGTGATCAAAAGTCTTTCCAGCTGTTAAAGCCGACTGACAACTGACCCATATGTCATCAGAAATAGACGTTGCTTCATGTGACGCTTTAGAGGAAAAGACGTCTTTCTCTTAAAACCTAAGAGAAAGACGAGGGTTAGGGTTAGGGTTGGGGGGTTAGGGTTGCAGAACCTGGGAAACCATGCAAGGACAGAGGAGGCAAAGAAATAGGTTTGAAGAGAAAGTTATGTTTTAAGACTGAGTTATGTTCTGTTTAATAGTCACGTGGAGTGTGACACAGTGCGCTGCAGTGAAGCTGCAGAGCTGCTTTGAACAGCGACATGGATTAAAATGAGTGTATTTCTTGCGCTAGACGTGCGATTGAAAGAACGTGCCTGTTCCCCTCGCGGCCTCACCTGGGGGTGATTGTTGTTCATATTCATCCAATGAATATTACAGTAGTTCGTCATAGTCGTCGCTGCAGACACACCTAACATTATTGTTTGATTTGTCACATTGAGCCAGCACTATCAAATGAATTCAATGTTTTAGCACACATTTATGAAATCAATATATCAGAACTGATGTTAATGATATGTGGTTTAAGTGATTTAACGTATCACCTTGATTCAATATAAAACTTGGAAAGAATTAAACATTTTTAAATGGAATCAGAACCTAACCAAGTAGTTTTGTTGTTTTAACCTAACGGAGTTCTGTTGCTTCCACATGAGCACGTTGTGTTGTGTCTAAACCTAACCACAGAGTCCTCTTGACCAAATTCTAACCAGAGTTTTGTTGACTAAACCTAATAAAAAAGTAGCGGAAAATGTATTTAATTATGTGGAATAATCTTAAGTTATCCACAATGTCTTTATGATAGAATAAAGGCATTCTGTAGTAAATACTAGCTATTTTGTTAGGTTGAGGAACTTATTATAGTTTGGGTTTATTATTCTGAGGAGTCGGACGACTAGAAAGGTGATTTATAAATACAGGTCCATATACCGTGACTATAAGTGTGATGTCTTTGTGCTCTAATTTTACTTGGCTATAATTCATAAGAAAAGCAGTGCCATTTTCTGATTTCTGAAATCAGGTTCAAAGGATTTGGTCTCTATTAGAGAGGGGAAATGAATGATCCCCATTTTCTCCAGAGTGCAGAGTGCTCACACGGGAAGGTAATTGCTGACACAGCCCCTGTGATGAATTCCTCTCTGCTAAATCATAAAGGGAAATTACACAATGTGTTCATTGCACCCATAAAGCAACAAGTCCCAATAATTAACCTGTTGATTAGAAACCCTGCCCTCCGAGGAACCCCGCGTGTGGGGCTTGGAGGCTCCATCCTGCCCCTGTACGGTCGGCATACTGAGAATTACTTCCAACATTGTTCAACACAGCGTCCTCAAATCCTGTTGCTGCCAGAACTGACGTTTGTTTTAACTTTAACACACAATACACACATGCACATGGATTTCTGTCAGGCCAATGAGCAATGCCCTGTAAAAAGCTTGCATAATGCAGGGATTGTGCTTTAAATGATTGACAGGTTGTTTACTTTCAGAAGGCCAGACTTGATGGAGCGAATGTGTGTCTACAAGGAAGCACTTCTTGCCATTAAGAAAACCTAACGTCTCAGTTTATTTTGCAGAGCGAAATCCTGCCATGTTTCATCCCACCGTGTAGAAACACAAATATGTTGGTGGTGTTTGGAATGGACGTGCTTGACGGTGTGGGTGTGTGTGTGTAGGTGTGGAGCTGCCGTCACAGAAAGGTGATAATTGTTCCAAGGAGGCTGTTAATCTGTGCACACTTTTGACAGTCACTTGTCACTTTCTGACGCTTGGTCAGGACCAGACAGAAACCTCTAGTTGGAGAGATCTCAATACTTGCATTCTCTCTACTGACCATTATTGTTGGATACTTTCTTTGAAAGTGTCATGTGACGCAGAGCCTTGTTGGTGCTCTTTATTTGAGGTTTGGTTGGTTTATCAGGGACCTAATGGGAGCAGGTTAACTCATTTGATTAACAGATTCTGGCTACAAAAGGGGAGAATAGCTTTGGATGTCAATGATCTTATTCATTTCCTGTATTTCCTGTATGTTGAGCAGGACACTGAACCCCAACTTATCCACACCTGTGATGTGAATGTCTACCTTTAAAAACACTTTAAATGGTTGCTAACACTAAACAGTTTTGTATCTGCAGTCTATTTACCATGCATGGCTCTGACCTGTGGTGCTATGATAGCATCGTACTGGGAACACATCACCGTGGCGAAAGATGTCTAATGGGACAACAAATTCCTTAAAGCTTGAATGAATGCTAAGAGTATATTTATTGTGACCAACTAACGATAACTTTGCAATGAACATTGTAACCTCTAGGGGTTGCCTGAGGGACCTTCAATCCTTTTTTGTAAATGAATCATTGTTCCTCATGGGATGATAAAATATGTACATGTAGACTGGCCAAACCACCTGAAGTGGCCTTCTCTATAGATCTGCTGTTGTTGCTGTATGCAATAACAGGGCATCTGGAATTACTCTTTAACATTTCAACATTGACCTGGCAGCCATCACTGGTTGCATTGAGTTTTTGTCTCAAGGCCAGACTTTAAATTAAATTACCGTCAGCTGTGTAATAATGTTAAACCCATTTCCCTTTCTGACTAAACTAATATGAAATTCCATTTTCTTAATGTGCCTACTAAACCTTTCACCTCTACCCAATTTGTCGTCCCCACATACGATGCTGTGCTCATTACGCGGGGCTGACTTGGTTCAATGGCATCCTCATGGGAGAACACAATAAGCATCATTGCATTAGCAAGGTTCTAGTCAATTTATGGGCATCATTTTTTAGTCTCCAACCCCAGCCATGACCTCCCCAAGGTCTGACTCAGGGGTCGGAATGTCGTTGACCTTTAGACGGAGGCAGGGTATACTGCAGCTCGGTAGAGTAGCAGAATAAAAACACCAGCATAGTGGTCACAACCAAGCTCCACTGAATTCCACATGTTGATAAATATGTGATATCCTGGCGTCACCTCTGGACTCGCCTCGGTTCCAATCACTTTGGTAAATGAGGGTTTCTGTCACTGTTTTTCTAATCAAGTGAAGCTTGTTCCTGGGTTTTATGAATCATATGTAATTATATATGACTATTTCCTACAGCACTGGCAACAACAACTCAAACCCTTTATTTTCCCGAGTGAGTGTGTGAGTGCTTGTGAGTTCATTAGCACTGAGGAAAAGAATACGTTTATTTTTTGTGAACACCATCTTCACATGCCAGAATCCAAATGGTTTATATCTAGCTAATAATATCATATGCAATAATAAATGACTCACAGCAGCCATTTTGTCTTTTCAATGCAGGACTTGACACAATGAGCACAATACAATGATAAATTACTTTACTGATGTATTACATTAAATGCAACAAGTCACTTGGAGAATACACCTTTGGGTAATTACATGACATAACAAATCTTTAGTTTTGTCAGTTATAAGTCATTATTCTAAATAGTTTTTAAATATATAGTTTTTAATTGGCCTCCAAAGGTATGTGGGGATAGCCCCACGCTCAAAATGGCAAGTGCTCCAAGTGGGTGAATAAAACAATACACATGCCCAAAGCCTTTTCTGATCAAAGCAGATGGCACTAATGTGATGCCATGCAGGGCTGACTGACTGTTGCCCTGCTGCTCTCTGATTGGCTGGTTTGCCAAGCACTATCTTTGTCAGATACCGGCAGAAGTAAGAATTTATTTTAAAGAAGAAAACCACGGCAGATACCATGAACGATGTGGACATTCTTCTGATCTACAAGCACCAACATAAAAGTCTGCCTTTAGAAAAAAGAAAAGTTTGAGATTAAAAAGCTCAGTGTCAACCAGCTTTGTGACATTGTTCTAAAGTGAGTGATTCTAAAGGAAAAGATTAAACTTCTAGGTTGTTTGCTTCCTGTGCATGTTATTCAGAGGGAACGGTAACTGAAGATGCTTTTAGGATGTCAAACATCTTTTTGCGGGGATTACCAAACAACTTAGCAGCGTATATATAATTGGGTTGGAAGCTATTACCGACAATGCCACCATGGGACTTTAACCCCAATAATAAACTGCAAGAGTCTTAACACCTACTTCCCCCTTATTCACAAGAGGCTTCCCCTTCCCCAGGGAAGCCAACAAATACAATGTGCTTTATTATTAAATGTTAAAAAGATATAAATGTTTTCACCTATAAAAAACATCTTCAATAAAATGTGCACCACTAATTATGGGAGAGGCAGCAGCTGAAAACAGGATTGGTTATTAAATTCTGTCCTATCCAAGCATGTAAACAGGAGACAAACAAATACAAATAAACTGTTAGTAAACACAAAAGCACACAAGGGAGGGGAATTTAAAAGAGTACTACAGAAAGTACTTGTGGTAAAATAAGCCCTGCGGCCACCTCCCTTTACAGTATTGCACTCACTAGATGCAACTACAAAGCCTATTGAAAACCTTTTAACAGAGCTGTGACTTTAACAAACAACCTGAGCAGAGCGTCTAGCTCGAGCTGCCGTAGCCAATAAAAACAACGGGGGATACCAGAGCTGCAACCACGGACTGTAGAAGAAGTGGACGTTGTGACGTTGCTTTGTGGACCGATGTTATAAAGCCTCCAGGTCGACAATTTCACTGTTACCTTCTTGGATTACGATCGTCACCATCTTGTTTTTTTGCAACTACTGAACGGAAGCTACCATACTTGAAATGTGGAGGAGTGACGCTAAAACGCCGGATTTTTAATCTGGCAGCGGACTGTCAATCACAGGAGCCCCACCCTAAAGCATACCCTTCTTTATGGTGTATTTGACTCTAAATGGCCCATACTTTACTGAATTAAGGTCATATTGTATCGACTATAAACTCATGTTTACAATGTTTACTGGTGCAATAAATCAAGATAGAAGTAGATTAATTTTCTATAGACTTCTATACAACCAAAGGAGTCACACCCTGGTGGTCAGTAGAGAGAATGCAGGTTCTAAACATTAAGAACAGACTTTGATACACCCATAGCAGTTGCCCCTGGTGATCAGTATAAGATAATGCAGGGTTTAAGACACCTGCGCATTGGCTTCACTCCGCTGAACTGGAGGTTACTGCCGGGCTGCAACTGAAGACAGACTGCAACTTACAAGACAAGACAGCGGTTGTAATCTAGAGTCTTGGACAGCATGACAACCCGGGACATCCGCCTTAAACTGACAAGTGTAAAGTTCACAGCGGCGGGAGAGGAGAAGAATGATAAGAAGAATAGGCTCATTGGTTACAGAGACTCGCTAAGGAGCCGGCCCTTTAACCAGCCATGTTACACACACCAATGGAACAGATATAATGTGTGCCCAGCGGGATAATCATTATTCGATTGTTAAACTGTGTGGTAAAGGTGAAATAGCGCATGATGTGATATTGCATAATTGTGTAATTTTCTAGTTTTTCATTTGACCAAAGTAGTTGTTGCACCACCTTTTATTTTCCACAGAAAAAGCTTATTTTTAAGTATTGCATTAGACCCGGCAAGAAAAGAGTGAATTTCACTAAGCACTGTAAACTATAGAGGAAGTTCAGGAACGGCTTTTCCCTGAAATTTTTAGGCAGCACCGAAAACTCCCACGGGAATCGAGTTTCATTTTTCTGGCGGTTTTGCGAGCATGAGATTGTCAGTTTTGTCTTTTGCATACATCTTTTCTAGAAAATATTGGGGGCAAAGGAAAGAGCAGAATTCAATACAAATAGTTTAATTTATTTCCTTTGTCGATAGATTTAAGAGTTCATAAATTAAATTGGAAGTGGTAACACTTTAAAACATCCTCCTTGGAAATATGTCAAATAGGATTTATTTAAATCTGTAACATTCATCTGACTTGTGTGTATTTTGAAGGCAGAAGTTTGAGAAAAGTGTGACGAGGAGCTTGTGTATGTGGATAGGACTCCTCTGTTGCTGCTCAAGAGGGATCTAAAAATTCAACTATGGATTTAATAAAACTTCTGAGCATATCTTTAAATCATCAGTGTAAAATAATGTGTTGCCAATTCTCTCAGTGATTTATTTTGACTGGTGCGATAATAATGCCTATAAGTCGAAATGTCTTCGCAGTTGTCCTGTGTTTCATTTTCCTACTGAAAGCTCTCTGCAGACCCCATGGAGCTAATGGATCCTACCTGTCGGTAAAGTGTTGACGTGCGGATAATGGTAGTACTCACTCTCTGTGTGAGAAGGCAGTACCAGTCTGGCCAGCAGCAGGAGATGAAGAGCTCCCCTGGTGAGAGGCGACAGCCGTCTGAATCTCAGGTCCATGGTCGGACTGCTGGTGCGCTCTCCTCTGGTCCTGACGCTGCTGCTGATCGGCTACGACCTCACACAATCATTGAGTGACACCTGCAAGGAGGGAAGAGAGCTGATGTTGACACAGGTTCTGTGGACGTGTGATGCCTGTTAATCTGCAACTTAATGTAGTAATGTCGTCATAAATACCCAACAATAGGTATACTTCTTCAATAGGGCTCACCTTCCTGTCAACTATTTTAAAACGTCAGTATAGTCCTCTTCCACCATAACAGTAGTTGATGTTTTCGCACAGTCAATGACATACTTCTACAAATACTGTAGATATAGAAGAAACTCGATCCTAAATGCAGTTTTCTGTAACTTCAAAAAGGTACACATTAAATCAGCATGTACAACGTGAAATACACTAAATCCATTACCTGAACTGACCTAATAACCAGCTACCACAGCAGAGACTGAAACTTGGTATGTGTGAACCTGATGTATGTGACAAGATCATTGCAAGATTATAGTGCATATTAAAACTTAAATTTGTAGCCAGAGAAATGAAGTGCACCTGCTTTAAGTGACTTAAAATGACCACAAAGAAACATATAACAACTACAAAGAAACACCAATTAACTACAAAAAACATTCATCAATTACAAAGAAAACTTAAACCAACTACAAAGAAACACCAATTAACTACAAAAAAAGAGACTAAACAACTACAAAGAAATACAAACCAACTACAAAGAAACACAAACCAACTAGAAAAAAACTCAACAACTACAGAGACTGTATTGAGGTAGGGGAGGAGGTGGGGCCTGTTGCATGTCTGTGCCCAGAGGTCCCACTGTTTCATAATCCGCCCATGCTTGGAATAACAGAAAGCACCAGGCTCCCCTCTCACGTTGCTCCATTTGTCTCCATCGTCTTACTCTTGAGCCAAACATGAAACCAAACATGAAACCAAACGATCGCTGGCGGTTCCCAGCCTGTGTAAACCACAGGGGCGCGCTCGAGCCAGCTGCTGCCGTAGAGCGGCCAGTTGAAGCTGTTCTGGCGTGGTGCAGTACCACAAACCAGAACACAGGCGCTGAGTGAGCTCCCAGACAACCCATTCACCATCACATTCTAAAGAAGAGAGAAGAGGCTGAATAATGAAAACATCCTCAGATCAATATGTTAAGGTTCATCGTAACCCGCCAGCTTAAAAACAAATTGAAGACATTCTCACAAGTAAGTATTTTTAATTAAATGTAGGTAAGTCATCAACATGCTATGTTTGTGTAGAAGTATCTTTTCATTGTAAAGTAAATAGCTTTGTTTTTTTAGGCTCAGCAGCAGTAAATAAAATAAACATTGTTAAATTGTACGTGACATTTGAAGGTAGCTTATGATCAGTGACATTTTTTTCATAAATATTTTCAGCTAGTTCATTAAAGAAATGCACTACCAGCAGTGAAATGTCATGACGGTCTGGCAGGACAAGAATCCCGGCCGGCCAGGTGTCAACGATACTAGAGAAGGTATAGAAATATACAAAATAATGCAGACGACAAGCAGCCCCACAATAAGCCGCAGCTTGCTGTGGATTATCCAGAACATCTTGTGGTTTTTCACTGATTCCGTGTGCTAAAAAGTACTAAAAAAGCGTACTAAAAAGCGAACACCTGGAGAACAAGTCCTTGCCAGTCTCCACAACCTCCCGGATTGCTCACAAGGCCAAATATAAGCTGAGCTTGAAAGCTGTGAATCCAGGAGACCGGAGCGATTACGGACCGCTTCCTCCTACTTCAGCACACAAGCAAATTTTAGAGAGAGGGCAGCATTCAGGCTGCTCTCTAGGGTTGGTACCGAAAACTGATGCCAATATGGACGAGCAGCCTTGATTTAGATTAGTACCGTGTTGTTGATTGCAAGTCTTGCATTCACAATAGTAGGCCAACAAATAATGCATTTGCGAGCTACGAGCGCAACAGTCTGATATCCGTTGTTTGTCAGTGCGGCCATGACAACGTTTTTTACAGGGAATATGGCCGAAGAGGTTTTGTGCTTTTATTTTTTAAAGTATTAGTTCAGGCACCGTTTAGGTACCGTACTTTTAAAACGATACCGGTGAAAAACCCGATATTGAAAAAAGAAAAAAAACGATAACCATCTCTACTGCTCTCCCGCCTGATTTCCTGCCTTTTCTCAAATGAAATCCAGAACAACATGAATCCCATCAGCGTCACTACCCATGGGGATGCACACATCTTTAGGTACGTATTGAATCTACTTGACAGCTAAAAATGCTATTTTTGCCCCTCGAGCCACTTTGGACCAGATCTGGTTCTAACACTCGCTGGTCCCCCTTCTGGGATGAAGCCAGTTCATGGCGGCTGACAGAGAAAGCGGACCTTTGACATGGTCGACAAAGAGGAAACTCCCTGCCTCCTGATTGGTCCTTACGGGTCGGCTGCAGCCTTTTTTTTCTTTTTTTATATTTTCATGCAGAGCACATTACATTAAACATTACAGAAAATAAAAATATACACAAGTAGATGAAATGAAACTAATTAAATAAATAAAGTAAATAGTTAATTCCCCCCACCCAAATACAAATAAAAATAAATAAAATGTTGGTGCATAGGATGACACAGCACAGAGGGAGACACCTCAATGACACAAGTGCATAATATTATTCAGAGCTCAAATAGTTACAGTTCTATGGTACCGTTAGTGATGTACCCATGTACTCTAAATAAGGCTGCCAGATTTTCAAAAAGAACTTGTATTTCTTTCTAAGACTATATGCAGGAATATAACTGTTCATTTCCACAGACCATCTGTCGATGAGAGTGGGGGAATCAGACTTCCATGTCATTGCTATGCATTTACTGGCCACACAGAGCAATTTCTGCAAATTTTATTTGGAGCTTCGTTAAAGACCCGTTGAATGTTGTGAAGTTTCCCAGTAAACATAGCTCAGGATCCAACGGAAAGGTAACCCCTGTGATCTTAGATAAGGTATTACAAAAGTCATACCAAAAGGACCTCACCTTTGTGCAAAGCCAGGTACAGTGTAGGAAGGAGCCAACCTCTATACCACATCTGAAACACATTTCTGACAATTCAGGTTTGGATTTATGTAGCTTCTGTGGGGTGATGTACAGTTGATGAAGAAAATTATAATGCACAAGTCTGTAGCGGGCATTAACCGTTGCTGACAAACTGTTCTGACACAAATCTGACCAGAGATCTTCATCAATTGCTATATTCATGTGTGATTCTCATCTCATCCTGGATCTGTGTAGTCCTGGTTTTGGGCACTCATTCAGCAACATAGAGTACATTTTAGAAATAAATGTACACCCATTTTCCTCATGAAGCATTTTTTCCACATTAGTTAAAACAGGTAGAGTCATTTCAGGGCCCAGGTTGGTTCTCAAAAAAGATCTTAACTGGAGGTAACAAAAGAAAGTTCTACTGGACAGGTCATACTTCCTCTTCAGTTCTTCAAAAGACATGAGACATCTTTTATCAAAGCAATCTTCCAAATGCTGGATTCCCCTGTCATGCCAAGTCTCCAGTATCTTATTATTTAGATTCATGGGCACAAGTTCATTTTGTCTTGGAGGTGTTTTTGGTGACAGTCTCAAATTCAGTTAAAGATGTTTTTTAACTTCATACCATATTTTAATAAAATGTTTCAAAATAGGATTATCTGTCCTGTTGGATATGGTTTTGGAGTTCCATTTATAAATAAAATCACTGCACTGTCCTTCTTTCAGAGGATAAAGTGCAATTTGTATCCAAGAGGGGACAGTATCACCGTCAAAAAGTGACGAAATATATCGTATCTGGGCCGCTAGATAATATTTTTTTTAATTGGGCAGTCGAAAACCTCCTAGACTATAATCCCATGTTAGTTTTTCCATTGACACCCTTGGGATTTTACAGTTCCATAAGAACTTTGTTTGTTGAGTGTCTTAAAAAAAGTTTCAGGTAATGGAACGGGTAAGGACTGGAAAAGATACTGCAACCTCGGGAGAATATTCATTTTCACACAGTTTATTCGACCAATTAGGGTGATGGGTAGGTTCCTCCATCTGTTTAAGTCTTCTTCGATTTTACTCAGTAATGGGAGGTAATTAAGTTTGTACACATTTTTTAGATCATTGTCTATAATTATTCCTAGCTATTTAATATTCTGGGGCCACTTAAATGGGGTTGCTTGTTGGTGTTCTGTGTGATCAAAGTTTGTGAGTGGAATAATTTCACTTTTTTCCAAATTGACCTTGTATCCTGAAATGGCACCATAGGTGTTTAGCAGTATCTGTAATTTAGTGAGAGAGTTAACTGGGTCCGTTAGATAAAGAATTACATCATCTGCCAGGAGATTAATTTTATGATGTATTTTGTCCACTCTGAAACCCTTTATATCTGGATCCCGTCTAATTGCTTCAGCAAGTGGTTCAATAGCCAGGACAAAGAGTCCTGGAGACAGAGGGCAGCCCTGTCAACTCGATCTACTCAAGGGAAATGCTGTTGAGGTCTGTCCATTTGTGGTCATTTTGGCTCTGGGTTTATGGTAAAGTATTTTTACCCAGTTGATAAACAAGGCCAAATCCAAACTTGTCCAAAACTTTGTCCAAAACTTTGAATAAATACGGCCACTCTAGCCTATCAAAGGCCTTTTCAGCATCTAATGCTACAGCTACACTAGGTTCAGTTTGGGATTTAGTTAGATGGATAATATTAAAGAGTCTGCACAGGTTATTGGCTGATGAGCCATTCAAAATAAAGCCGCTTTGGTCTGGGTTTATTAATTTTGGCAGTTGTTGGCTAAGCCTGTTAGCCAGGGCTTTGGAAATCAATTTATAATCTGAATTCAATAATGAAATGGGTCGAAAAGAGGAACACTTTAATGGATCCCTATTTTTTTTGTGAATCACGGTGATTATGGCAGTGGAGAATGATTTAGGAAGGGTTTGAGTTTTAGATGCCAAATTAATCACATCCATTATAAGGGGGGTTAGTAAGTCCTTAAATTCTCTGTAGAATTCAGGAGGGAATCCATCCTCTCCCAGCGATTTATTGGGTTGTAGTGAGCATAAGGCCTTTTCGATTTCTTTTGGTGTGAAGGGTAAATCAAGATCACGGCAGAATTGAGCAAGCTAAAGTTGTGGTTCGATGTAAATAAATTATCGGTAAACATCAACAAAACAAAATTTATGATTTTTGGCAATAGAAATGTACATCCGAATACTCCGGTAAAATTAATGTTGGATAGTATTATGCTGGAAAGACTTTTCGAGAACTTATTTTTAGGCGTGATGATCGACAGCAACTTTAGCTGGAAACCACATGTTAAGTCTGTCAGGTCCAAGTTAGCACGAACTGTAGGGATATTATGCAAAACAAGGAACATACTGAACCATAAATCATTGCAGACATTATATTACACTCTCGTTCTTCCATACATTACATATTGTGTTGAAGTATGGGGCAACACCTACAAAAGCACCCTACAGCCATTATGCATCATGCAAAAGAGAGCAATCAGAATAGTTAACAATGTAGGATACAACACACCAATGCACTGTTTTTAAAATCACTACACTGAATCTTAGAGATCTAGTAGAGTTTAAAACAGCACAAATTCTGTACAAAGCCAAACATAATTTACTCCCTGGTAATATTCAAAAGATGTTTAGAGCTAGAGAAGGAGAGTATGATCTCAGAGGGAGATGGAATTTCAAACAGGCAATTGTTCATACAACTCCAAAAAGCATGTGCATCTCTGTCTGTGGGGTGAAACAGTGGAATATTTTAACTGATGAAATCAAGGATAGTAAAAATCTGTTGATATTTAAGAAATAATTTAAAGAAAAGACGAGAAATACAAAGGTATCATAAGTAACAGTTAATGGGGACACGTTTTTTTGTTGTTTTGATTATTGTTTTATGTAAATATGTATGTGTGTGGATTTATGTGTGTGTGTGTGTGCGTGTAGATGTATATGGGTATGTGAATATATATATATATATATATATATATATATATATATATATATATATATATATATATACACACACACACTGTGTATATGTACAGTATATGATTCTCTGAATTAAGTTTTCTTGTGAAATCATAGGTTAGGGCACTTATAAGCTTGATAGCTTCAGCCTTGACCCTTTCGGTTAGCCGCTTTCTTCTTTTGTTGTAAAAAAAATATCTTGCTTTTTGTATATAACCGAAATAAAAAAATAAAAATAAACTAAACTAAAGATTCTTTCGGTCTTCATGGTCAAGTTTCAGCAATTCAATAGTAGACAGAAATTCATCAATCTTAGATAGATCCTCTGGCGATTCTGATGTATATAGATTTGTATAAAACCGTTTGAATGAGTCGTTCATTTCTGTTGGGTTGTATGAGATCGCACCAGTTTCAGTTTGAATTGCATTAATTGTCCTTGAGCTTTCCTCTGTTCTCAATTACCAGGACAATATTTTGTGAGCTTTCTCTCCCAATTCATAATATTTTTGTTTGGTTCTTAAAATTATTTTTTCAACCTTATAGGTATGTAAAGTATTGTATTTTAGTTTTTTGTTGATCAGCCGTTGGTAAAGTTCTTAAGACCCAGATGTTGAAACTCTTTTTCCAATTTCAGAATATCTGCTTCTAGCTCATTTAACTCTGTCATATATTTATTTTTGATACCCTTTGTATAAGATATTATTTGTCCTCTTAGATAAGCTTTCAGCGTGTCCCCTAGTATGGAACTATTAGGGGAGGAGGGGCAGTTTGTTTCACAAAACAATTTGATCTGGTCCCTAATAAACTGGCAGAAGTCTGGTCTATGAAGGAGAGTAGGGTTCAGACGCCATCTATATTGGTTTGCTGGTTTTTCTGGCATCAAAATAGATAGTGTCAAAGGTGAATGGTCAGACAACAACCTAGATAAATATTCAGATTCTAGTGTTCTATGAATTAGCTGTGTTGACAATAAGAAAAGGTCGATCCTGGTGTGAGAGTTGTGTGGGCAGGAGTAAAAGGAATAGTCTCTAGCTTGAGGATGCATCCGTCGCCACACACAGTCAGGTTTAGATCTTTGATAAACGATAAGGTAGTCTTGGCTGCTTTCGTTTTGGATGCTGTTGTAACTGACTTATCTAATATAGGGTCTAAGCTAACATTTAAGTCGCCTCCTACAAGTATGTTTTGTTGTCCCCCTGATACTTTCATAAAAAAATATCTTGAATAAAGGATTCATCATCATAGTTGGGTGCGTCCAAGTTTAACAGTGTCCAGGGTTCCGAGTAGATTTGGCAATTAACTATAGGACATAGCGGCCTGCTGGATCAATTATAGTTTCTCCAATTGTAACTGGAATGTTTTTATTTATTAAAATAGCAACCCCCCTGGCTTTAGAATTAAATGAGGACGATATTACGTGTCCTACCCAGTCTCTTCTCAGCTTTTTATGCTCCTGTGGTAAGATGGGTCTCCTGTAAAAAAGCGATATCCATTTGCAGTTTTTTAAGGCGTGTCAAAACTCTCTTCCTTTTAACTGGTCCATTTAGCCCTTTCACATTAAAGCTAACAAACTTAACTATCCTATTCATTAATACTAATCATCAGAGTGCCATAGCCTCCTTGTAAACACACTGTGCAAGAGCCAGTGTATCTTCTGTGATGAAAGAAAAAAGGATAAACCAAAGCACCGACATTAAACAAGAAAACAACCCCCTTAACCCACCCCTCTGCCCCCCCAAGTGCCTAATTCTGAACATTTGACACCATCTTCCCTATCAAACTGGGTTGTGCACTTTGCACTTGTCAAGCATGACATGTCTGGCATGGTTCAGAAACAAATAAACCAGCCCAAGGCTCTGTCTACGAATTTTTTTAACAAAATGTATAGTATCAATTTTAGGCGTAACAAGAAATTATAACAACATGAAAACACCCTTTTCTGAAATTGTAAGAATGCAAACGGGGTGGGTTAACATGAAACCAGTCCATCAGAAGTCAACTTAAAATTGAATTGCTGCCATCACTTACTTTATATCACTTTCTTTATATCTCAACACTTTTAGCATAACAATAGTGACGGCAGTGTTAATGATAGACGGCTCCAGAGCTGCCGCTGTGTGTCTGGGTTTCATCCACCTGTTGGCTCCGTCCGCCTGGTCCGTCAGGTTCGCGCAGGAATGCCACCGCTTCTTTTGGGTTTTTGAAGAATTTCCTTCCTCCATCGGGAAGCACGACCCTCAATGTTGCAGGGTGAAGCAGGGCAAACGGGACGTCCCTGGATCGAAGCTCCTTCTTAACTTGGTCAAACTCCTTTCTGCGTTTCATCAAGGTGGCACTCAGGTCAGGAAAGAACAATACAGGCTTGTCCTCGTACATGACGGGACCGTTGTTCTTCCGGGACCTCTGCGCGGCGATGTGCAGGATTTTGTCCCGGTCTTGGGATTTAAGCAGGCGTACCAACACATGTCTCGGCCTCTGGTCTGCAGGTGGACGGTGCGTAAAGGCTCGGCGCGCTCGCTCTATGATCAGCGGCTCCGTGAAATGCTCTCGTCCGAGAGTGGCTGGGATCCAATTTGTCACGGCTGGATTTAGGGTGGACCCAAATGCACAACTCAAGAGACATGCAATGCTGATCAAGATATTTACTAGAAATCTTATCAGTATAGAAACAAAGAACATAAGGTAACGCAGGAGAGCTTGGTTACAGAGAACACAAAACAATCTGGCAGAGGACAAGTGGAAGTGAGGGAGCTAAATAGTGAGGGACTAATGAGGGAATGGGCTGCAGGAGAGAAGGGCTGAGGACCAGGTGAAGGGAATGAGGGACTAACGAGGTGATCAGAGGCAGGTGAAGGGAGTTGGACTGACGAGATAGGAAGCAGGATCTGGAATGACATGATAGTTAGACAGGATGAAAACAACTAATAAAAAAGGAAATATGGAGCTGAACTGTTACACAATTAGCAAGAAAGTTCACAAGGTCGTTTCCCTCGCAGTTTTCCTTCAGGTTGACGACACGTATTGTTGCGTCGGCTGTAGTTTTCCACCTGGTCGACTTTCTCCAATAAAAAGTCATTTTCTTTAGTTTGTTTTTGGACGCGAGAATCTAGGCCCACCAGCTGGTCCTCTGCTGCGCTAATGCGGTTTTCCGCCTCGGTTGTGCGAGTGTTCAATATATCCAGCATCGCTTTTAGTCCAGAGATAGATTGATTAATTTCTGCTGTTTTAGCGTTGAGTTTACTGGAGAGAGCTTGGTTACCGTTTCGTATCTCTTGAAGAATGAGGGAGTCTTTTACACCGTCCATGTGTTCTTGTGCCGCTGCCGCCATTACATGAACTTCTTCGTCGCTGTTCTCGGGAGTTGTTTTACCAATAGATGTCGAGTTTTGATCGCCAGCTGAGTTCAGTTGCTTGTTTCTGGTTCTTTGGACCATAATAGAGCTATCTGATCAGGTTCGGACCAAGTTTGGGTGCTTTAAAATAATTTAAAATGGATTTGTTTTTTGAGGAGCCTGTGGGTCTGCGTCTACCTAGCTTCGCTGCATCACGTGACCCCCCCTGCAGCTTTTTTCCGGTGCCGCGATCCGTGGCTATAATGTTCTGTTCAGATGCGATGGATCTTTTCAATCAATTTTATCATGTAAAACCTTTGAAAACACGAATGGCTGCGTATAATCTAAGAGACATAACCATTGTGCATTCAAAGTAATATCCAATCAGCTATCCTAAACCCTCAACAATCTCGGACAACACGTTTTTCACCCCAATGCGTCAAATATGATACTTGTTTAATTATTATTATTATTATTGTTATTATTATTATTATTATTATTATTATTATTATTATTATTATTATTATTATTATTATTATATTTAACAGAACATTTCAAAACAAATTGCTTCACAATAAAAAGCTCAAAGTAAATAAGATCCCAAACCAAAGGGGTAAAACCAGATGGAGTAAATGGGGCTGACGTGCGACACATCTGTTGGATGTAAAAATGAGTCTTCATTAGACCTCTAAAAGAGGGGACTGTATTTGCATGTCTTAGATCTCCAGACAGGAGCGTCTGCGGGGCCCGGACAGCAAAGGCCCGGTCACTTTGCAGTAGTCAAGTCTGGAAGAGATACGAGCACAAAGGACTCTTCCCCGTCTCTTGAGCAAAGCAGGACTGCATAGCGTCACCTGAGCGTCACAAGTCAGTTCAGAATTAAAACCTCAAACGTAGGTTGTGGGCTTTGTGCTGACCATTATTAGATAAGGCGGCCAGACTTGAGGGATTATTGATGCAGCTAGTGCTCGGGCCAACAGGGGGATTATAATTACATTGGCTTTGGAGTCATTTAATTCCAGGACGTTTTTTAGACATCCAATCGTTTATGTCGGCAACGCAGGACGTGATACACAAACCAGTGCTGGTGCCAGGTTCAATCAAGATGTACAGCTCGGTGTCATCTGATACTCATGCACCCATAAGCGTCTGTATGGGGATCAGCTAACTTCAATGTAAATGCATCCGTGTGTTAGAGCAACTGACAAAGTATAAAGAGTGAGATAGTCAGCTCAGCAGGCGGACGGGCCCAAACAAAACACAGGACGTAATCCTCAGAGACCAACACAACAATGGATTGCTCTTACATGTGGGCCAGGCCTCCATGTTATGATGAAGTGGGATGATTTTATGTATTAATTGATTTTTCGGTTTGAGCAAGATTAATCGTTCAGCCCGAGTTGGAAAAGCTTAACATCAACTCAGAAATTCCCAACAGCCGCTTCAACCATCAGCAGCAGATAGCCGCCAGCTCTCTCTCCACCAACTACTGCTGCTGCTCCTGGCAGCTGCACAGCCATCTTGACAGGTGACTGTAAATACTAGCTCTTTAAAATCAACTGAACCCAGCTTTGATCCCATTGGATGTGAAGCATCGGCATGGAAGAGCCTATGTCAACGACTGCTGCTCCCTCTCCCCTCAGACAGAGCAGCTACTCAGCGAGGTGGGGATGATGCAACCCTTCCAGGAGGAAGCGCTCCCCGAGGGCCACTCTCCCAGGAGGAAGCGCTCCCCGAGGGCCAGTCTCCCACACTTATCTCCCAGCATCCCTGGAGATACAGCTGCAGTGAGGCGCCGGGGACTTATCACTTATGCATTCAAACACACACACACACACAAACACACACACACACACACACACACACACATACACACACACACACACAAACACACACACACACACACACATAGCTCTATTGTGAAGTGAAGCATTAGATCTAACCTCTTAATGTTTGGAATTCCCACCTTTAAGAAACAATCAGCAATTCTATGGCTATAGCCACAAACAGTTTTCAAGCTCTGAATAGACAGTTTGCTCATTTGAGTATTTCCTTTTGCAAGGTATCTCATTGCAACCCTGTTACAAAATAATTGAAATTGTACCCTCAATTATCTTTCCAGGGAGACCAATAGTCTCCAGGAATATATTCACAGTTTCAAACAAAAAAAAACACAATAATTATTTTGCTATCCAAACATTTTTTCCATGACTTTTCCAGGCCTGGAAATGACCATTTTGAAATTCCATGACTTTTCCAGGTTTTCCATGACCGTACGAACCCTGTTTTAAACGACATGCTTTTGGTTAAATTACTATATTTAAATGTGCTTTAAGTTACTGTTATCGTGGTTGTTTGTTCATTGTATTTGTAATCTTTGTATATAGTGGAAAGTTTGTCACAGTTACACAACCTCCAAGCAACTAACAACAGCTAACAGCTGAAAGTAATGTTCTGGTGTTAATCTTCTTGATTCATTTCTAAAAGGTTTTAGTTTCTGTAGACCCGGTTTGGCTCCAGTCACACACTCCAGATGTGCACCATGCAAATACCCTAGAAAGGAAAACACTCATGTGGAACAGAGGCAATAGAAAGCAATGCCTCCTAGCTGACCGAGTTAGGAAGTAACATTAATGTATTATTACTCACAAGCATCTCACAGCATAAAGCTGTGGGAGAAAAGGCTTGGATATCGAAAATAATTTTGACCGATATGGTACAATAGCAGAGTGATGATACGCTGCCGCTGAGTGATTTCAAATTCCAGACGACCATTAGCAGGAATATTTGTTTTTGCAGGGAGTGCCTGGAAGGCAGCATTGCTTTCATATTTCTAACTAGTCATTGTGAACACTGGCAGGTTTTCCCATTAAACTGACATGAGAAGTTTATACCCGTTTTTCAATGATATCCTAAATTGTTTTGTCCATATAATGTAAAAAAAATACTGAATCAACAGCAATGGGCCATTTCACAGCGTCTGAGAGCTTGATGATTTCGCCAACAAAAAATCCCAGAGATTAAAACACTAATACACTAATGAATGTTTGGGATTTTGTTCATAAAATGATTTGAAATCTAAAATTAGCTAAATTTTTGTCAATTATCTATCCATAGTACATCTTAAAGGCATAAAGGAGGAAACGGGTCCCGTCCAACCACGCAGCCATAATTGGAGTTTAGACATCTAAAACTCAAATTGTGTGGGAGGAGGGATCATAACCGCGTCACAATAATTTAATGATATATCGTTGTTTATGGGTATGTAATAGTTTTTCATCATGTGGGAAAAGAATGACAAAATTGGTTTCCACATTCTCTTTGGTAAAGGTAATGTCCTAACAACAAGCCTGCTGGGTTGTTACATAACGTTCACACTTATGTCACGCCCCTTACAAAAGGATTTCAATCCAAACCATGATCTCTCCTAACCTAAGTTACCTAACCCAGGGCTCGGCAGCCTTTCCTTTTAAAGAGACATTTTGCCCTATTTTCCACCAAATCAGATTTGTCTGGAGCTGCAAAAGCTATTTATTTGATATAGTCATACTATATACAAAAACTAATTTGTTGTATTAATGAAATTAGAGAACAAGAATAACGACACTTCCTGACATTGTTTTGCTACATTACTGTTATAACAACATCAAACCTTTGTAAAGAGCACAGTTCACATGTTGTATAATTTGATAGGCCATCACTTTCTTTGACACAGAGTCCTGACTGTGACTAGAGCACTGAGGACGGGGAGTTGTGAAGCCCCGAGGACGGACAGGTTTTTACTAACGGATGTCTTTAACATCTCACGAGCTGCCTCCGAGCCAGCAGCGGGAGTTGAGTTTGGAGACGTGATCCACTTCCTCAAAGTACATGTACTTTGATCGGTTTGTTGCAGTAGTTGAGAGTCTTCACTCATCTCCAGCTTGATACTTTTCAGCAAATGCTTTGTCCTTGTTCTGGAAGTCTTTTAACTTTACATTTTTTGTTGTTTGGTAATTTCCTCGACTTATATCAATAATATAGGTCAGCCAGCATTGTTGGCAGTGAAAGCAAATGAATACGTCCATGCAGAATCAAACTCTGTATTTTCCTCCCTGACATTTATTTTTATTGATTTATCCATGGACAGTTTTCCGAGGGCGGGGCTGTGTGACTCACGAGGAGCCACCTGCAGGGAAAGACGCTTGACAACGACGAAACAGTGAGGCACATTTTATTTGTTGTTATTTCAGTGACACAGTATCGGCTCAAAGATTAAAATGAAAAATTATAATTTTCCTTTAACGTTTTTAATAAGGCCTCAGGGTGCCACAACAGAGGGTATGCGGCTCCGGAGCAGAGGGTTGCCAACCCCTGACCTAAACCCAACCAAGGAGGTTTTATTTCTTACCAAAACTGAAGTATTTCAAACTTAATTATTTGAACAATAAATATGTATTATATTCCTAAGCGAAACAAGTAGTTTTGTTTCCTCAACATTCCCATGTATTTTATTTTGCCTCAACAATGCAGGCGCAGCAAATGCTGTGCAATGCCATACAAACCATGGTATGAGGAAACGAAGCGCTGGGCCATACATTTGTATTACATGCTTTCCATAACATGAGACTGAATATCGTCTTAGATTTTGGATTTGGAAATATGGCAAGAGTGTTGGCTTTTCTTGAACTTAACAGACTGTTGTAGCTGTTCTATTATTTGCCTTTCAGCACTTTGTCACTATATCCACATCACTTATGGTTATTAATCGAAAATCTCATTATGAGAATAATCTTTTGAAAACACCAAAAGTTAATCCTACACTTGTCCTGCTATGATTGATAGAGGAATTCAAATAAATATCATATTATTTAATGTTCTCCATATCGCTCACCCTAAGAATGCGTTGCCTTAAGAGCTCACGATTCCCTTTCAAAGAATTATGCTTCTTTGACATTTGCAATGATTTCCAGTTAAATAGCATTTACCACAGGAAGGAGCAGTGTGTTATGTGCAGCAGTCACATATGCACTCCTGCAGCCGCAGTGCGGAGAGCAACATAAACTCTGAGAGTTGAGGGCAACCATATGTGAGAGAACGGGACTGCATTATCTTCATATGCTTTAGACTCCTAAAGGTCTGGGCTGTAAAAGGGAAAGCAAGAAATGCTGTTTGTCTTTAGAGCACCGAGGGCCATTACATCGATCCCTGGATGTGTTGACTTCGTTAGAGTCAGGTGATCTCATCAAGCTGTCTGTCAGGATTTTTGACAATTCCATTAATTACGAGGCTGCTATCGATCTGAGCAGTTATGCCGTGCTATGTTAACATAAGAAACCAGCCGGAAACATTAGAGCCTACCTCTGATTTAATTATGAATCACAAGCTGGATGGCGGACATTAAAATAGTTTTTCGTTCTATTACATTAAATCTTCTTTCCTTTTGAAGCTACAAATATGTTGGAATAGCAGGAAAGTGAGGAAACCCCTCTATAGACCATTACTATGTATACCTAGAAGAATCCAAGTGCAAATTACATTTTGTAGAATCAGAATTGGCAAGGAAATGAGACAACTAGCTCAATTTCTCCGCTCCGGGCGAGGTGGAATCTTACAGATGAAAGTAGGAGTTTAAAAAGAACCAGAGGAATATGATTTGTTAACAATGACAGTTTGAGCCAATCAATTAAAGTTATGTGGAATTGTATAAATCTATTTCACATGATATTCAATTCTGAATCAATAATTAATCCAAAGTCAAAAAGAATAAGTTCTGTAGCTGAGCCCACACGCTGCTATGTAAATGTGAACGGAGCTCATCTCCACAGAGAGCATCAAAGGAGATGGTTGTGTAACAGCTGCTCTCCAGAAGGAAGACGGAGAGCAACTACCAGCTACTTTGCTTGTGTTATTCCGTAAAGTTACAAGCCTCTAAAGATAGAAAATACCACAAAAAAGTTCCTGGAAATATGGCATAATTTATATCAACGGGTGGGTCGATCTTCCCACTGCGGAGCAGAAACAATGTTCTTAGTTTAGTGTGTTAGCAACCTAATATTTGCTTTATAACAATGGCAGATCCATTTCAATCACACACGATGACAAAGGTCAAATGTTGATATATGTCAGCTTATCACCAGTCATCAGGATTAGTTAGGTGTGAGATATGTTTAGGTCTCTAAATAATTATTCTAATTATTAAATGGACGGAAAATACAGAGAGGAAGGGTCACAACTTTTATTTAGTGTTCAGAAGTCACAATAATAAATGATATGAGCGTATGATCAAAACTATGATAATCCTGGCCAATCACGTTTGTGATGTCTCAAGTTTAATTCACTCTCTTAAGACGTACATCTGTTGTCACTGTGATTTCTGTGTAAAAACATGCTATTTTATTGTTCATCTGAATTATCCATAATAATAACCATCTGCTGTTAACTAGCACTCTAGTGCCATACAAACAATGCACCTCATGTAGGAAACGATGTAGGAACAAACTTCCTTTTATCTTATTTCTTTAAGTTACCCATTCATTTTTTGTGATTCACCAGTATTTTCTCAGTTTATTGTTGACGTTCTTACAATGCTTGATGCCGTCTCTTTAATTCCTTGGCATGTATTTGCATACACCACAACAGCTGCCCTTATTGTTCTTATGCAAATAAGGGTATGCCCACACACAATTTATAATCAATGATTCTGCATCTGGTAAGAAATAAGTTTGGTGCTGGTATATTGTTTCTCTCTCTCAAAAAAAGGAGGAAATATGAGTGTTGAAATAAATGTTTCTGCATTAGGCCTCATGACATTCAGAATGTGGCCCAGATGTTGTGTATTTTATTTTGTTGTTATTTTATTTAGTCAGACTTTGTGATGTTTTACAATAGAAATATATATATTATTGGCAATCTGGTGGCAATCAGCCCATCATTTTCATAATGTGACATAAACTAGATATTGTAATTAACCACACATGTCCAGTGGTTTCTCATCATCACAGCCACACGTCTCCCTGCACTGCAGTTAAACACATAGAGCTCCAGCCAATTAGAGGAACCAACGTTGTTGTCTTGGTTACTCGGGGAATTTTTTCGGAAACGAAGGGAGCTGAGTGAGTAAATAACGGCAAGAGAAGTTTTAATTCACTCGTGATTTTTAATGCAGTCGTGTGAACCGTTTTCACGGTGTCAGTATCCATACCGCCTGTTGATGTGTAGAAGAAACTGTAGAATCATGTACAGAATCCATTTGATGTTCACATATGTACGGGGTTCAATGGTTATTTCAGTCATTCAAACATTAGACTTTAGGCCACAAACAATTGACTTAAATGTTTCTTAGCATAAGAGAACTAAAGAAAGACTTGAGAAAGACTGATGAGCGAAAATCTACGTTGGAGTTTTTACTTGATGAGACGTTGTCTGAAGCCTTAGTTGTTTCTATCCAGCCTGATTCTGAATAAAGATGAACAAAAGCTTCCGGATTGATCTCTCCATTGACAGCAGTGGCACTTAGCTGTAAATGCAAAACGCTTCACATCAAGTGCTGTCCGACCGCCATTGTACTTTTTCCGTAATGATGCTAAAAACCATCAGTGGCAAATCCCAGAAATGGGTTTCATTTGGGTTAATGCACATTCAATTCAATCAGCTTGAAATAGGGAAATGATGTGTTCAGTCCCAGAGAAATAAAAGGAAATAAAAGCAGGAAGTAAATTGTGTTTAACTGCAAAATTCATAATGAATCACACAGTAACTTATTAGAGAGAAAGAAATAAAAAGTTCACTGGTTGCCTGTATGTTTCCCTTAGCTTTGTTGGGAAGCCAAATAAACATAAAAAGTCCTAAAAATTGCATAGAAACTGTACATTTAATTTTTGGGAATTTAAAAGTTATATTCTTGGTTGGGAATCTACCAGCGTACAGAGTTAAGGTATGTAAGCAATGGCTATAAGAATTGGATGTAGTCACCCATTGATTTTGTAGTTTTAGAGCCTTGAGTTCGGCATTTTAGCGTCCCGTCAATCACAGTAAGCGCACCCTAAATCATACCCTGGTTAATAGTCTGACTCTATATGGACCATCATTTACTAAATAAACATCATGCTGTGTTGAAGAAGACTAATAACTAGAGATTGAGACCATGAACTCATGTTTACGAGCATAAATAAAGCTGATGGCCCTCATTGCGAGCCACTAAAAACACGACAGGTCCCACATGGAGCAGAAGAGCTCAGAAAACACAGGAACTATGCAGATCAGTGTCTGCTTAATTGTGGCAACTGTTATTGCCTTTTGTATTACACTGCAGAAAACAGCAGATATATTAATGCATTATATTGTCATTACTTAATTCAAACTCAAACAACACATCTTAGGCCAGCTTTACTGTAATTGGAAGTGGTCCCGTGAAGTAACTTATCATATAATGATACACAATTAAAGTAGGTCCTTTAAAACTTATCAGTGTCATAAGTGATGGGACTTTACATTAGAATGTCATAATCTGATTTACCAGAACCCTTGAACCCGTAGCCAGATACACTAAGATGTTGCAATCGACAGGACAGAAGCAAAGGACGGATTGTTGCATGCTGAAGTGTCCTTGAGCAAGACACTGAACTCCCAGTTGCTCCCCGGGCGCTTCAATGCTCCTTGATAACTAAGATGGGTCAAATACTAAGAAGAATTTCCCCATCAATGAAAGTGTACATTATTATCAGTTGTATTTATACACAGCGAGACTGAAGAGAGAGAAGTTGGTGAATAGTTTTATTGTGCACTGGTAGTTAGTTCTATCAACTATGTAGGTGTATTTAACGGTTGAGTTGACGTCTACATCCCCCAGCTTTAGTGAACTGTTAAAAGTGTTCCTTTATTTTGTCTTAGTTGGGCCTTTCTCCACTTTGACTCCAAAGTCCACGGAGATAAGGGCTGCATTCATGCGGACGGGGCGGAGGGAGGAGGTGTAGGTGTCAAGGGTGGGGGTTCGTACTGAGCTGCCAACACCACTAGCTGGACGAAACAAAGCTGAATGCTGGGATTGCACCGAGCTGGCTGGTGTCCTCTAAGCCAGTTACACACGGGCAATTGAGCAGCTGATCATTAACTGTCGACCAGAAGTTAATACAGGGCCACAAAGAATGACATTTGGCATATGAATGAGATCCACTACGCAGCATGCAACACAGCCTAGTGCATGCGGATCACATGATCATGGCAGAACAATCGAACCATTCAATTCTACTATCTTGTATCTCTTATTGAGAAACCTCTCAATAAAAAACCCAGATTAAAGTCATTCAAATGAATGAGCAGAAATAAAGACAAGGGAGATGAATGCCTTCACTTCGTCGTCTGTATTTGTACAGTCTGGTGAGCAGCGTTTCTACATCCAATAAACCTTAATATTCATTCATCCATTACTGAACTGGAGTTCCTGGGTTTTATGACAGTTACCCTGACAAAATATATCAAGTCCTATTCCAGCATCCACATCTGAAAAAACATAGATTTACAATGTAAGAAATGTAAGAGCATTACAATCTACTTTTGTTTAAAGAAAATACTAAACAAGATGGGATATTATTGAAAAGTGGTCTCTTGCCATTTAGCAATCAATTACAAATCTCCCCGTAAAGTCCAAGCTCCAAAGACTCTGAGACTTGATCATTTCATATCATCTGTTCACAATAAACAGCGTACGGCCTAGTGTGCGACCTAGTGTACGGCCTAGTGCGTGGCCTAGTGTACTGCCTAGTGTACGGCCTAGTGTGCGGCCTAGTGTGCGGCCTAGTGTGCGGCCTAGTGTGCGGCCTAGTGTACGGCCTAGTGTACGGCCTAGTGTACGGCGTTGTGTACGGCGGTGTGTACGGCGTTGTGTACGGCGTTGTGTACGGCGTTGTGTACGGCGTTGTGTGCGACCTAGTGTGCGGCCTAGTGTGCGGCCTAGTGCGCGGCCTAGTCTGCGCCCAGTCGCGCCCAGTCGCGGGACCCAGTGTGCGCCCAGTCGCGCGCCTAGTGCACTGCCCTAGCACGCGGCCCAGTGCACGCCCCCAGCGCGGCCAGCGCGCGACCCAGTGTACTGCCCAGTCGCGCCGCGCCTAGTGCGCGCCCAGCGCGCCGCCCAGCGCGCTGCCTAGTCGCCTGCCCAGTCGCGCCCTAGCGCGGCCCAGTGTCGCTGCCTAGTCGCGCTGACCAGTCGCGCCCTAGTGTCTGCCTAGCGCGCGACCTAGTGTCGCTGCCTAGTCTTGCGGCCTAGTCTTGTGACCTAGTGCGCGGCCTAATTCGCGCCTAGTGTACACCATAGTGTGAGCGCAGTGTGTGGTTTAGTGATGGTGTAATCTACGGTCTGATGTACAACGTAGTACATGTTGTGTGTGGTGTAATGTACAGAGTGTACTGCCTACTGTATCCACAGTTTTTGCTACAACAAAAACAAATGAGTTGAGTAGAGTCATGCATCACCATGAAATATGGCAGGGAAAGAAAGGATCGCCCAATGGATGGAGATGTAGTCTGTCAGTCTACCATTGAATTGATAAAAGCATAACTAATCTGCATATGAAAATACATATCAACAAGCCAGAGAGCAAACCATTAGTGCGGTTGTTGGAATAAGGAGCAGTGATTCACTTTAAATAAGAGTTTCAGAGTGCAGCTGCTGTGAGTTGTTAATCGAGACGTGATGGACGAGGGGAGACGAGCCGACAGTCGATACCGAACCTATCTCCTGCCATGGCTCTCCCTCCCCCACAATGCTCCTCTGCAGACGCTGATTAGTCCCCCTCGTCACTCTGCGGAGACACAGAGATACTATACAGGCTATTTGTCGGCGGGTTATTCACTTACTGATGGCCCAGACAGCTGGCAGGAAGAAAGACTGACTGTCAGCTGGCAGCCGCACCACAGAGATGAGAAGCGACCTTCAGAGAGCGTTGATAAATGAATGCAGTAAGATGAAACACTGCGCTCATCAAGCACCAATCATTTATATCTTTTCATTAACCCAAACGTCTGATATCCAATGCCTTAATCAATTATACAGACTTTGCCGTAATCACTGTAGGGTTCTTGTTTTTTTTGCTTTGTATATGCAATAATGTGATCAATAGAAATGTATAGTATATAACAATGTAATTAATTAATTTTAAAAAGTATCTGCAGGATAAGCTTGATTTTCATATCACTGTCTTGGTAGTTACCTTTTGACTAAACGTCATAGCGCCCTGGTACCCAGAGAGATGAATAAGTGACAACACAGATGACACGAGGTCTGTCAACATGCACACACATGGGTCCAGTTGACCAGCAGTGTTAATGTAGTCTTTTGCAAGTCTTCTAGTTGCATTTTAGTAATTGGATAGAGGTTTAAATTAGAGTGGTTTAAGTCACCAACAACTAGATAATTCAGTGTATTTCATATACATAACATCTGTGATTCTGCACATTAGCCTGTTGTTGCAAAAAAAAGGTATTACATTTTGGTCATCAAATGTACATAGGGTCTCAGAAAAGAACTGGAAAAAAAGAATAAAAAAATAGGTCTCACATTTCAGTATGACATGGTCGCTATCAAGGTGTCCTCAAGCAAGAACATGTTGTACTGAGAAAAGTTTTGGTAATTTCCTGCGTCTCTCCAGGATGGGAGGAGATGGCTGGGGTGAATAATTGATGTCCTTCTAAGAGCCATCTCTCAGCCAGTAACTGCCGCAGCAGTAATTGGCTGAGAGATGTGTTGCCGACCCAAAACCTCCACAGTCCTAAACTTGTGTGCAACGCTACAAAGCAGCAATTCCACCAGCAACACACTGTGTTGAAGAGAAAGTGCACTTCATATCACACTCAGCACACTTTTTGTAGGTAAAAATCAAAACAGTATTATGGGTATATTTATTATTTATTGTGGATCATCACTCAGCAGTAGTTAGTGATGCATTTGATATGTTGACAGCCGTGGTAAATGTATGCATTTAATTTAAAGTTCAAACATGGAGGCTTATCTGACTTTTTTTTGCCACTGTTTTCACATAAGTCAAATGTATCTGATTCAAAAAGTAATACCAACCCCTCTTGTTCCTCAAGAGATACTTTGGAGTTCCGTTACATATCGGACTACAATAGCTTGAGTAAACTCTAGGTTGAAATGCACTTATTGTAAGTCGCTTTGGATAAAAGCGTCTGCTAAATGACATGTAATGTAATGTAAAAAGTCGACATCCTGAAAATGGAAAGTAGCTGCAGAACAATTCAACCTGAGAATTCTATCCACGACCTGAAGTGTCAATAATACTAACAGCTGTCACACAATTAAAATAACAAATCAAACATTCTCACTGGCTATCTTCACTCAAGGTCTATGAACTTTCCTTTATCGGTCCGAAGTGTGTTAACTCCACTTGCTTATAAAACCTTGAGATGTGGTAGAAAGCTGTGGCGGAAAAACACTAAAAAGTGAAAATGCAGTCATTTTGTCAAACTACTGGTGTAAGAAAGGGAATATTTCAGAGTATTATCTATGATTGTGGGATTTATGTGCGCCGCTCTGGAGGGGTTTACCCTTAAGATCACCCCTAAAACCCCCATGACAGGCCTGTGATATACATATATATATATATATATATATATATATATATATATACACATATATATATATATATATATACATATATATATATATTTAACATTATTCATTTCGAATGCCTTCAAATAGATTGTATTGAGAATGACGATGTGTAGCGCGCTCATGAGTTTCTGGCGGTGGCTTTCCGGGGAGTCAGGGAAGGGGAAAAAGTCCCAGAACGCATCAGAATGTATAGCACTTTGGAGCTTACGGGCTTTACACCTCCACACAGCTCTCAACATGGCGACGGCTAGAAGTTTACAGCAAAAACAACGGCAGCAGCGTCGAAGGAGCTGAGGGTGTTTAACAAGACGGGTCCAATTAGAACACCACACTGCTCGCCTCCATTTATAAAAACCTTGTGGACAGAGAGGACGGGACAAACAATGGGCCAGTTGGTAGCGAACAATAAGCCTGAGAATGTCTTCTGTTGGAGCCAAACATTTCCGTTTCCAAATGCAGTAATTATATTACACATTGCATTAAAACGCTTTAAGTGTCAATGATTACAGGTAAAAATAGTTGTAACCAGGGAGACAAAACAAAACCTTTTATAAGCCCTTGGGCCAACACAGCTCAAGTTTCCTGAGAGGAGTGAAGTACTCTTGGAGAAATATTTCTCAGCTTCTGCAGAGAGGGATTGAATAGCTAAAGTGGGGATGTGAGCAAGTACCATGAGCCCTTTGAAAGAACAGTAGACAGTATGTCATATTTAATGAAGTGCTCTGTCTGTGCAATAGTGATATGATCCCGGTTGGGGGTTAACTCTTATTGCCAGTGGATCTTACACATATTAATTGTCAGTACAAATTTGATACAAGGCTGAGGGAATTATGAGCTGTTACTTCCTAGCTCTACGCAGCTTGTTATACATCATTACAACTACTAATGACAAGATGTATGTAAAGCTATAACAACCTTGATCTGTGCAGATCTAAAAAAAAGAATATATATATATATATATATATATATCTTTTTTTTTTGCTACTGATCTAATCCATAACTTAAAACCATGATAGGTTCTGAACCGTGTATTTTGTGATCCTTTCCACCTAAAATGTCAGCTCGTAGGCAGATAAACAAGTGAGTATAAGGACTCCAATACCATATTGTCACCTGAAATTACATCTTTATATTTCTGACCGGCAACAGGACGTTCCAAACAGGCACAACAGAGCTTGAAGAACATTTCACAATTAAAGGAGTCACCTTATCTCAGTCATAAAACGTTCAAACTTACCATTTAAAGCATGATTAACCTCTTAATGGTTCCGTTTCGTAACTCAAGTCACTCTGGGGAGAGATGCTTGCTTTTAAATTTTTCAATAATAACCCCAAACCACAATCTTTTCCACAAACCAAATCCTATCTGACAGAAACCCTGCGTTCTTTTGTCAAACTCATGTACGTGCTCATCAAAGCAAAACACACTTAGCAAAGATCGGCCATCAGACGGCCATTTCCAAAAATCCACCAAAAGCCCGCTGCCTCATTGCCACAACAATTTCAGCAAAACAGGAAATGGTATTATTTTTGTGATCGAGCTGACAAGCTGCTGTTAAAAAAGCTAATTGAACGAAATGAAAGCCTGTGCACTAAAAACTGCGGCAGGCTGCTGTGACCGTAAGAAGGGTCGAAACTAGATGTTCTTCTGGCAGAAAAGCTGATGATTACATTTGGTGGTCGGCCTTTTAATTACAGTTCTCCATGTTCTATAATAATGCTGTAATTAGACAACAATACACTGCATTATAGCACATTACAAGTCTGGGAAGCAATTGTTACTGCACAAGCGTCAAGTTTTTTTTATGTCTACATCCACTGTTAAATTCTAAAAGCCCATTTTGTCATATCCCAGTGTGACCGAGTCTCCTCCCCACATGTCTCCATGCCAACGTCAACCAAAGGCCACAGACACACGTCGTTGTTTAAGGTTACACTTCCTGGCGGTAGGATGGGAGCCAGAGCCTTCAGTTACCAAGCTCCTCTTTTATGGAACCAGCTTCCACCTTCAGTCCGGGAGGCAGACACAGTCACCACATTTAAGAGTAGACTTAAGACTTTCCTCTTTGACAGAGCTTATAGTCAGGGATGAATCAGGTTCACCTGGTCCAGCCCCTAGATATGCTGCTATAGGCTTATAGGCTGCTGGGGGACGTTTTAGGATACACTGACCACCTCCATCTCCTCTTCTCTCTCTACTTATGGATTCATTTTCATCTCTCCATTGCACATTACTAATTCTGCTTTCTCTCTGGAGTCCTTGTGACTTCACGTGTCATAGGGTCCATTGGACCTGGCTGGGTCTGATGCCATGGCCCTGATAATGTGCCCCGCCCACTCCTCCTCTCTACCTCCATCTGCCTGATGGATCCCGGAGGTCTGGATCGTGGTCCATGCCTACTACCAACTATTCATACTAATAGAATGTGTTGTAACTCTGTAATGATTCCTTCTGTACACATGACATATATTGCTTCTGTCCTTGCAGTCAGAGGGATCTTCCTCTGTTGCTCTCCGGAAGGTTTCTTCCCTGTGAAAGTTTTTTTTCTATTTCTTGGGAGTTGTTGCTGATCCAATGTGAGGTCCTGGGACAGGGATGTTGTAAGTGAACAGATTATAAAGCCTTCTGAGGCAAATTTGTGATATTGAGCTATACAAAATAAACTGAATTGAATTTAATTGAGCTCACCGACCACCTTCATGAACGTTGTTAAATGTAAACGCCGCTCATCTGTTGCGGCACATTTCCTGACGCCCTCAATACAGGAGACCGGACCGTGTCAGCAGACGGATCAATGGGACCTGGCTCCGGGAGGACTGATGGATGAGTGACAGACACACACCCGGTAGCATTAAGGCCTGTAGTATGACTATGGTGGACGGATGCTCTTGATGCATTATAGATGTTAAAGAACATCATTGTTTACATAGCCCGGTGTCATAAATCACGTTTTCCTCAAGAAGCTCTATAGTCTGTACTAGAACACAAATTCTACTTCACAAAGTCCTATTCTCAAAGCCGTAAACACAGATTTATAATAAGGGACACAAATCCAGGTTTACGGAATATAAATGGAATGCCTGCCAGCACAAATGTCTGTCTGTACCCTGCAGGAGTCACTTATCATCTCCCTCTGCATCAGCCTTCAGCATGCTAATGTGTCTGTAGACTGACAGGCAGGCCGAGAGGAGGGCCCTTCAGATCTGTCTGATGATTAATATCCCCCTTCATGTATGAATGATGACACATATTTAAAGAATCTCAGCCCTCCCCTGCTCTCCATTTTATTGTGCCATCCCGTCTGGATCGGTGAAATGAAGGCACATAGTGGTTGTCTTAGACCATAACTCCTAGAGCCAAGCATATCCAGAAATTCTGTGGATGTTTTACAGTCCGTGGAGTCGATGTGGATGTTGAAGTCACCAAGCAGCAAGATGGAAAGTGAGAGGGAGCAGAGCTGGGTCAGGAGTTCAGATAGGTCGGAGAGAAAGGTAGGGTTGGTTAGATAGAGATGACCAGGGGTTTAGGACCAGTGAGTCCAGCTGTATGAATAAAGAAGGGGTTCAGATGGTGATCAGACATTTTTTTTTATGTATTAGCGGTACTTTATGGGATATTACTTTCACGTCGGTGTGCCATCAGAAGTAATAGCTGCCGATGTATCGTCGAAAAATAAATACTTAGGCCTCGAAATCCAATCTGTGAGGGACTTGATTAAGTCTTGTACAAGAAGTGGCTCTAACTATAGTTGACTGACATGAGGATAACAATGACAAGGGTGCAGCCGCAGAGGCTGTGTTTCATTATGAATCAGATTGGCTTCATCAAACCCATCAACAATCCCTTTAAGGATTTTCTTTCCAGCTGCTGAATCAGAGAGGACCCTTGATGAGCCGTAGTCTGAAGAGATGCTGCAGGCGTCCTGAACCGGCCTCTGAAGGATGCTTCATAGCAAAAACACATTCCCTCAGGCTGGTATAATAAAAGGAACCTTTAGGCGTCTTTTTTACCAACAGCTATTACAAACAGTTCCGTCACCCATTTATTATTAGCTACAAAACGGGAGTTCACCAGGAAAACACAAGGACACGGCAGAGAAAAAACTAATTCAGTTTATATTGTTGTGATGTGGGAAAAGAGGGAGGGAAACGGAAGAGGGATTTAGTTCCACACAGACCTCAGTTATAGATGACCTCCTAAATAACTGTAGCAGAAATAAAATGCTAATAAATTGGAAGAGAGAAGGGACTTTGAATTTGAGGGAGGGAGCACAGGGGCCCTCTGGCCTTCACCTACAACATGTCACTTCAAGAGACTTCAAAATAACCAGAAACCAACCACACAGAGATAATACAAAATACAAATAAAACCATAATAGTACACAAAGGGGCAACACAACCACAGGGAAAAAATAACTACAAAACAAGTAAAAAATTACAAAAATAACCACAAACAAACAAAATGACGAGAAGAGACTTCAACGAGAAATGTCAGCAACGAACACAAATTGACTACAAAGAAACACGAAGCAACTACAAAGAGACACACAATGACCTCAAAGAGGCACAAAACAATAATCAAATGAGGCCAAACAACAATATCAATCTTCCATGTCTGAGAGGAGCTAGGCCCATTGCCTCATACCCCCCCTCACACACACACACACACACACACACACACACACACACAGCTTGTGTACATCTTTAGCAGCGGTCTTGTGCCCCAGTGGAAAAAGCTCCTTGTGGAGTATTCATTAGAGAGACAAGAGCCCACGGAGCCTCAATGCTAATCAGTTAATACATGCGACCTCACACAATATCCAGGCAAACAAGCTCAAATCTGGAGCGCAAACCACACAAAAGCGAGATTAGCTCCATTAGCGCAGGAATCTCAGAGGCAATTAACCTGCCGTGAGCAAAGCCCGCTCTCAGATTCCATTATGCGGCGCCGAGCGGCAGAACGGGAGGCGCTCGGGCAGGAGGAGGAGTGTACATATGGAAAGCTCCCAGTGCTGGGGTCAAAAGCAACATGTGACTGGCATAGAAAGCAGCGGTGACCTTTTGCAACAGCCAACACCAGCCCACATGAACCTGGAGAGAGGAAGTGATCACTACCGTAGACACGAGATAATGCACATACATCTTCAAAGTGTTCCAATCAGTTCAACTTAAAGAAGTCATCTGAATATCAACATAGAATTACCCCCCAAAAACCATGGGAACGTGAAGTTACATGAGCGTTTGCGTAGTGTGTTGGATTCACTTCTTATACTTAAAGTGTACAATTCCTTTTGTTCAAAGCTCTCTCTTTATTTGCGCCATCCATCCAACAAGATATAAATATGATCATGATGGGAACTATGCCTCCCCACAGTGGTCACATATTTTATGAATGATTTTCAAATTAAAAGCAATACCAAGAAGATGAAACAGCAGATGGTTAGCAGTGTACAATCTAGGCACGGATAGACCCGTCAAGAGCTTCCGGAACACTAAAGCAGACTGTGCATCTCTCCTTGGGATCACTTATTCATCTTTTAACACCTCAAATCTGCCATCTGACATTCAACACAAAAGCCTGTCATGGAATGGAGTAGCCTTGCGTTATTGGCTTTATAAAGTAATACACTCAACAAAACTAACCACAGAGAAAATATAGAATTCAGCATTTCCAAATATTCTGATGTCTCTCTACAGAACAGTGTCTCTCACAGTTCTCATTTACCACCTCAGTCAAGTTATTACATGCCGTTGTTCTGAGGTTATTCAAACCCAAACAATTATCTTTGTTCTAACCTTCACCAACAAGTGTTCTTGCCTAAAGCAACCTGATACAATAATATGTCCTTGGTTTGCAGGAATGGGTTCTGGCGACAGCTTTGTTTAGTTAATAACTGCCTCATCACTGTGATATTGTCACTGGGAGTTGAGTTTGTTTGATTGTCACACAGATGCATTGCCGCCTTCAAGAAAATATACATCAGCTGGGGTCTTTGATTCGCAACTGTTTCTAGATCAGCCCAAAGATATCTTAAGTCTGATGTTGGAAAGTGTTCTGCAGAGCAGGAAAAGTCAAAAGGCGAGAATATGGTTTTAAACATGGCAGTTTGATTATTCATATTTTTTATATTTTATATATAAATATACATATTCTAATGTTTGCATATTTTTATGCCTGAAGTCATATTGAAGTCAACCACCTTGACTTCTGTTTAATATTAGGATTCATGATAGCACTTTAAACATTTTAGAAAGAAAAACATCATATCACTCTTTGTAAAGAAAACAACGTGATTGTTATTATTATTGTAGGTGTGTTATTATCAGCAGCAGGTAGAGTACATACGCCTTGAAAGGAAAAGACACGTGGAGAAATGAGTTGTAGTAACTTGTTGGACTGAAAGATGGGGGCATCAGACCAGAGGAGCTGACCTGTGGGTGCTCCAGTCTGGACTTGCAAGGTCCTGTTAGAAGACTGCTGACCTCATATTGTCCCTGTATGAGTTTTAGAAGAAAAACAAATATATATATATATATATATATATATATATATATATATATATATATATATATATATTTTCTTGGCTTGGAGTTTGACATTTCTTTCTTCATATTGAAGTAACAAACACAGGCTATTTATTCAGCTGATTCCAGTATTTTTAAACCTGATATGTTGAAAAAAGAGGTTTAGGCCCAAAGAATGAAACTGTTGACTTGAGATCTCTATCTGTCTATACAAACACTGGATACTTTGTGAACAATATATAAAAGGTTTCTTATTGTAAAACTATGGTATATTCTTGCGTGTGCTCTAGACTAGTCTTGTTTCTAACCCACACTGGCTCGTTGCAAGTATAATTTTAATTAAAGGACTTTAACTTTAGTCAATAAATAGGACCAGAAAAAGTATAATGGTGTGTGATAATCAAGCAATCTTTAATGACATTTAACACGTGTTATAAATCGTTTATAGATCTCACTAGGGTTTGAACTTTTGGACGGATAACACAACACAATAGAAGGTCAGCTTGAACAGATCACTATTGTTTCGTATTGATTATAGTGATTGAACGATATACTTTAAATGGCCTTATTAGTGCATATTATGTCAGTTTGTAAATGTTCCCCGGAGCATTTGAACCGTGCTTATAAAAGTCTATAACCACCAGCTTCATGAACCAGCTCCAGCTGAAGTGCAGCGGAGGCTGAGGACGTGCGGGAGGTCAGAGCATCACACGAGCACAGCGGGCACGAGCTCCACCGCAGCCCGGTAACAGTGAACCTGAGTCGGTTCTTTCTTTCTGCCGGGCCGGTTGTGCGCGTGTCAGAGTGAAATCACTAATAACTCCTCAGCTCTTGTGTTGTTAAGAACAATCCACGACATGTAACGCCTTGCCGGGTGATATTCAGAAGAGCCACTCGGGAGCCCCTCCACGGATGAAGGGGGAAGCAAGCCGCGTGTGAGGAGCAGGGGCCACGCTCCGCATGAAAGCTCCACGAGCCGCTGGAAGGCGGGTGCTTACCCGAGTCCGGCTCTTTATGCAAGGAAACAAGAGGGTCCCGAGGAGAAGCAAGTGCTGGCCGACTTGTGCAGGGTTCCTCTGGAGTAACGCGAGCCCATAAAACAATCCCGCCTCCCCGCGAGCCTCGGAGGGCTGTGGGGGGGGGGGAAGGTGTGCAGCCGCTGGGGTCCGTTGCAGGTGGAGAGGCTCCAGAGCGGGCTGCAGCGGCGGGGTCAGAGCTGCCGATCTCTCCCGGGAGTGAGGAGCTGTGAAGCGGGGTGGTGTGGGGGGGGGGGGGGGGGGGGGGATGTCTTCGTGCATGATGTCACAGGTGTCGGGTTTCCTCTGGAGGCTGAGAGGGGCGGGCTCTGCTGGAGGGCTTGTCTGAGGGGTATGTTACCCAGCGCAGGTGAGACAGACTCCTCCCTGTGCATTTACCTGGCGTGTGTGTGTGTGTGTGGGTGTGTGTGTGTGTGTGTATATGTGTGTGTGTGTATGTGTGTGTGTGTGTGTGTGTGTGTGTGTGTGTGTGTGTGTGTGTGTGTGTGTGGAGGGGGGCTGGGGGAGGGGGGGTGACCACGTGTTTATTGGGTCAAGTTGGGCTTTTTAGAGCCCCTGGCAATAAAAAAGCATTTGGACACAAAACATGGCCATTTCATAGAGGTGAGCTCCAAAAACCAGACCTAGGAACGTCCTCAGGGTGTCAACACACTTGATTAAAATGCTCCTACAAATACTACACACATGTCAGTGTGTTGGAGGACAGAACATCCACCGTAATGTAATCTCAACAACAAGACTCCTCTGAGCGAGACAACTACAAGCAGTAAGGTAAAGAAACACTGCTTAACTTCTCCACAGCCTTCTCCTTCACAACTGGACTGATCTCAAAAAGTGTTATTTCCCTTAGACGCAAACACATGAAAAGTACCAACGTCAGTGACGGTCCTCTACCGAAAGACATGCTTTGGAAATACTCCCCACAAAGAGTTACGCAAAAGCACCACTTTTAATATGATGTTTACCAGATGTGGGCTTAGAGGTTACTTGGAAATAAGTCATTTTTATTCTGCATGAAGAAGCATCATAACTACAGAAATCTCAGTGGACTAAGACCAAAACGACTGATTGGTTGAGTTATTGACCAAGAGTGATCATTTTATATGTCCAATAGACTGCAGTCAAACACCATTGAATTAAATTCAGTTGAGTTTATATTTTATAGCTAAAAATCACAAACGACAAACTCCCCTCAGAGGGCTTAACAATCTGTTCACATACGACATTCCTGTCCCAGGACCTCACATCTGATCAGGAAAAGCTTCTCGGATGGACAGAAGCGTTAGATGTCATGTGTACAGAATGAAGCATTACAGAGTTCCAACACATTTAATGAACATGACAGAAATATATAAATAGTTAGTAGGGAACAAGCCACCTTGCATGAACCGCCTTTTATACACATCCAAACATGAGTTTACTGAAAATTGTGGATTAATGATGAGGAAAATTAACAGGAAACACGTTTTATAACTGTAATAGTTAGTTATCAAGCTCCTCTTTTATGGAACCAGCTTCCACCTTCAGTCCGGGAGGCAGACACAGTAACCACATTCAAGAGTAGACTGAAGACTTTCCTCTTTGACAGAGCTTATAGTCAGGGCTGAATCAGGTTTGCCCTGGTCCAGCCCCTGGATATGCTGGTATAGGCTTATAGCTGCTGGGGATGTTTAGGATGCACTGAGCACCTCTCTCCTCTTTTCTTTCTCCTATGGATGAATCTTCATCTCTCCATCACACATGACTAACTCTGCTTTCTCCCCGGAGTCCTTCTGACTTCACGTCTCATGGGGTCATGGGACCCTATGAGTCCATCTGCTGATGGACCTTCGATGGTTGGATCGTGAGTTCCTGTCGCCAGCTGTGCCACTGCCCTGCTGGGACTCCGCCACTCCTCCACTTGGGAGGTCTCCAAACTCTCCATCGTGGAATATGCCTAAATATGAACTATTGATAAACTCTGTCAGATTCCTTGAATGTATTTTAACTCTAAATATGTCCTTCTGTACACATTACATCTATTGCATCTGTCCATCCTGGAGAGGGATCCTCCTCTGTTGCTCTCCTGAAGGTTTCTTCCCTTTTTTTCCCCCTGAAGGGTTATTTGGGAGTTTTTCCTGGTCCGATGTGAGGTTTTGGGTCAGGGATGTCTATGTGTACAGATTGTAAAGCACTCTGAGACAAATTTGTAATTTGTGAAACTGGGCTATACAAATAAACTGAATTGAATTGAATTAATACCATACATGTAACAACCTGTTAATGTTGTGTCTAACACACTGTTAAGTGTCTGTCTGTCTCCCTAGTGTCCTTTGATTGTTCATCCCCTGCACTTTCCCTCAGCCGCTCCTGATTGTTTAATTCCCTTCACCTGCCTTCAGCCACTCCTGATTGTTTCATTCCCTTCACCTGCCTTCAGCCACTCCTGATTGTTTAATTCCCTTCACCTGTCTTCAGCCACTTCTGATTGTTTCATTCCCTTCACCTGCCTTCAGCCACTCCTGATTGTTTCATTCCCTTCACCTGCCTTCAGCCACTCCTGATTGTTTCATTCCCTTCACCTGCCTTCAGCCACTCCTGATTGTTTAATTCCCTTCACCTGTCTTCAGCCACTTCTGATTGTTTCATTCCCTTCACCTTCCTTCAGCCACTCCTGATTGTTTCATTCCCTTCACCTGCCTTCAGCCACTCCTGATTGTTTAATTCCCTTCACCTGCCTTCAGCCACTCCTGATTGTTTCATTCCCTTCACCTGCCTTCAGCCACTCCTGTGTCTCCCTGATCACCGATGCCCCACACTTGTGTTTATTCCCCATTATAAATTCTCCCAGTCTTTCCTTTTTCCCTGCCAGTTTGTTGTGTGTTTGCCAATTTGTCAACAAGTGTGTCTATGTCCTTTTTCTCAGTAAAAGGTATTTTTTGTTTCACTCAGAGTCCAGCCTGCATGTTTCTCTGCACCTGAGCTTCATCCGTGAGAACCCGTATAATACATGCCTCTCACTGTTGCTATTATTTTATCAAAGAAGAAGATGTTCCATCTTAGACAGCGATTCCTCCTCTGTTGCTCTCCTGAAGGAGACACATTTCTAATTTGTGAAAATGGGCTTTACAAATAAACTGAATTGAATTGAATGTTTGCAAACATACATGGAGCATATTCTGAGAAGCTCCAACTGTGAGTTACATAACTTATGGAGAAAATGAGTGGAACAGACCATCGTTCCCTTATATATATGGATTTGACAGATTTTTATAATGTATCCTGGATGTCCATGCAAAATGTTTTAAGTTCACACGGTGGCTTTTGAACGACTTTCCTGGGTCCCAACCTCTGCTCTACCAATGGAGCAGCGTGTGAGCCGTCAAATTCAGGAGGAGGAGAAGAAAAGAAAAACACATCGAGTTTGGAGTCACAGGGGTTTTCTCACTGGAGCGGAGCTCAACGGCAAAGAACAAAAGCGGCACAGTATGGGCACATATTTCCTTGACGATTAAATGTTCAGGGCTCGCCGAATAAATGAGCTACAATTACTTCCATTAACTTGGAATGTGAGAGGCGGAGATCAAATTGTGAACACAACTACAATTATTTCATACCTTGTGTCTCAGACACAAACAGAGGATGAAATCTGAGTATAGGGGAGAAGCTAAAGATAAACATGAAAAGTCCAAGACTGCTTGGAACAAACGATATGACAACTATCAGACGGAAGTGCCTGAACCGTGTAGACGTCAGACTGAATATAAACTATAAGTATTACAAATGGTTATTACGGAATGCATTTTTGATTATTATAGGAAAGTATTGTTGCAATTTTTTTTATATATATCATGTCCTTCATTAGCTAACTATTAGCAGGGCTATCAATAGATAATATGCTATAAATTATTGAGTGATCAGTTAGACTATTTGGGATTAGATTATAAATGCTAATTATGTAATGAGTGTCGTTAATGTTAGTTATTAACTAAAAAGTACTGCGTTACTAAGTATATTGCTTTATTTACCTTGTCTTGACTGGGACCATTACCATTAAGTCATCACTTAATCGCTCTAAATCTTCAAGAAATACATCACCCAAGAAAATATCAATTACTTGCCCAATGTTACTTTTAATTAATAAATACAATTTAGTTTTTCTCCCCTGCTTCCACGGTGAACAGATACTTTTTTTTTTTAAATGGAGAAAAATCTTGATGAATTGAAGTAAATGGAGGCAAAAGTCAAATTAAATCACAAAATCAATTTACAAACTATTCCAAACACTGTCTCTCTCATGTGCCGACACTGAGCATGAGACGTGAGAAGTGCTTTAAAAATGTTTGGGACTTTTCCATCACATGACTGGATAAGAGAGACATGGATAATCAAGACTTCTCTTTAGTTTTTGGCTGGGTTTAAATTCACAGTGGAGGAATGACAACAAAAATACCTGAACAATTGAAGGTCACATAGGGTGTGTAATTGTGAACCAAGTAGTCCTCAAAACTTGACTTTAAGATTCTAATAGGTTTTTATAATCAAATGATTCCAGGTTATCAATACAATTTATCTCTACATTTTTCTGTCGACTTCAATGTTTTAACTTCTGGTCATTTAGTAAAGCAGCTTCTTAATTTTTTTTTATTGCTTCTTTTGATTGTTCTCTACAAATAAATGTGAACCAATGTGCACGTTAAATCCCACCTCCAACGGAAGTAAAGGGCCAACAGAAAGAGAGAACAACTTAGGAGTTCCTCCTCAATTCAGCGACTGGAAATGAACGTCAACATTTAACGCATCGTGACAAGACAGTGTCAGGGTTACTCACAATAATAGTAAGCAGTGGTATCGATTTGGTCCAGAAGAACTTCAGCAAAGTGGTCAAAGGGGACAATGACAGGAGGTATAGTGCCTCATACTTCGCTCTAAGGGACAAAGATGGTGGCCGGCTGTAAACCACACAGGCGGAAATAAAACACCATTCATCACGTCCATTTGATCCTCCACTGTGATTGGACGGATGAGGTGACAGCAACAAGCACAGTGTTTTAACTGAACACTAATATGTTTTATCTTCAGATAAGGGGAGACACAAAACAGCACATTTGCAGCATTCAGCACCTCTTTTCCTTTCTGGTGTCAATACACATGATAAGAATGAAAGAAATAATAAGAATTTAATTTATCAATAGTTATAAAAAAAAAAACAGTCCCTAAAAGATTTGAATTTAAAATCGCTCTAAAACATTATCTGCCTAACCTACTGGAACAATTCGCTTTAGTAATTAAAACAAAACGTATTCATTAACAGGCTGTGAATAAGCTTGAACCTCATTTACGTAAAGGGATTCCCCCCCACCCCCACCCCCCCAGCGGTTCAACACAAAACAAGCATCATTACATCCAGACAAAGGACGTCTCTCTTTCCCTCTGCTGTGGCTGCTCTGTCAGGTGGTATCTATTTCAACATCACAGGGCACATTTTTTCAAAAAGCTTGCCGGCTCATGTTCCTCATAATGATTTATCATTTCAGCAAAATGAACCTCCTGCAATTTTCACGGGGGTCAAAAGACACATCAAACGAGCCGTGGTTCCCCCTGGAAGTGAGCGGCCACCTGGTAGAGGAAACTGGCTGCGATCCCTCTGCCTTCATTGGGTTACAAAGGGCCGCCTCGCGTCTGTGATTAGTGACGTGAGCTGGCTGCTAACCACCCCTGAATATCAGAGTTTCTGAGGTAAAAATGGGTTCGGCCAAAATATAAGAATGTTGGGAAAGAACTAATCCGCAAGTTTTGATTTAGATTCTGCTCAGCTGTGTGCAATGCAACACTTTTCTCCCCCAGCAGAGCCCTAACGCACACTTTTGGGGCGGGCTGATCACAGGGAACTCCTGACTGATCTTTAGTCTCTAATACCGGCACATTGCTGACGTCATCGCACTGCTTCTCCACATTCTGTAAGAAGTATTAGTGAGTGCCAAAGGTCTCCGTGTAAAATCCCTGAATTGACTGAGCAAAGGGTTTACCCCCGACTGCTCCGTGCATTGATCTCATTGGTTGATGAATATAATAACGTGCATATGCGCTGTACACAAGGCCGTACTGTTATTTGTGTTTATTTTGAGGCTTTACTTTGACATTTGACGGTTGCTGTTTTATGTTGAATTGAATATTTGACAAATAATTTATAATGGAGTCTGTTTTTTTATTATGTTTCACTCCTAAAACAATGTTTTATGTCCTGTATTCTCAGGCCTATGGTGTATTCACGTGTTAGAAAAGCCATGTATTGATAGTGCGAGTTGGACTCCTGATAAATGTAATGTCAGTAGTACAATGTGCCTCAGGAGTGCTGAATCATATGTTCAAAATAAATCAATAGGTTTATCAATAAAAAACACCTCATCATTATACCTCATAGAAATGGGTAATCAAACCGGTTGATATCATCTTGCTGCTGATCTTATAGCAGTTTAGACTTTTGGTCGATAAGTAACAGAAATAACAAACCAGAGGCCGATGAAGGTTCCTCACTGAGTGAAGGTATCAAAGGGTCCTTCTAACCTTTTCGGGTCCAGTTCAAATGAACTCAGGGCCGTTCGCCCAGAATGCATTGTGTTTGGCTGGTGAGCGAGCTGACCCTAACCCTGAGAGAACCCTGGTGCGGAGCAGAACCTCCAGAGGAAATGTGGGTCTGTTTCCAAGTGGACTTTGATGAGGTTATTTTTTGGTGTGAAAGCAAATGACTCGACCCCAGGATTTATTTGTTAGCACACATATGATTTTACCATGATTTAAAAATTAAACTCTTAATAAATCCAACTGTTTGTCGTGAAACTTGTTCAGCTAGCGATCTAACTGATGTATACTAGGCCATATATGTACAACACAAGTCCAACGGGTAGTTCTCTTAGGAGGTCAAAAGCTGCTCACTTTGCTTTGTCAGTTCATGAACTGCATCAAAACGAATGGGACAGCGATCAGTCATTTTCCTCATGAACGCGTCCATTCGCTCCCCAGCGTTCAAATCTTTACAGTCTATCAATACTAATAATGATGCAAACAGCTTTTTCTTCGCAGCGCTGATTTGAATGCAATGTGACTCCCCCCCGTGGGTCCTGATGATGCTGGATGACGATGGCCAAAGCTGTCCTGTCCTGTTTATCGGGATATTATTTTATTTCTCACGTCATTGTCCCGCGTTGAGGCTGGAGAAATGAGTTCCAAACACCAAAATGAACCGTGTGATGGCATCAGGGGAGAAATCTGAAGCATTATGTGCACAACTCTGCTCAGCGCCGAGTGCTGTTCTCTCATAATTGAACATGATTCAGCGTAGTTCTCAGGATAGGGGAGGATGGCAGTCACTTCCACTCAGCACAATCCATAGACTATGACAGTTCTTTAGATAACAGATCACTGGCTACGTTACCTTTCTCGTGTTTTCTCAGCCCGTCTGTCAAACTGCCATGAAAGAGGTGTAATCTATGTGCCCTACGTTTTCATTCAGCTCTGCTGCTCCCTCTATTTGTAACCTGAGCATTCTCATCGTGACTGATATAGAATGTAGTAGGAGCACACATGGCCCACAGGCATCACTTAGATACAGTGTGTATCCACTGTCTCCGTTAGGAAGAGGACATGAAGCATTTTAGGCCTTGCTTAGAAAAACACAATACACTGAAGCGTTGCATTTCTGTTACAAATCAATGTCCGATGTGAACATGCTGATGCAGACGACCTGCAGGCGTCCATCGAACCCTCCACAGGCTGCGAGAATGAAAGTCAATTGTAATTTGGTAAATAGTCCGATTCAAGAATCTGTGCAAGTTAGGTTCAATGGTTTCAACGTGTTACTTTTGGTGATACAAACAAATAAAGAGACCTTTACACAGACATGCTGAGTGTGTGTGGTGCCCTCAGCTCTCCTGCTAGCCAGCTGCTGGGGAACTTCCAAACCCACAGGACCTGGTCTCCGTCCTCGTCTCTCAGACCTCAGAATTGTGCGACTACAATGAAACTGAATTTAATGACTCGTGTGTGTGTGTGTTTGTGTGTGTGTGTGTGTGTGTGTGTGTGTGTGTGTGTGTGTGTGGTTGAAAGGTGCAGATTGGCCCTTTTGACAGGTTGTGTATGTTGACCAGTGCATCACTACTAGCTACGTTCCCCTTCGTCATGAATCTCATATTCAGCGCTGACCAGAATCTATACATTTGCTAAATATGTTTCATTGTGCGAAATAAGCAGCTGGATCATAAAACCATGTGAATTGTCTTTCAATCAAGTAATTCAGATATGAATTAGTTGATAGGAAATGAGCGAGAGGAGAGTAATAAAAACACGACACATGAAGGAAAGCACAGATAATATATCAATAGCGAGTGCCTGATAGATGGTGGAGGTCTCCATCATTGATTATGCCTACTATGAACTGTTCATAAACTCTGTCATATTCATTGAATGTATTTCAACTCTAAATATGTCCTTCTGTACACATTACATCTATTGCATCTGTCCATCCTGGAGAGGGATCCTCCTCTGTTGCTCTCCTGAAGGTTTCTTCCCCTTTTCCCCCTGAAGGGTTATTTGGGAGTTTTTCCTGGTCCGATGTGAGGTTTTGGGGCAGGGATGTCTATGTGTACAGATTGTAAAGCACTCCGAGACAAATTCGTAATTTGTGAAACTGGGCTATATAAATAAACTGAATTGAATTGAATTGAGGTGGATTCTTGATCGATAATCCAATGGGTGCAGTTGAATGACTGACATTCTACCAGAAGCGTCTCAGGAGTGGCTCTCCGCTTTGCTACATAATAGGAGCGCTTTTGACGGAGTGCAAATGGAACCCGAATATAGATACGCAACATTTGAATGGAACAATGAATGTTGTTTTTACCGCGGTCACAAATCGTTGACCTAGGACTTTCATAACTGGACTTAAAACAGTAATAACTGTGTGTAGGCTACAACACAGAAAAGCAAGAGATAACAATAATAAACATGTGTTGTCTCTCTGTCTCTCTCACACACAGACAAACAAACAAACAAACAAACAAACAAACAAATATACAAAGTAAGGAGGGGCCCCAAAGAACATCTTGCCTTTGGCCCTCTGTTCGCTAAGTCTAGAGCCGGGCCCGGTGCCAGAGCGACTGAAGTAGCTGCATCCATGGAAGCAGACATTGAACGAGGGACATTTTTGCAGGTATCGCCAGAACAGCTTGTTCTTTGTTTGTCCTAACTGCTCTTATTAACAAATGTCAAAACAAAATTACACATAGCCCTTATCAGCTAGCATGAACACGATGTCTGAGTTAATGTGAACGTGAAACAAAATGACAAATCAGTAGGATTATCGGTAAAAAAATGAGAAAGAGACAAAATATAAAGAAAACAATTCTTTGCTGTTTAGTGTGTCACTTCAAAATTGTTTCCATAAAAAGCACTAGTGCCCCCTCCGAGTGCCTGGAAGACATTGTGTCGTGAGGACACACCGATAGCGTGTCAGATGTAAGAAGAGTGAAGTCCCAGACTGGAGGTTTATGCCTGTGTGGCGAGAGTCATTATCCTCCATAGAATGCATTAACATTTTCTTTCTATAATTACAAATACAGCCTCTGTTGATCAGCAGATAATTAAAGGTCTGTCTAAAGGTTTCCTGGCGGCTCCGTGACAGACACACACAATGCTCTGTGTGCCGCCGCTCGATGCGTGCGGGGAGGCCCGGCAATCTGTCCGATCACACCTGCTTCGCTCTCCACGGGGGCAGTGAGGAGAAAGAGCTGCTCCGGAGCCTGAACACACAACATGCATGTGACATCATAATGGGGATTTTATTGAGCGCCCCCCCCGCCAATCTGCATCGGTTTCCGTCTTCGCGTTGACCTTTGAAGGGTTGCTCTGTGTTTGCTGTTAACCCAGCATAACTGTGTAAGGGAGCTATACATAGTTACATTTAAGGGCATATTCAGTCATATATCAGCAGTGCATACATAAAAAAGGCAGGCTCCTCCCTCATTTCAATGAGGCCCAGGCAGCTTCATCCTCCAGGTCTGAAAAGTGAAGCAAATGGTGAATAGTCTTAAACCTGCATTTCTTTATTCTGCCTTTAGTTGCAGCCAGGCAGCAACCTCTGGTTCTGCAGAGTGAAGCCAATGATGAAGTGTCTTGAACCAGCATTCTCTCTACTGAACAGCAGGGGGCGACTCCTGTGGTTGTATAGAAGTATATGCTTAAACCGGTATTCTTCCTACTGGCTATCAGGGGGCGACTCCTCTGGTTGTATAGATGTCTATACTTCATGTGTTTAAGCTGCATTCTCCCTACTGAACAGCAGGGGACGACTCCTGTGGGTGGTTGTATAGAAGTATATGTTTCATGTGTTTAAGCTGCATTCTCCCGACTGAACAGCAGGGGACGACTCCTGTGATTGCATAGAAGTCTATGTTTCATGTATTAAAGCTGCATTCTCTCTACTGTCCATCAGAGGGTGGCTCCACTGGTTGTATATAAGTATATGCTTCAATCAGCATTCTCTCCACTGACCACTATAGGGGGCAACTCCTCTGGTTGTATAGAAGTCTATGAGGAAATTACTCTATTTCTCTCTCGATTTATTCCCTCAGTAAACATTATAAACATGAGAGTATGGTCTCAATCTTTAGTTTCTATTCTTCTTCAATACAGCACAATGTTCATTTAATAGATTATGGTTAATTTAGAATGATACAGACCATAACGCAGGGTAATCTTTAGGGCCTCATCTTAAAACACGTTGATGTTGAATTATGTCAGATTTAGTAGATTCTAGTAGTTAAGCTGATGATAATTGCAACACATGTCAAAATGATTTCTGTAGGTTGTTTAATGTTGTCTTGCAGCATTATACATCTTTGCCGTTGTTCTTTTCTCTGATAAGTCTCCTCTTGGATCAGCTACCCAAACCAAACGTTTTGCATTGTATTTCATTATCTCGAAACAAAGAACTGAACAAATAAGTCAAGGTTACACTAATCAGTGCTGTTTCTCCAGAACACCTCCAAACTTACACACAAAAGACTCCTGAGAAACTACTTTGTGATGGTTGCCGACCTTCGACTGGCTAAACCTATTGGTGATATTCCACCAGAGGTTTGATGCTGATGTTTTGATTTTACATTTCACAAAAATGTCAGTTTTAGACAATTTAGCAAAACCCTGGTTAACATTCAATAAGAATGTTGTTAAAATGGAACCTGCCTGCAATATCTGTGTATCTGAAAATGACTTGGCTTTTCCACACATCCATTTTGATGTATTTTTGCTTGAATATCGAGTATTGTTGTCCAGTTTAAGGTGCTGGAGAACATTGGTACTGGACAATTCTGAAAAATTCTGGATCTGTCCATTGTTTTTATGTCCAATGCCAACATTTAAAATATTCTTGCTTTCTGCAATATCTTATTACATTACATTACATTACATGTCATTTAGCAGACGCTTTTATCCAAAGCGACTTACAATAAGTGCATTTCAACCTAGAGTACAAACTAAGAACAACAAGAATACAGAAAGTAACATTTCCTCATCATAGTCAAACTACAAAAGTACCATAATAAGAGCCACAGAAAGTAACATTTCCTCATCATAGTCAAACTACAAAAGTACCATAATAAGAGCCACAGAAAGTAACATTTCCTCATCATAGTCAAACTACAAAAGTACCATAATAAGAGCCACAGAAAGTAACATTTCCTCATCATAGTCAAACTACAAAAGTACCATAATAAGAGCCATTCAAGTGCTACTAAAGTGCTACTAACTGTCTGTTTTGTTCTTGCTTTATAATCTTGGCTTCATAACATAAATCATTATATGTTTGCTATGCACACAATGGTTTATAGGGTTAAAGTTTGGCAACTAAATAGCAAAGAGAAAAAATGGTGGTCTAGGTTGAAAAAAGAACATTAAGTCAGAAGAGGGACATCCATCGCTCCATCCACCACACTGACCTCTCCAGCAACGTCACTGAGTAACCGAATCCTCCGTGCTACGATGACAAATTGCCGTAATTTCACAGAAAGCCTGACTGACCCAACTAAACAGACTGGAAACAAAGATTAATAGGTTTACAGACAACTTAAATCCCTCACAGTGGTTTTACTACTCACTTCATCTGACCTTTTAACCAGATGTTGTGATGTCGTTGGACAGGATGGATCGTAAAGCTCGGGGTAGCCCTGCACTAAAATTATATGCCGAAGATAGGAAAGATATTGCCGGCTATAATTGGTCGTTCCTTGTCACATGACCTACTTTTACCCCGGGCTGAAGCCGTCACACCCTGAAAATGTGTTTGGGAATGCTTTTGCTTTTGAGTGCACCCTCTACGCTTCTACATTGAAACCTATTGATTTGATGGCACCAAATAAAACACTGCATGTGTGTTCTTAAGTAGCTTCAGACATTTTCTGTCCAGCCCCCACCGATGGTCCATCAGCCAGCTCTTACTGGTCCAGGTTGGATTTTATTTTTCACTACGGATTTCCAGAGCGAGGTTTTTTACCACCTCAGCATTAGACAACCTGACATTCAGTATCTCTGCGCCCCATGTGTGGCAGTTGTGAGTATTCATATTAAGAAAATGTACATGTCAGCGCACGTCGGAGGCGATGGAAACCACAGAATGGGCTGGCAATACGCATGATGAGAAGTCTTGATAGGTATGGAGGAAGCAGCAGCAGCTCGGCGATGTGCTCCACCGCTAATGCTCACAATCTAAGCCAATAAGCTGCCATGCGACTGACACGGCCGGCTCCGCCATAATTCCACTCACACAGTCAAAAACACTCCTATTAACCGCAGGAATCCAAATGTGTTCATCAGTGGAGATCAGCGGCCCGCCTCCACGTGGCACGCCTGAGGATTGGTGCTGATGGAGTTTTACAGAGCTTCATAACGCCCACTTGGTCGGTGGATGCGCCGTCCCCGGAGGGGAAGTCCACGATAACGAGGTGATAACAACCCACGTGTGTGGAAGAGCTGATGCTGCAGGTATGAGCTGCACATCTGATCTGCACTCGCCCCATCCAGCCCCACTGAGAGGAGCCGTGTTTACTCAGCAACCAAATGAGAGGTAATGACGAGAGCAGCACTCACTATTCAGAGGGTGTTTCTGAGCGGGGGGAGGATCGGCTGATCACTGCTTTCAGCACGGTGTCATATGAGCAAACGCTCAGCTACCGTCTTTCGCTGCTCCCGCTCGTCTGTTTGCTGCAGGTGACAGTGACTGTATGCCAGAGGGAAGCGGCCAGTGCTTTGCAGAGTATCGAGCTACAGTTTAAACTCTGTGAGGCTGTAATGCTTATTTCAAATCGACTTCCGTCATGTCAAAGTCCTGCTCACCACCCCACCCCCCTGACCGCCTCCCCGTGATAAATGGAGCGCTTCATTCAGTCAAAAGAAAGTTGTCTGTGAACAGAAATCAGGCCATGCATGCGTTGGTAGAGTGAGAACATATGTTATTAATATTTGAACGGCATTTCTAGAATACAGAGTTGTCATTTGTTGTTCAAAACAAATAGACCAATTGCATCGTGCAAATACATCTTTGACATTATGAGTGTGAGGTTACCAGCACATGTTGGGCTCCACATTTCTTATTATTCAATTATAAAAACTATTTGAAAACTATTCTATTAGCCACCGGCCTTACATTGTAGAATATTAATAAAGGAGTGTTTAACAACATGCATTCATGCAGATTCCTAAGTTCTTAAGTTACTCAGTACCATTGAAACTACTCTGCCCCAAATGACCCATTGCCTCTTGCTCTTTGTGCTAGATGACAAATATAAAACCAAAGTGTCCAATATGTTTCCGCTGTCTTTATCGGCTGTGACTGCAGAGGGACAGGATACAGGGGCTGTTCAGTATCTTGATTGGGATATCATCTACACGTCGGGATGTCTCCGTTGTCAGGGCGAGACACCTAAACAAGTTGATCAATGGGAAGAGCACGCACTGAGAAACGCTCGTAAAACGGAAGCAACTGTCAGTGAGTGGAGTTTCGAAGGAGGCGGAGATTGGAGGCGCCGCATTCATCAAGTTCTGAAGGCGGCGCAGCTTTCAAGGGTTTGGTTTCCACTTCTGTCAAAGTTCTGGAATAGGACGTATCAGTATCAGGCTCAGCAGCGTAATTATTGGACATATCCGGCTCTGATAATGAACATGCATGAGACGTACCACAATCAGCCAATAGGCTTGTTAGGCCTACTTGATACACTTGTGATGAACGTGTTACTTGCTTGCCCATGCCAATATTTATTTTAAACATTTGAGAATACATTTGAATTTACTGTCGGAAATATAGAAGTCGCAATGGTTTGATTTATCTATTGATGGAAAATCAAATAAATATATTAAAACAGGGAACATAGTCTATAATTATTTGGTGGTAGAAAAAAATAATATTTATAATGTAAAGGTCTACCTTTTCCATTGAAGATGACTATAGAATCAGGAACATTTTGCAACATATAACTATCTTGACATGACTTGGAAACAGGATTTTATCCTCCCACATATTATCTCTGTTCGGACTGCTGATTGGTTGGTATCCATCATCGTTTTCATCTTCTTTCTATTCATTATTCTGTGGGCTATCACAGCAAAACTTTAAGTTTATGTGTTGATCTCATTTTAGAAGGACAGCACGGTTGGATGGACAATGTCATACAACGCACATGTTCCATTTAACTCAGGTTTCCTGCTCCTTTACCAATTGTTTGTTACATTTTCTGTATTTCTGCATGAATGTGACCTATAATGTATCATTTCTTTATTTAAGTCCTGAATTCAGATAAAGAACAAGTAAAACAAATACCGTTTTTATTTTTATACTATAATATGACAATAAGTGTCCGTTGAAAAAAAAGTACTATGCACTATGGGTGAGTGTATTTTAAAGGGCAATATAAAAAAAAAAAAATCAAATAGACCGCATACCTCCATTTCAATTCACGACCATTTTCTCCAACCAAGATGGTGACGGACAAAATGCGTGAAGCCGTAACCTAAAAAACAATGGGGGATGTCATGGTGACTACATTCCTTTCTTATACAGACTCTTTAGTATATACTTTCTGTAAAGTTGGCAGTGAAAGGGTGGCTTGTGTTTGCTATTAATCAGATTAAAAACAAACTAACTGGACACAGAGCTGAAACCTCCCCTTCCTGTAGACAGTTGAAGCGAGGCGGTTGAGACCGAGAGAGAAGCCAGACATGTCCACCTTCATGTCACCTCCTGTGATCCTTCATCGGCGATGTGTCTAACAAGGCAGCGGGCTGAGAGCAGACAGGTATGAGGACAGAGCGGCGTGGCCGGGAGGCCGACACCTGTCAAATGAATGTCCTCTGCCACGAGCCGCTCAATAAACTCCCCCAACAGCCCTGGATGAGGGATGTGCTCCTGCTGCCCTCATCGATCTCCAGTACCAATACAAAACACGCCTTATTGCTGTAATGTGACACGGCTCAGCCGTATGAAATCCGCTACTAAGAAAAAGACATTCCTATTTTTAGCCTTTTTTTTGCATTTCATGTTTTTTTATATTGGCTTTAATTTTATTTCCGTTTGTGGGTTGACATTATTTTTTCTTTTCCTTTTTTGTCAATGCCATCATGCAGTATTGTTACATGCACCGTTGTGCCAAATTCTACATTACACGTGTACATGTGTGTCACATTATATGTCAGCATTCTCATCAGGACTGTGGAATGATCCAGCTCCAGATTGAGTGTGTGTGTGTGTGTGTGTGTGTGTGTGTGTGTGTGTGCGTGTGTGTGTGCTTGAGTTTGTGTGTGAGGATGCTGTCCCTGAGTGCTGTCATGGAAGTGCAGAATCAGCTTTACTAGTCGACCATATCAATCCTCACAACGAGTCCTGGGATTAAAGATGCAATTTTGTCTCTTTGTTTCCGTGTATTAGAAGTCACCCAGAAGCAGTGCGGTGCTTCATTGTTTCTATCCTTCTCTCACTCCAAAATATAAGCTTGACATATTGTTTAGCTGACACTTTTATCCTCAGCAACTTACAGTCATGTTACATTGCATACACAGCTACAGGGAGCAATTCAGGGTTAAGTGTCTTGCTCAAGGACACATCAACTCTGGCGGGGTTTGAACCTCGAACCCCAGAATGAAAGACGGACCTCCAAACCACTGACCCACAGTCGCCCAAATTCTCCAACTTGGAATACGAGCATTGCCATTTAGTTTTTTTGCATCCAAAGAACGGAAGTTATCACATTCGGGACGTGAAGAAGTTGCGTGGAGACGCCGTACACGTCTCTGAGCGGCAGCAGCCGGTCAATCACAGTTATCCCGGCTAAAGCATCCCCTGCTATAAAGTCTATTTGACTCTAAATGTACCATCATTAATAAAATTAACATCTTGCTTTATGAAACTAGAGATTCAGACCATGATGTGACAGACTTCTACACAACCAGAGGAGTTGCCCTCTGGTGGTCAGTAGAGTTAGTGTATATTTTAAGACACTTGGCTCATTGGCTTCACTCTGCAAAACCAGAGGTTAGAAACCAGTAGTGTGAAATAAAGTTTAACTGACGATCGTTGTCCACCAATATTTAAACTATGCACCCATCATTTACGTTTTTCTAGTCGCTGATCTCTGATGTTTAACTGTAAACAACCAATCTGTTTAAAATGAAACGAGAAGAACGAATGTTCTGTTCTGTTACATCATACTGAGCAAAAGCTCTGTTTAGTGAACATGAGAATTGGGAGAAGGTCTATTATAACGTTATGATTTCACATGAAATCTCATGAATGTAGTTTTTGTGAGAAACTTCAATTAATCTATTTCCTTGAAGATGTTTTCACAACAGCATTAACATATATTACTTATGAACTCCCTAACACTGCTCTAAGCAGATTAAAATACATCATTAAAACTAATGACAAGACATTTGCTTATTTGCCTATCATTTGAATTGTGTGTTTTTATGAAAAAAAAATACCCACTGTAAGTGACAATAATAAAGTAAAAGGATTTAGAATTGTTAATGGTTTACAGACTTCAGAGCTCTAAAGAAATGTGGGACGGTGGCAACAAAGTTGCTAAATAAAACAACAAGCAATCTGTATCTGTTATAAATAATCATTACCAGCAGTTATTATTGATAATGTATTAATATATTCCATTCCTTTATCCGCTTATCGCTTATCCTTCTTTAGGGTCGCGCGGCGCTGGAGCCGATGCCAGCTGACGTTGGGCGAAGGCATGCAGGGTCACCTGGACCGGCCGCCAGTCCATCCAGGGCTCACATAGAGACAGACAACCACTCACACACACATTCACACCTACGGGCAATATGTATTAATATATCAATAATTACGATGCATTTTTCATAAAAAATAATCTCAAGAGTGCTACAGAGCCAGTAGATAGTTAAAAACAATCTATAACAAAAAAATGAAAATAGCTGGCAGTGATTTAACACAAAGTAAAAAAACGTCTTCCTGAATAAAAAGTTTTTTAGGCCAGTCTTAATAAAGAGTCCAGGGTGTGTTGCCCTCACGTGGTCAAGGACACTGTTACATAAGCAAAAGGCCCGGCCACCCATGGTGCGGAGCTTGGTGTTGGGTGGGTGTTTGGGGAGTAATGAGTTCTTGTAGGTACTGAGGTGCACGTCCATTTATGCATTCATGGGTAAGTAGTAGGACTTTGTAGTCAATCCGGAATGAGACAGAGATCTGAGTGGTTCTGGAGGTGAGTGAAGGAAACAGTCAGATGGAGTCCTTGCTTTATTGTTGGAGGTACATTCCCACAGCACTTATTCCATCAGTACAATATCAGAGTTGTGTCATTGTCATCACACTACTTCCCTGGGTTGTATACATGTTCTACACGGTAGGATACTGACACTGGCACAGAGATCTCACATTATAAATAGTCCAGGTGTTGAAAAGGCACAATGGTAGAGTGTTGATGCGACATGTCAGCAGGAAGTGTTGATTGCAACATTGACAGCAGCTTAATGTCTTAACGAAGGAAATACAAGCAGAGCAGAATCGATTGGAATTGAATATAGAGTGAAAACAACATTCCTGTCGTGGAAGAGAAAGTCAGAGCAGCCGAGTGCAGAGTAGGAGGTGAGTCATCGAGACAACGGGGCACGGTGAATGCCAATCCCAAATATCTGGCTCTGAAGGTGGAATTATTGGACAGAGACTAGATTCAATGTGTGATAACAAAACAATTGGTTAAAGCAGGCTGCAACCTTCAGGTGTGAACGGCGAGGGCAACTGCGGAAGTGCCTTAAACTTGCATTCTCTCTAATATCCATGGGGGAGTGGACTCCTCTGGTTGTATAGAAGTCTATGAGAAAATGACTCTACTTCTCTCTTGATTGATTCCCTTAGTAAACATTGTAAACATACGTTTATGATCTCAATCTCCATGGCTTGTCCGGTCTGGGAGTTTTTGCGTTTTTGTCTTACAACTTTAACTCCTTCCCATTGTGTTTTCACTTCAAGGTACAGTAAATTGTAAAAATGTTGTTTCCTAAAAATGTCTTATTCAGCATTCAGTTGACCACCCTGACGCTTCACTTGGGGTTGCAAACCAAAACAAGATGGCGATAGCCAAAATGCCGAAATCAAGGTCTCAAAACGGTGTACTACACATTGTAAAATGCAATTAAGTTAAAAAAAACCCATCTTATTTCAAAACCTGGATATTTATCTTGATTCTTACTAATTTGGGCCGGTGCACCCTTTCCTCAACAGTGAGCCTGCTGCTAATAGCAGCTCTTCTGTGTGTGACTCCAGGTGTTTAGGAGGTAGATGAGCGGAACGCATTCTTTTCATAAATGCAGCTTTGGTAATACCAAGGGGTCCGCTGGGTGCCAGGCAGAGGAGGTGCTCCTTATGTGATGCGCCCTTCTCGCTTTTTTGCCCACATGCCATTAACCAGCGCACTTCAACTGCAGCAATACTCTCCGTCAAGAGCTCCTCTCAAAAGAATGTGTCTATTTTAACTGTGCCTTGCTAGCAGAAAAAGATAAAAACAGCCACAGCGAGGGAAACAGATGCATATGGCCTTTTTGTCTCAGCTTTGTCACAACCACTAAGAATTCTCTCAGACCGAAGAGGACAAACGTATCACCCAGTGATTATGGGTCATTCTATCACGTCAGATTTTCAGTTACATGTTTAATGAGGTAAACAAGAGAAGCAATCAGCAATAACGACCTTTTCTTTAAGGATGGTTCACTTACAGCACATTTAGAAGAGAAAGCTCAAACAGGGTATGTCGATGTAACCAGGGGCTGATGTTTCTATGTATTGCGATTAAGGTCGGGCTATACTGATTATTCCTCTAATGACAATATTGCTTTAAGGAAAACAATGAATAAATCAGATCAATCGTCTGGTAGTTACTGCCCTCGTAGTGTCTCTAAACCAGTCTTCACGTTTATAATTGGTTGCTATTGCTAAATCCATGATGATAGAGGGTATCATCTCTCTCTATCATCAGGCTCTCTGCCTCTCCTTCGGTTCACAACCAAAGAATCTCCAATTAGGAAAATCATCCTTTTTGTTAAAGAGAGCGGACATCTTTCCAGTTAATTCTATTTACTATTACAAATGATTATACTTTGATTTCCAACTATGTAGTTGATTTATTCATTTATTTCTACTTTGGGGTTTGTTGGGGGGGGAGGTGAACTGTGAGGCTTGATACTGCGGTCGTAGACTTTGGCTGCAGCAAGTAACCAACAGGGAACCGACCCGTCATCTGTTTGACATGTGGTAAACGGGCTGTGGTTCACAAAAGATAAAACAAATACAACTTTTTGTGTATTTCCAACTCCATGCGAGCGTCAGAGAGGTTATCAGTGAAGATATCGCCAGCTGGAGCTGAACTCTGAACTACCATCACGTGCCTTGAGTAATGTGCTGAACACTGGGGCCCATTCTTTACAGCTCATCACCATGACACACAGCCGGTGGTGTCATTGCATTACTTTTCAATATAGTGACTATAGGGAAAAGTAGGCAAGGTCATTTTTGCATTACTTTGAAATAAATGTGTCAGTTCTCTTGTTTCAGCAAACAGCTTTTTTAGTATATTTTCTCTGCGGTGCATTGTGGGAGATCTCTCTGTGGTGATCACTCTCCGACCTGGGTGGCGTGGATCTGAGTGGTTCTGAGCGTCACCGCTACTGACTGATGTTAGATCATAGTTTGTGATGGGGTCACACCGGCCGTGACATCGGCCCTTTCATCTTGCATGACAGTGGCACTCTTAGGCCTGTCTTTGGCATAAAATCACTTGAATATAAGTTCTTCTAAAAAAACACGTTGGTTCGCATTATTAGCATTATGACCGTGACGTGTGCATAACTGGCCACAGAACTTTTATTGGAACGCCATGTTTGTAATTTATTCCTGCCGTTAAAGTACCCAGAGCTCCTCCTCTGTGGTACTTCTCCAGTCCATATTATCACGATGACTCCCAAGGGGAAAACAACACCAGCCTCACTGTCAAAGCTGGAGACTATGAACAAGATGCAGAAAAACAATAAATGAAGAGCAGTGCTAAAGCAGCTTTGTAAAAAGTATGCCGTTTTTAAACATTCACAACAGCTGACAGAAGATATTGACTTTGTTTGATTTATTGATGAATCATTCAGTAAAACAAATGGTAAAAATAATGACTAAGCATCACTCGCCTCCACCGCACCAAGAGTCAACACAGTTGTGTTGGAGCACAAACAACTTTAGAGAAGCAGTGTGTTGTCATCTTTTGGGATTTCCACCACACAGGACACATGAGGAACTGGATCAGAATAGTCAGCAAGTCATTTCTCAATTTCAAGAGAATACTAAAAGAAAAGCTCCATATCATCTTTCAATTACCAGCCTGGGAGATTAGTTTATTGGTATACCAATAACAAGTGAAAAATAGCTCTAGTGTAGAATAAGCCATTTACATGATGCAGCTATAACAGCTGTACGCGTGTATCTTAACCTAAGACCAGAACGCTGCAGTTTACATCTCATAAATATATTGAATTACAAGATGAGAAACATGTACTTTCTCTGCGTATGGAGGGCCCTCTCTTATCCAACCCTTATCCAGATCCCATGGCACCGCAGCTTAATGATCAAAGTGTCTCTTGTATCCGCTACAGTGGTCTCTTTGCATTACGCTGTATGTGAGGCGACATTATTTCTTTTGAAGAGAGAAACAAACAGAGATGCTGTGTTTGAATCCCCACCACCCACCTGGCTTAAACACTTCAAATGGCAGCAACCATTTCTGTTCCTGCTGAATGCATTCAGAGGAAAACAACCTGAAATCCTTCAGGGATTCAAAGTGGCAAACACCCCCTCACACAGCAGGCAAAACAGGTGTCTCGCTGCTCTAATGCTCCATTTTAAAAGCAGCTCAGACTTCTTCCTACTGGCTTAGTTGTACTGCTTCCCTGTGTGCTGGTCAAACCCTCAGCATCGGCTGTCCTCCAACCGGTCAGCCGGGGGAGCAAACAGGAGCTCAGCGTGCTGCAGTGACTTAAACAACTTTTGGATTTCATTACTAGTGCCATATAAAGAAGAATAACAAATCCTCACCGAGTTTGATTTAGTTTGTGTTGTTTCCAAACTTTAGGCTGTCCATGAAATATGAGTTAGAGTAATTGGAGAGATCAACTGAAGTTGGTTTATGTCTGAAAACTAATTAAACAAATTAAAAAGACACTTGGCGTTATTACACCCCACTCAAGTCAATTAGCCAGAGGAAACTTGGTGAATACCGCATGCAGGCAAATCATTTTGTAAAAGTGGCATCAGCTAATGAGCTCTTTAGACTTCTGGACAGTTACCTGACAACACGGGCTGAGACGGAACAAGGTGTGTGTTTCTGTATGGTACAGGCACTGATTAAGAGTGTCTCTCCACAGTGTCATACACAGAGAAGCGCTAGATGTACCGTGAACTACACAAGGTTTGGACCGGTGCTATCAGCGTGGTCAGTTTTATAAAAACAAGGTCCCTGAAAGCACCACGGTGTTCACTGTGAGGAGACGGGAGCCTTCAGCTGTTCACAAGAAGCTCAGTGGCTCTGTCACAAGTCTTTGAGCTCCGGGACATTAATGTCATTAATGACATTAATGATGAAATATGTCACAGGACAGTACACTACAATTACAATTGTACACATATTCTTCTGTAAAGAAGAGTTTGACTCAGTGTATCATTTATTTTATTTTTATCAAATCTATTCATGCAATTATAATGATTAATTTGCAGGCTCTCGATCAAGGGAATATTGATTCCTTTGAGAATCTGAGTGGATTTGAACTAATACTAATACAACTTAATGGCTCACAGACATCTGCACTCATTTTGTTTTGCACCGGTTGCATATTATAGTTTTCAACAAATATTTAGTGTAAAACTCTTTATTGCCAAATATCTGAAATTGTTTAATTTAGTTTTTCACAGGTTACATTTATTATTATTATTGTGAAAAGATATCCAATGCCAAACATGTTGATTGCTGCCACAAAAAGCTATTTGCCAAACATTAGGTTTTTTTTGCACAACTTTATTTGCATTGTTCTAACAAAGTGATTGCACTTTTTATTTATTTTGGTCTGATGGAGCAATCTGGTTTAGTTAAAAGTGGTTGTGCTTTTTCAAATAGAAGAAAGAAAATTGCAGAGTTATAAGGAGTCACACAAAGTTGTTCTTTCTATAAAAATCCAGCATCGACCATTTAGTTACAATTTTGGGGCACAAACATCTTTCTATCTTCCGAAGTGGGGCACGACAGGAAAAGTTTGAGAACCACTGATTTAAAGAGCGAATAGAATATAAGAGCTACAGACAAAAATTAAATATGGCCTCCTGATGAAATGTTACACACACTTCAACTTCAGCTCCTGAGTCCCTGGAAGCCTTAGCTCACGCATAAACCACACCAAAATGCAAAATACTTGTCTGCAAATATGATATGTTTTGGGCTTTTATTGTGAAAGGTAGGAACGGAAGGTGAGGATCTGGTCTGTGCTTGATGTCTTGGTCTTGGGATAACGAGCCCCTGTGTTTTTGCTTCATACATTTTAGCACGCCACAGCTTAATTGGTTGACCGTGGCTCGGTGGTGGGCAGGGTTGTCCTTCAATTAAAGGATTGGTGGTTTGACCCCCGGCTCTGCTGCCCATGTCCGTGTGTCCTTCAGCAAGACACAACACCCCAAATTGTAGTTGTGCCTATGGTGTATGAATGTGTCTGAACGTTAGCTACTCCTGATGGGCAGGTGGAGCCGTAGCCCCTCCCATCAGTGTGTGAATTGGTGACTGGTGACATGAAGTGTTTAAGCGCTTTGAGTGGTCGGAAGACTAGAAAAGTTCAGGTCTATTTACCATTTAACCCCTTTCAGCATGTTACAGAAAATAGCAAAGATATATTTTGTGTAATGGTTAAGGTTATAGCCTCATTATCACTCGGGAGGCACACTGGGTCACACAAGCCGAGGCCCTGGCCTAAACAACCAGCTCCAGATGATTCAGGACTCTGCAGTGCTGACAGGGACCAGGACCAGAAAACACAATACACATTGTTAAGTCTTATGCTGGTTGTCTTCCAGTTCAAGTATTGATTTTCAGATGATCTACTTCATTTTAAAGCACCTCACGGTCTTGCATCGTCACATATGCCTGACATGGTCAAAGTGATGAACAGGGACGGCCCTCAGGATCAGGTCTGTTGGCTGATCCAAAGTAAACGACTTTCACCTATATTACCGTCTCTGGAAGAGTCCGCGTAAGGATCTGAGAGCTGCTCAGCTTAAAGATTGCTTTATTTTAGATGTCAAATGTTTTATTTTTGTTAATCACATACATTAATGTAATTGAGTTGTATACTATTATTTTATTTTACTCTACTACTGTTATCATAGGTTTTTATTGTATTTTATGATTTTATTTTCTCACATGCATCGGTCTCAAATCTTTAACAAAATAAATGTTTAAATGTTCTGCTACATGTTTCACAGTCCACACAGTGGACATCATCTGTGAAGCACTTTTAAATGCACTAACCTGTATGAAAGGTGCTATATAAATAAATTGTAATTAATTGATCTAACAAAAATCTAATTTCATTGCATTACATGGGGCGGGTGTTTGTTTTAATTCCTCCATTAGCTGCCAACACACTTCCAGGAGTTCAGCAGCTCCATGTGCAGCCGGCCACATAAGTACAACGTCCTCAGCCGAGAGTCTCGTTAAAACACACATCAAACTAAAAAGGACAGCGAGATGGAGACAGAGAGGCACAGGAGGACTGCTGGTGCAGCTCATCGGATCACACAACTAATTAAAGTGGCAACAGGACTAAAGGGCAGCGAGAGAACAGTGACTGGCTCATTATTTTAAACTCTTTATCTCGGGTTTAATGGGAAAAGCAGCATCTAATTGCAACAAATTAGTCTTGCCACAGGTTGGCAGGGCTGCACATTAAATCATTAGCAGTTTGACCCCGCCCGTCTCTCTGCTGCTCGATACCCTGCATGACCCTTTGGCTTGACCCCTGACTTCTGACATACACTGTTGGTTTCTAGTCAGTGTGCGGGAGCAGCAGAACGTTGGGTGGAGAATGAACAATACTGGCACACACTTTGGGATGCTAATTATTTAGTTTTTTCAGACTGTTACTGGCCCCTTGTTAAGCGATCATTAACCGTTAACAGACGTGATGAGGGCTTTGCATGCAGGGCTGCAGTGGATGAAGTGCCTAACAAGCCACCCAGCTGGAACAATAACGGATGCACAAACAGGTTGAATCCATTATTTACCACCAGGTCCAGAGCGGAACAGGCAACCCAGTGAACCTGTATCGTGGAGTTACCAGCTATGATGGTACGTGCATCGTCGTAGACACATGCAATGCATTTCTCCAGTAAGCCTCCACCGCATCAATTAGTTCAGGCTGGTCTCATCCTACCCTAGAATATGTGTAGGTCTGAATGAAGAAGTATAAAGATTGCCAAAGCCCAAACAAAGCGGGAGGTAGGGAAAGTGGATACGTCAAAGAAACAGCGAGCCAGTCAACGTTGATTCATCCGTCACGCAACCTGCCTACTTCGGAAACAGTCCTTCCATCATTATTTATCTTACCGTGAAAGCTACTACTTATTTCACGGATCAAGGCTTATAAAAAACAGCTAATTGTTAAACACTGAACCCTCAAACTTCTGACATGATTTCGTTTTAATAACTAGTCGAGGCTCAAAAGATCAAATTCTTCAATACTACCTGAAAGAAATCAAAGATTAGGCCTTTTAAGACCAATGGACAGAAAATGACCATAATGAGCATAATATGGGACCTTTAATGTTCTGCTTTGATTATGTATGCTTTTTTTCTTGGCATGATACTCCCCTGAGACGTACAAGGCGTCGCCCTGAAGCCCTGCCCGGCAGTATCCAGGGGAGCAGCAGATTGTCGGGGCTCAGGGCCCTGCCAGGCTCCGTGGGTCACATCCCCTCAGAGCCTGGACCAGGCTGCCGCCGAGCCAGAAGCCAAACCTCCTGCCACCGGGGACGTCACGCTCCCGGAGAAACAGGGCCAGCAACCTGCCGCCCCCCCCTCCTCCTTCAGCTCACAGATGACCGTACGGGCACATCTTGTACTGGACATATGGACATGACTCATATCCGCCATGGGGATCACTTGTACAACCAAATGAGATGTACAACTCTGAGTAAAGGCAAGTGGGGAGAACGCTCTGTGAGGCAGAAGTTGGGAAGCCATCAGTGACAATGTGGGCGATCACAGTGGGACAGCAGCTCCCGCCCGAGGCATGAACAGGCTAAACATCTCCGATAAAAACAGTGGTCACGGACCTAGACGGGCTCGAATGTCCTCCTCCTCTGGATTGACACTCAGAAGCGTTTTTGCATTTGCGGGGTTAATCTTCTTCGACTATTATGAATGCAATTCTTTGGACGCTAATATAGAAGTTAAGGGCAATGCACGACAACAACTGACCTACAGCTGGAGACAAAATACATTCATTTACATTCTGCGCTTCTCGGAATGGGCTGTTTCCCTCCATTCCCACTATACCAGTGCAGAATTAAGTAACTCATTACCTGGGCAATCTATTGCCATACATCATTTTTAAGTCCTTGTAGCTTGTAGCTCATGAAGTGTAAGTAAGCTGTTAAGCATGACAATCAGTCATATTTGCTCGAGTTGGAGTAAAAAAATGTAATCTGTCGTCAATAAGAACATTTTTAACTAGTAAAAAGCTGAATCAGTCAGAAGATAGCTCGTGGCTTCCCAGAATACATTTCAGCCTTTGCATTCCACCTCTTTGGTGGAGCGTTTACTTACATTAAACATGACGTCGACCGGGATTGGTCAATAACACTCGGACTACAAATGCTAAACCTACAGATTCTGCATTTATGTGCAGATATCCATTTAAGGAGAATATCTAAAAGAGTAGTTACCATGGTTACACATATGTAATAAAAACACAGTTGGCCTCAATCTCAGTAGACTACTGTTACCAGTTAAAGAACCGACAATGGAGAGGAACACATTGTCAAAGATGATGTCATTGTCATTTTTTGTTAAGCATAGTGTTATAATAGTTATCTTTACTTGCACATGTATGTAAATAATGTCTAGGTTTAAATTATAATACATGAGAAGGGTATTTTAATAATAAGGGATATTAAGAAGGCTATTATGAAGAATGTGTTAGGATACCACAACAGAGTCAGTGTAGGTTTAATATAACTGTAAGATGATTCATGTCTGAATGGAATGTATTGATCATGGGGGAGAGATAAGATGGAGGATTCACAGCTGTTTCCAGGCAGAACTGTTTTGTTTCTCCCAGCCCGAGTGGCTCAAAGTTTCATTGAATTTAACACAAGCACATCCTCACATGGCAAAGGCTGGCGATTTGCTTCAGGTACGATTCCCTGCTACCTGCCAGGGAGCATTATCTAGGTCTCAAATGGAAGCTGAAGAAATGGAAATCCTGAATAGCTCGGAGACAGTGTTACAAACACACGAGGAGGAGCTATGGCGATAAGAGCTAATGCGACGGAGAGAACAGCATTCATTCAGGTGATTTTAGTCAGACTTTGACAAAAGACCTTTTAAGCCTATTTAAATGGACATAGTCAACCAATATGTGTCTGGATACGGTACAGAACGGATAAGAACTGGCACAGCAACGGCTGGATGCAAACGAGGAAGTGGTTGGCAGTAACCTTAGTCATCACAATGACTCACTCAGTGGCTCCACATCTTTGGCCAATATTCTGATTTGAGGGGCCACAGTCCAGGGGAGCAAAGTCCAGGGTAAAGCTATAGTAGAACAAGAGGGTCAAAGGAAGAGGTCAACACTGGGAGCCAAGAAGGGTGCATTCGAGCTGACGTGTCACTAATTCAAGGGGGACTGGACAGACAGGGAGTCTATTTGATCTATGTGTTTATTCAGGATATGTTCAATGTGCTTTTTGATTCTGCGTAGTTGGTCAATTATAAATGAAAACTTTTGAATGAAATTAGTAAGAAACAAGAATTGATTTCCCCATTCAGCAACGTCCTATTAAAGGGTTTTCCTCCATGTTTGAATCATTTTAACAACAGATCATTTATCCAAGAAAACCCTGAGCCGTTTAGTATTTTTTGGGAGTTTTCATATATATTTATATCTGTGCATAGATGCATACCTCCTGCCTGTGATTGTCGGTTTATCCGTCTTTAGCTTTGCTGTCTTGGTCTACATCTTACGTATATTAAGAGCTACAGACACCTAGAGATGATATTACGAATTAATTGGATTCCATTTAATATCTAAAAATGGTTTTCAAAGTTAATATGTTAGTAAATTGCCTCGAAAGACTCCTATTTTAGGGTTAAAGTTCTACAGTGTTATCAATTCTAACTCAAACACATTTATTGATTATAAGTATGTTTAACTTTCAACATTTGCAAGTCACTAAAGACAGCAGCAGTTTTGAAGCAACAGTTTCATTATTGTTTTAAACCTGTAGCTGTAACCAGGAAATGAGATGGACAGCACACAACGAGAAACACTGAGAATAATAGTTCTAGCCGGTCAGAAACAATGCTACACACAAAGACGCCTTAGTTCACAGGCTGGCAGTGAAAAGGTTTTTGACAGGCTAAATTCCAACAATTATGCATTCAAATATAATGTCTCCAGAGATAAAGGCATGTTTGGTAAAATATGACATCAAATCCAATGTTGATATTTGGTTTTAAATGTCAAAACTATAGTCTGCTACTATTGTCGCTGTCCATTGTCAAGGGGGTGCTGAATTGATGTCGCAACTGTGGATCTATTTAGTTGGGATTCATCACTGTTATCGTAGTAAACAACACAAACATAGAGTCTACGGTCCTAGAGTGATATCGGGAAATAATGTTCTTACAAGTAATATTTAGCCCAGACAGCTGTGTGCAGCACAACAAGACGAGAAATAAAAGCTAGTGTTCCCAGCCATATATATTCCAATATCCACAATATAATAATATTGTAGGAAATACTACACTTAGAGAAACATATAATATATCAATATATTGTATGATTGCTGCTATCCGTAACTAAAACACAGTAAGAATAGAGCCCACTCTATGATACATATATGATTTTAGCCTTCAATAACATGCAATTTGCATTTACAATTGCAAATTACTTTTAGTTTTTTTCCTTGACAATCAGAATCTCAATACAGCGACCAGTAAAACTAAAACATACAGCTGGTAGTACACAGCACCGAACACTATCAGATGGAAACTATTCAGATGTCTCTTCAAGACGCCGCTCATGATCAAAGGTTTGCAGAAAATAAATAAAATAATAGCACAGACAGACCTGAGTTATCATGTTGCCGATTGAATTCTGATGGTTAAAACACGCTTTCTGTTATTAATTGGTGGGACGGAGAGAGGACCTGCGTAAACGTTCCTTCTAAAGACCAAAATGTCTTCCTTAGTGTAGCTCTCCTGCTTCCGTAAGCTAGTAATGGCCGAGAATGTAAACGTGGTCAAATGGAGCTGTACTTGTATGAATCTGTTCTAGCCTTCAGACCACTCAAAGCACTTTAACACTACTTGTCATCATTCACTCATTCATACACTGATGGGAGGAGCTACCATGTGAGGTGTCACCTGCCCATCAGGACTATACCATTCATACACTGTCTAGGTAAAGCCAGGGGAGACATGTTGGCTGTCTTGCAAGTGTCTTGCCCAAAGACACATCGGCATGGGCAGCAGAGCCGGGGATCGAACCGCAGATCCTCTGATTGCAGGACAGCCCTGCATGTGAATACTTGTTTCATTCATTACAAACTTTAGTAAAGGAGGTATACTAATAGTCATGATAATAAAGCATTAGCTTAGCCTGTCCAAACATTTCTGCAGAAAAGGACGACAACTGTAGTTTGTTTGAAGTTCTGAGATCATTTTTCCGCCTTCCTTAGAGGCAACATTTTGTCGTCATGCAAATAGTGACTGACCTCTCTGAGAGGCAACGCTGGAAGGCACCTCAAACTTGTTACAGCATCTCTTTACAAATGCATGTCTATTCAGGTCCTGTATGTGTGTGTGTGTGTGTGTGTGTGTGTGTGGTTGTGTGTGTGAGCGTGTGTGAGCGTGTGTGTGTGTGTGTGTGCATATACAAAAAGAAAATAAATGATGGAGTGAAATAAGAATGAATTTCCCAGAGAAGACACTGTGCTTTCTGAAGGGGCATTCATCAGTAAAATGTGTTTATGTCGTCATGGGACTTCGTCCTTCTTTCTCTTACATGTTGCAGCTCTGCACACTTTAGACAAATCTGAATTCATTACAGGAAAAGAAAAGAATTAGCAGAAAATGCAAGATTCTTAATTAAACTATTTTTCTTCTAACATCAACATAGGAATTGGCAATGCTGGTCAGGCAGCAGATAAATATAAAATTATTATCATTTTTCCCTCTGCACCAACGGTCATATTCCCATATTCCCTTTTTTAAATCTGGCACCCCCATTAGGTTTAGATGAATGTCAAACTAAGTAACATTAAACGTAATTGGTCAAGGTCCCCAGAGGATGAATCGGCGCACACGTCTTCCGCTCTGTGTCTACATGGGATCTGTTCAGCCGAAGACTGAACTTGGCTTTCTAAAGCGCTGCCGCTCCATCACGAGAGGAGCGGCGCATCGCACGTGGACTCTGACGTGTTTGCAGGCGATGACATTGTGCTCCACGGTGCAGGCTACATTTTTCATGCTCTCTATTCTGTATTGCTGTGACAGCTGGTGCCACCACGCTAAGCCAATGCTACGCTGCGCTGGGGATTTAGCAATAAATGGGTTGTTTTTGAAAGCGTCAAACCTATGCATTATAAAATAACATGATTTTTCGACAGAGGCTTTTGATACCGATCCAGTTTTCACTCCCTTTGAGGCTCACAGCTATGAAGAACAGACACATTCAGTTAGCATAAGGCATGCATTTACACTCATCTCACATCCAGGCTGTGGCATTCAATTAGTTTCAGAACTCATATTAAAAAAACATTTAAAAATATTGATAGTGACATTATATCTCATACTATTTCCATCCTTTGGAATTAGCTCAGCTGTTACATCGACTGTAGTTTACTCAGGCAGTCAGAACCCATCAGCCAGACGGCATATGGAAGGGATCTTTGTACCGGATGTGAACGAAAAGCCTCGGATGTGAGGCCGTTATCGGGACATCCAGAAACCGACCACACGTTAATACCAGGGTCTCATACCTCATACCTGGCTCAGTGAGATACTTTTCACAAGTCAGGCTTTTCGGTTCCACAAAGCAAGTTTTGCAAAATCACAATAGCAACACATCCCAAAAACTTGAACCTGCTCCAGTGCAGGCTAACTTAAGTTAGCTAGATAAGCTTGCCACTCTCCCGGAAAAAAAAAATGGCAGCTTGATTCCTCAGAGATCCCATTGATGAAGGAGCGACATTAGTTAGATTAGCGTTTTATATGGAGAGAGTTCTTCAAGATCGCAATCCCTATGAAGTAGAATATGAGGGTTGTGCTCTGACAAATATGTATTTGTTGGAGCCCCTGTGTTTTTGTGCTTTTGTGTGCTGCCTTATAGCTCCAATCACAGAGACCCAGAAACCAGTCCCTACTCCCAGGTTCCAGGGTTTCTGTGTGTTTGAACACCATGTAATCTGTAATATGTGCCACGTGGTATCAACTAAAATGATAAAGGAGTTTCGACTTGATTTTGACACAAGGTCATCCTACAATCCAGGGCCATGAGATTCTGTCCCCTCATTGATCCACTTTACTAGATGTGGTACATCAGCGGTACACATTCACAGAGCAGTCGGTTCCCTCTGCGTAACGGGACGTAGTACGGGGAACCCTTTCTATTTGTTGAGCTGTTTTTATTGTTTTTGTCGTCATACTTCACTGTGATTGGCTGAGCAAGTTCAGAGCGATGAGAACAGTAATGTGATTGGTTGACATAGTATTTCCTAGTGGTGCGAAGGGTCATACAACTTGATTTGGATTACGGATAAATCAAAAGAAAAAAGGGGAGCAAATAAGTCTTAGAGATCACAATGAGTTTTTTTTCCCGGTGATATTAATTGACGATCATTGATGATCCATTTTAACAGATACTTTTTGTTTTATTATAGCAGCTGGTCTACAATAATCCATAATTAGTATTTTTTTTGCCACTCTCAAAAGTATTTCAAAAAGGTCAGTAAAACATAAACAATTCTAAATGTTATCGTTCTATTTTGGTGTAGTCATCTTTACTGAGTTTTTTTTGTACCATAAATGAGGGAATAAAATTCACTTGGACTAAATGTAATATTGTCATTCGTAGTTCAAATGATATTTAATGCTCATAATTCCCTTTCTATTGTCTTTGTTTGATATGAAATAGCCATGCAATCTGTCCATTATTTATAATATTTAGATGGCTTTTCCCTTCATTTAATAAGCGTAGCAATATCATCTTCTGACCACGTCACACACATTCATTCTATGACTCTCCATCCACCCCACCAGCAACACATGCAGCGGCTCATCAAACAAACACAGCATGCTATTTACGATATGAAAGCACCACATTTGTTTGTCTCAAATCCCCAGCAACAGTTTGTCCGCTGCCATCCTCCGTTTTTGATTCGCACTTACACTTCACTGAGTGGACTACAACACTGAGCGGATGCATCTACTGGGAATCATTAGTGAATGTCTTATTCATGCAAGCAAAGTTGAAAATTGATTAACAACAAATGTGGACAGGAAGCAAAACCAAAGATCCATCAGTATTCCATGGCACGGCCACCCTCACTTCCATGTGCTGTAACGCTGGGAGAAAAAGTTCCTTCCAAAGCCGCATGCTGCTGCTGCTGCTGGCACAGGAAGCTCTGAACGGCTGTGCATGTAGAAACATGGACGTAAAAAGGTGCTGATTGGTTGAGAGAAACGCTGCAGGTGGATGAGATCAATATTTTATCTAACACATATGGTTATGAAATTAAGACAATGCTTGTATTCATTACACGTTCTCTGAAACTGTATGTTTGAATTTGAAAGTCATGCATAATATGATTTGTTTAAAAAAAACTTGCTAATTTGTATACCGTGGTCTGGGCTGTGGTTAGGCTCAGCTGTGGAGGGGTGTGGGGGAGTGGCTCAGGGAACAGGTGCCGGGAAGAGGCCTAATCGGCCTCAGCTGCAGGGGATCAGCTGATTAGTGTCTCTGCCCTATACAAGGTGGGATAGGGATGGAGGCACGAGAGAGGAGAGCAGAGGCACAGTCTGCAGCCGAATACAAGATATTACCAAATGTCACTCCGTGTGCTCGTGCTTTGGTGTTGGGGGGGAGGAACCTGCATGTGTCCGCCTAGACGCTGTTACATGCACATTTTCAAACCAGAAAGCATTGGATAAAGCCAGGTTAAAAATTGTAATTGTTTTGGCGACAGAGGGAATGTTTTTAGGAGTAACATGTTGTTTAAAAAAGGCTATGAAAGATGTTTGGTATAATATATTCCTTTTAGTCCAGCAGTGGGGAAATGTAAAAGAGTACAAGTGCACACAAGAGACATAGTTTAAATTTAAAAATCAAGAGATATAAAAAAACAGTATAGAATTGACAATAACTAAATGTTATACATACAGACTGAATCAATACAACTATTTTGCACAGTGTATTTATATTGCACAGGTGGAAGTGATTCAAGCGTTTTGCGGTCTACTGGGAGCACACTGCTGGCCTGTCCCCTGGATACAGTGGTACCTCCACCAGTGGACAGGCCAGCACACTGCAGGCCTTCTTACCAGTGCATGTAGTCTCTTCCTGTCAGCTGAGGAGATGCTGCTGCTCAGAAGACTTCAGTCTCTCAGCAGATAGTCTGCTCTGTCCCTTCTTGGGCCGTTGTGTGGTCAGTCATGTCTAGTTTATTGTTCAAGTGAACACCAAGCTACTTATGAGATCTCACAACCTCAGTGTATTCCCTGGATGTTCCCTTAATGTGTAATCAGTGGAGCTGCTGATGTCAGCAAAATGCTGTTTTTCAATAAGTGCTAAATGAGCGTACTGTGTCCTCCTGTAAGTGGTCCCAACTTCAGCCTCCAGCGGTCCTTCAGACGCTCAGTTACAGCTACTATGTCAACAGTTTTTTCTATGTTTTTCTTTACACAAGCATTGATTAAACTATTAGCAACTCATTTAGGATGTGGTAACAGGTGCTTTTTGCCAGTTTTAAATGTAACTTTTAATGTCGTCTAACTTTGCCTTGTCATCACTCATTCCAAACCGACGTCACAGCACAGATGCCGTAGAGAGAATGCACATTAAGACATGAAGCGTGGACTTCTATACAACCAGAGGAGTCACCCCCTGATGGTCAGTAGAAAGAACGCACATTTTAAGACATGAAGTGCAGACTTCTATATAACTGGAGGAGTCGCTCCCTGGTCAGTAGAGAAAAAGGAAGATATTTTCAGATCGGCTTCACTCTGTAGAACCAGGTTGTCTTCACTGTAATTAAAACACAGGGCAGAGAGCAGGAGACTAAACGGAGGACATTCGCTCAACCTCCCTCATTGTTTTCTACCCCTCTGTCACTAACTCACGACAAAGACAAACAACTAGTTTAATGAGTATGTGTCGGAAAAGTAAGAAAAGAAAAAAAACATTATACAAACGTCTATATTAGTTGAGTTAATAAAAGGTTTTCATATGTATTGAGAAGTGAATTTCAGGCTTCAGAGATGCAAGAGGTGCTCCAATCCCCAGCTGGAATGGCGATTTTTTTCCGCTAATGTTATCCTCCAGCTCACACACATGTAGCCTAGCGAGTCAGACTATGATGCTGCTCTAGTTTACATGTAAACATGTGGTTAACATAGTGAACTCTCTCAATAACCACTACTGAGGTTGGACTTAAAATAAGTATTTAATTGAAATGCAACACAAGTACACTTTGGGAAACTCTTCTTTTTTACACATTTTCAGTTTTGTTTTAAATCTTTTTGTTTGTATGGAACAAAATAAAACATTTTAATGTATTTCCTGAACATTTTAATGGTGTTTTTCTCATAGCACTATAAAATGCCATCTATAGATGATAATACCAGCATATGGAAACACAATGTTGGTTTTGTGACTGTTTAAATGAACTGAAACGGATTGTTACAATAATTTTTCGGGACGGTCATGACATAGTGATATCAGCTTTCAAATGCTCATGTTGGGCCCACTTTAGATGTAGATGTAGGAATACTTGTATTCTCTCCTGTATGATGGGCCCAGAATATTTATTTGGATGCAGCGCTGGACAAAAAGCAAGAGATAAGAGAGCGGGATGACCGTTCATCCTTGTCCACAGGGTATTAAAACACAGCTTCCTCCTGGCAGCTCCTGAACAACAACCCCCCCTGTCATAAATCCACATGCTCTTTTTGTTCCATATCTCTCTGAATTTATAGCCCAAATAAACTTGAATTGTGGCCATGAAAGTGGTTGTATGCCTGACGGTAACATGGCTAACTGTTTGTTGCATCGCCAGCCATAAATCAGGCAGCTGTGAGCCCGTCTCGGCCCAAGCCTTTTGAGATCCATTCACCACTGACAATGCCTGCTGTTCACCCCCCCCCCCCCCGGGGGCCACGGCCAGATCCCTTCATGAGCAATCGGACCTGCTCTGTCCTGCAGCTGAAGCGCCTCAAATGGGTGCTGAGCAGCGAGAAAACACGATGCACCATCTCAGCAAAGTGCTGACATTACAGATGAGAGAGAAATGTGTTTTTTTTCATTTAATTTTTACATCATATCTAGATAGCTGGAGACTTCCACATGTGACAATAAAAGTTATGAGCTTACTCATGTAATAATCTGTTGTAGTTGGCGAAAGGTAATTTGGGGGATGTAGTGGGGTTATGCTCATTATGGCTGGTTGGAAAAACAGTTGAGTCTTACTACCACAAGCAAACCTCCCAAGTAACTTTCAATCATATTAAATGAGATTAAATTCAGTTTATTCTGTATAGCCCTGAATCACATATTAAAAACTCCCCTTAGAGGGCTTTACGATATGTACACGTACGACATCCCTGTCCCAGGAACTCACATTGGATCAAAAAAAAGAAAACAAACCCTTCAGGGGAAGCAAGGGAAGTATCCTTCAGGATATAGATGCCATGTGTACAGAATGCACAGTGTTACAGAGTTACAACACGTTCAATGAATACAACAGTAGTGTATTAATAATTAGTAGGCATGGCCTATGATCCGTGAAACAGAAGGAGAGTGAAGGAGGAGCATCAGCAGGGCCATGTCAGGAGGCAGGAGTCCGTCCGGACCATTATGCAGGAGGAAGGACCAAGGAGGAAGGAGGCAGGGCCAATCATCATTCTATATCTTAATACCAATATAAATCACAATATTGTAACAGTTCAGCTCCAACTCCCTTCACCTGCCTCTGATCACCTCGTTAGTCCCTCATTACCTTCACCTGGTCCTCACGCCCTTCTCACCTGCAGCCCATCCCCTCGTTAGTCCCTCACTATTTAGCTCCCTCACTTCCACTTGTCCTCTGCCAGATTGTTTTTTTGTTCTTCTTGACTAAGCTCTCCAGCGTTACCAAGTGTGTTCATCTGTTCTCGTCTGTTTTGTTCCTGCGGGAACTTTGAGTAAAGTAGAATACTTTCCAGTTCTGTCTCCTGAGTTGTGCATTTGGGTCCACCCTAATACTCCCGTGACAAATATAGCATATTTTCTGATAGTTCAATCAATAAAATAGTCTATATAAAATAGCAACATATACTCTTGAAATTGAAAAGTTCTGAACATTTTCTAATTTTATTAAGGATGCAAAATAGTTTTTTATTGGTTGTTATCATAAACGTAGACAACGTTATTGTGTATGAAGATATCTTTATTGATTTCATCACAATTTGAATCCATTACCAAAAAGTCTCATATCGTGAATATCACTTCAAAGAGAACGATCACACAGGCGTATTTAGCCCGGTGCGTTTTATGTGGAGTGAGTGCTGCGCCAGGTGCATGGACACCATTCATACTTCTATTTTAATGAAAACTCAACTCCTGCTCCTGCTGTTTTCACCAGTCTTTTGGGAGAAGGAAATGATGGCTTGAAAAGGCAAACCAGTGAAAAGTTTATTTTTTGTCACTCTGGTTCATGTGGATCTAAAAGTATTCTAAAAATATTTATTTAAAACTTTAAAGTGTTACATTTGAGAACACACTTTAAAGTTTGAATGTGTTTATATAATCTGTAATGCTTCCTTCTGTACACACGACAGTATGGCTTCTGTCCATCCTGGAGAGGGATCCTCCTCTGTTGCTCTCCTGAAGGTTTCTTCACTTTTTTCCCTGTGAAAGTTTTTTTTCTATTTTGTGCGAGTTTTTCCTGATCCAACGTGAGGTCCTGGGACAGGGATGTCGTATGTGAACAGACTGTAAATCCCACTCAGGCAAATTTGTAATTTATGATATTGATCTATATCAAATAAAGTAAATTGAATTGAACTGGTGGTAGAGTGAGTGTTTGATTGGGTCATCCTATATCTAACCTGCCTGAATGTCTTTGAGGGGTTGTTGAGTCCGACAGTCTGGTCAATATTTCTGAAGCTGTTTCGTTCTGCTTTCTCGTGAAAAATATAAGAAACCCAGTGCCAGAAAGTACGGCTTCAATGACTACAGGAAATGAAACACACCTGGGAGAGAAATGTGCTATCTTCAGATGTGCTCGTTAACTTTTAATATTTTAGTTATTCAAATTAGCTCCAGATTACCCCTCCCTCCCCCCCCCCCCTCCCCTCCTCCCGACATTAATACAATTGTGGAATGAAACCTTCTCGATTATCTGTCGAGAAAACAAACGGCATGAACATTGCATTTCGTTTATTTTTAATAACACAGTCATTGACTTTGGTTTCGATCAGGCGGCCATGTCCAGGCCTGCTGGAGCCCTCCGTCCTCTGTGCTCTGTAACTGGCCAGTCGTACTGCTCTGTTGGAGGGACGCAGCATTAAAAGCCCCATTAAAGACATTCACCGTTACAGATTTTATATTGCTCCCGCTGGTTCTGCACTGTGCAGTCATGAATAGCAAACCTTATTACATAACAAGTCATTGGAAATGGATTGTGGCCCTTTGAGTGACTGGATTATGCTCCAGTTGAAATATTCCTCATATGGCAAAGAGAAGCATTTATTGCAGCTAATGAGATTATCGCTGAAGTACTGCATGATGTCTGTCTTATGTTGTATTTCAATGTGTTTCATGTTTTCTGATGCAGCAGGAGAGTCCTGCTAAAAGCATACAGGTTGTTTCTCAAAGTCAACTATGATTCCTTGGTAGGAAGGAGCCTTAGAAGTTGGCTCCTACACAGGCTAGGCAAGACTCCTTCCTAGCATTAAGAGAGGATATATTAGGAAAGTCTGAAGTTAACATATTTCAGTGTACTTCTATTTCTAGAATATTGATATTGCATTCTTCAAAACAATATAGAGAGATTAAAAACATGTAGGTCTATGAAAAGATTTGTACAATTATTATAATACATAAATGTAAGAAACAAAATTATAATGCTCGCCTCAAAGCCACAAGACTCCATTAAGATGCAGCAGTTTTACCAGAATTCATTCAAGCGTCACAGAATCCAACTAAACCTCCCCAAACATATCTCTCAGAACTCTTTCCACTGTTTCAACAAGCACCAACTCTGGTTAGGTCGAAGTAAACACTTCATGTAACATGTTGGAGCTCAAAAGAATCAGCCGCTTTGCTCTCCTTAAACCTAAACCACATTTGACCTCACTCATTGGAACTAAATAGAATTCATCAAAAACATTTTGGTTATTCTACTCTTCTACTCTTCAACTCTGGTTGGTGGGAGTAAAGCCTTATTTCCTACCTGACCTATTCAAGTTGTTCATTCATTGAGTTTCCTTAAGTCATGGTGGCCTAAACGCTCCGAGGACAACAGTAAATAACCTGCATGAACAATCATTCATTCATAATGAATATCAGTAATATATTACCTGTTTCATAAATCAATATTAGATGTATCACTCAGTGTAGTATGATGTATTTGATACAGCAAATAATAACAAGGAGACAACTAGGGTCAACAGTATCTGACCAAAAATAGGACAAATATAAATATTGAATGCCATATTGCTATATTTCGATAACTGACTCTTGAGCTGCTGGTGGCCATGTTTGCTTGTCACAGCGTGTGCTTCCCTGCAGAGTGCCAGCACACAGCTACAGCAGCTCTGTTCGGGTTGGACTGCAGCCCTGAAGTGGAAGATTGAGCCAGATGACCAAGTGATGACCAAGTGTTCACAAAACAGGTAAACGACAGTATACTAACAACAATGTATGTATGAAATGTGTATAAGACAATTTGTGCAACATTTCAGCGTGTAGTGCCACAATAAAAAAAAAATATCTGAATGGTCAGATTCATTTGACGAGGAGGATTAGGTGATATTGCCCGAAATAATACCGTACTGCAGGATATTTAAGTATATCAGTGACCCTATCAAGAAATACTTTTTTTTTTCTTGACCCTGAAAACAGTGGTATTGACAACAACTAAACTTAGCTCAACGGGCCCTTAATAGCGTTTTTAAGACATTTAAACCTTCTAGCAGTCTTCGCTCAGCTGTTAGTGACCCATTGGGGAAGATATGATGAGGAAAATCAATGAGCTTCAGAAGAAGCTCTCGAATAGAGTTGAGTTTATGTTGTGCAGTGAGGAGTGTATCTCACTGCTCAAATTAAATGTTGCTGTGAGCCATAGATATTATGCTGTGCGTAGTGTTGGAGTAAATACATGCCAGCATTGCCAAGATATGACACATGTACAGCACGTTTAAATGTGCACTGGCATTAATCTAATCAACACTATTTGAAAAGTATGAGAAACTAAGGCTTCAAACTTGTTTTTGGCAAAAAACTATTCAAAATCAAAGTCCACTTATAATCGGCTTTTTCCAGAGGTTTCAAGTTATCACTTTGAAGTGAAACACCAAAGGAAATTCTTGACCTTGAACATAGCAGTTTTACACAGCTGCATCAGCAGGACCAGGCAGGAGGCATCGGACCCAGCCAGGTCCAATGGACCCTATGAGACATGAAGTCCCAAGGACTCAGGGGAGGAAACAGAGTTAGTAATGTGCGATGGAGAGATGAAAATGTATCCATAAGTAGAGAGAGAAGAGGATACAGGAGCCTAGTGTATCCTACAATGTCCCCCAGCAGCCTCTAAGCCTATAGCAGCATATCAAGGGGCTGGACCAGACACACCTGTTTCAGCCCTAACTATAAGCGCTATCGAAGAGGAAAGTCTTAAGTCTACTCTTAAATGTGGTGACTGTGTCTGCCTCCCGGACTGAAGGTGGAAGCTGGTTCCATAAAAGAGGAGCTTGATAACTGAAGGCTCTGGCTCCCATCCTACTTTTTATGACTCTAGGTCTAGGACCTACAAGTACCCCTGCATTTAGTAAGCGCAGCTCCCTAGTGGGGCAATATGGTACTACAAGCTCTTTAAGATATGATGTGTGTATATATATATATATATATATATATATATATATATATATATATATATATATATATATATATATATATATATATATGTATGTATGTATGTATATGTATATGTATATATATATATATATATATATATATATATATATATATATATATATAAATTGACTTGGATGTTTATTAGTCTGATGGTCCAGGCTGATGAAATCACAACTGTATTGTAACTTAATTAGTTACTTGTATCTAATTAGGCATTTGTGTGTCCACGTGCTTATGTTGTGGAATATTTCTGTCTGAATTCTAAGAGAGGGCATGATTTCCCTGTTGATGGCGGAGAAGGTTGGCTTTTTATCCTTCAATCTAATAAAGCTAATTGACCTTCCAGACTGCAGGGCCCTGATGCAGTGACAGCCTTGAACTGATGATGGGGGAAGTGTTTACATGCAGGGAGCATCCAGGGGAACGTCTCAGTCACAGCCCCAACACTGCAATCTATTCACCCATAACACCCAGCAGCCAGGAGCCGGGGGAGGGAGGGTTGTGGGCACTCTTACTGTAATCACTTCATTTCTGTCTTCCATGTCTACTCTAAACTCCACACCTCATTTCTTCCAATGATTTTACATATCGGCTCAACATGTTGGCTGATTAAATATCTGACGTCAGCCCGCCGCTCGGCTATCAGCTCTCTCTGCTCATTGGTCTTATTAATTGATGCTCTGCAGTTAATAGCAAGTTCACAGTTTAGATGGGTAGTGATGTGTGTGTGTGTGTGGAAGGGGGGGGGGGGGCTGTGCAACGGAGGATAGCTGAAAGAGGATAGGAAGATACAGGAAGTACTAGTACTTCGTACTAGTTCCGATCTGCACAATCTACTTTTACTTTAATCGGACATTATTTGGCATTTATTCACGTGTTTGTAAATATATATTTATGTAGAAATGTTTGTGTAGTAGCTGCATATCTTTTGTTCTTTTTATGTCAGCTTATGAATTACATTGCTACTCGTTTGGATACGTATGATATGAATAAGCTTTATTATTATCAACCACACAAAATATATATATATATATATATTTTATATATATATATATATATATATATATATATATATATATATATATATATATATATATATATATATGTGTTTTTAGATTATTTTTAAAAGGCTACTGAGAGTCCATCTGCAGGTTGTGTCTCACCCAAACATCCTGTTTACGACGAATGCAAGCAGGACACATGCACAGGCCAAACACCCAATCGCAGAGATGGTCTTTGACACCAGCAGCCATCGCGTGTCGCAGTGGGGAAATTACAGGTCTGCCGGTGCTGATAGGATCTCTGAGGTGGGATGAAACAACACCAGCGCCGGCTGCTCTTTGGCTGAATACCAAACAATAGAGATTCGCAGACGAAAGGCTATTGTGGTCCTGTTCTATTGTGGGGATGAAAGGAGACTGGACTGTTCTGCAGAACGGTCCATCAGCACGTGGACAATGCCACGACATGCAGGAGACAACAGTCCCATCCAATCATGTCGACAGGAAACGATGCACAGCCTGTTGCTATCACACCTGTCTCATGCTCCGCCTGTTTAATCTAAAACAACAGCATTTCATGTACACCATTACTGACCACCACAGTATTGCCTCGAGATCTACAGCGCATGTGCAGGCATCTTTTCCGACTATATCTGGATTAAAACACAGATTAGCACTTCAGTGGCACTTTAATGGCTCTTATTATGGTACTTCTGTAGTTTGACTACGTTGAAGAAATGTTACTTTCTGTATTCTTGTTGTTCTTAGTTTGTACTCTAGTTTGAAATGCACTTATTGTAAGTCACTTTGGATAAAAGCGTCTGCTAAATGACATGTAATGAAATGTAATTAAATGTAATGTAATGTAATATTTGACAATATAAACATAAAAACACATACATATTTTTTGAAACCTTTGTATATTCAGAGAATTCTCCCTGACAGCAGAGGACTTGTTGAACTCACACAGAAAGCAATGACGACCTCGGTGTGTTCAGATGGGATGGGATGATAGCAGGGAGCAGTGTGTCTGTGTTGTTACAACCACCTATAAGAGAGATGCTTTCCCTCCAAGACGCGGCAGCACGAAACAGCGACCTGATGTAATCTGATCTCATCGGGAAACAACTGTGGCACCGGTGAAATAAGAACGGAGGGCGAGCATCTGCTCTCTCCCATATTTACAAGGGAAAATAAAGAGGAATGGATGTTTCCGCTGATGAAAAAATGTCATGAATCTTTATGTGTGAGGGCGAGGGAGAGTCGGCGAGGAACAGATTACATCGGGTTTAAGTCCAAGAAGAGGTCCCAAGAGTTCAAAGATTTCTTTAAATACCACAGCCTCACAAAGTCAGATGATATCTCGCAAGCTCAGGTTTTGCTATTTTAGTCTGAGAATCATCCACTAAGAATGGTTTGATACCAGTGGAGTCAGCGCGGTTTTCAATGATCTCTCTCTCTCTCAAAACGTCCCTGGAAGCTTTTTTTTTTATTAAACTGTCGCAGACGTTAAAGTATCAATATCAATTCCATGTCAGCGTGTTGACTACGCAGTTGGCATAACACATTTCAGAAAATACGGAAAAATGCCCATCACAGTTTGCATGGACTGTTTTATCCAACCAAAAGTCCAGAACATAAATATAACAAATATTTACTATCACACATAAGATAAAGACAAGCATTTGAGCTGGAAATTGTTCTTTTGTTATGTGGTTTAAGTTATATTTGTAAGTTATGTACAAGTTAAGTAGGACGTGTTACGACACTTAAGAATGGACGTTCTAAAAAGTCACACAATGAGTTGATTTCAGACGGGACACGAACAAATGTTTCCTGGGTCAAAGTCGTGTGTCCCACCCCAGGGTTATCCTGACCGTCTGCTCACTTCCTCCTCTGTTCAACGTGCGTATGACCACAGTCCAGGATGCCAGCTTGAGGGGGAGGAGAGAGCCCGCCCTGTCTCACTGCTGCGTTACACCAAGATCTGATTGGCTGACTTAAATATGTTTTCTATCTCTGTACCAGGATCTGTCTTCTGACAACTTCATGCCAAACCGGAACATTTCCAGAACATTTCCCCCTGTTGTTCTCACAGGAGAACACAGTATTATGATTTAGAGAGCAAATCAAACTTATCGTTCAAGCCTATAAATAACGTGTGTATCAGCCTTGTGTCTCCAGCAAAGCAGCTCCCATCTACATGACACTACACTGACAGAGGCGTTCTAAAGACGCAAATAAAAAGACCGGTTCCAAGCCTGTGGGGAGTTGGCATCCTCTCAATGTGCTGCAGACTCCAACCTGGAGGAAAATGCTGTATAAACAGAAAGCTAAAACATGGCCGCCCTCTCCACCCATACGTTTTCATGCTTGCTCGTCCCTGAAATTACACACAATGTATCAAAGCAGTAAGCGGCCCCGCAGACCGCTGTGGTACCGGCAGCCACGTCTGGGATGGAACCGCCAAGCACGCTCTGGTTCCACCACTTACCAGACGTGTGTGTGGACACGTTCTGATGTGACCGAGGCTCAGCGTGGGACACCACATATCTCTCGGCAGCGTGTAAAGTGGAGCACTGAGTGGAGACGCAATGACAAAACAGCTGTGAGATATTTATAATTTAATATGCATGCACCTTTTGGGTATTCCTTTTGCCTTCATGCCAGTGTATCTCATAGAATATTTGAGTTTCCTGATGATGTATGAAATAAGAAGTAATAATAGGGTATTTAAAAGGCCAAATATCAGTGTGTATGGGGACTTTGTTCGACTGAAGGGACATTGCTTGATTGTAAATGTCTCAGCGCAAAATCAAATAAATCCATTCCACCTTAATTATGTGATGGAGGAAACAACAAATATTATTTTATATTATTCTGTTATTTGGGTGAACCGACCATTCAACTAATCCTCGAATATGTTTGAATGATTCGGAATATAAGAATGAGGGAGCAGCCGAGTGTGTGTGTGTGTGTGTGTGTGTGTGTGTGTGTGTGTGTGTGTGTGTGTGTGTGTGTGTGTGTGTGTGTGTTGCTCTTCTCTTCCTGATAAAGGCTGTGAGGTGGACGAACAACACATGTAATATCACACCTCCCTCCTCCACCTCCTCTTCCTCTGCATCTCGTGACTCCACCTTCTCTCTGTCCTCCTGTCCTCTTCCCTCCATCTGTTGCATTTCTTCTTCTTCTTCTTCTTCTTCTTCTTCTTCTTCTTCTTCTTCTTCTTCTTCTTCTTCTTCTTCTTCTTCTTCAATTAGCCCATTTATTTAGCATCTGGAGCATTTCTTGCTTGAGAAAGCTGACAAGGGAATGAATCACTGGGTGCTCCAAGATGATAATGAGCAAGGGCAGCCTCACGGACTCACAAAGTAATTCCTTAACTTTAGTATATATATATATATATATATATATATATATATATATATATATATATATATATATATATATATATATATATATATATATATATATTGCAAATAATAACTGACCAGCTGAAATATTTCTGAAGCATGGATGCATTAAAAATAGTCCGTGAGTCTCACTGTTTTCCCGGAGCTCTCGCGCACACACGCTCACAGTTCAACTTTAATACGGGCATCAAAGCGGCATGTTGTGTGCGTGATGCCTTCGTCTTCATCATGTTGCCGACGCACAGAGTGGATGCTGCATCTGAGTGCAGCAACATGGTCCCACAGCCACGGAGAGCCGTGAGGACAACGCAAAGGGAGGATGTGTTTCATCCGCGGAGCAGGAGGTCCAGGATTGACTTATTTTTGTTTTGTACGGAAAGAAATGCAAGAATAGGGAATCTTTGTCTTATAAAGGCACAGAACAATCAAATATATGACTCCAACCTCTTTCTGGCTCATTATGGTAACTACATTCACGCATTAAAGTTGACTTCAAACAACATTATTGTCCATATTGGGATGTCATTCCCACGAGAGACGGGATGTGTAATCTGGCGTGCAAACAATGTATTGATTTTAAACAGATCTCTGGTGTCATGTTCTGACAGCGCGCAGGCTCCGATGTCAGATGCAAAGGGGGGTGCTGACGGACCCGGTGCGGCGGGTCCAGTCTGCAGGACGCTGACATGCACATGTTACCCAGCAGAGCGCGTACAGCACGATAATACAACTCACCATGTCCTATTGTTTCCCGGACGTTTGCATCTCGGAAAAGAGGTTGAACGACCAGAAGTGCGGCCAGGTCCCCAGATTTCAGTCACAGTTTTAGAAAAGAGTCTCCTAAATTCCTCTCCGGTCCCGCAACACTTGCTCCGCAGGTGTGTTGGAGAACAGGTCCGTAAACGCACCGTTGAGGAGCGACAGGTGAATAAATCCCGACACAGCTGCTCGGACTGTGGAGTTGTTGTTCCTTTGACTCGCAGACAGCGGCGTCCGTCTGATCCCAGTCAGTGCGCTCTCTCTCTCTCTCTCTCTCTCTCTCTCTCTCTCTCTCTCTTTCTCTCTCTCTCTCTCTCATCCCCAGCATTTCCTCCGTGTAGACCCCTCGGGATGTGTCGGACACATTCGGCTGTTTTCGGGAGAAGTGGCGCTTTTGTCCTTGTCATTGCGGGATTTATAAAGGATTATATTTACCTTTTAAGACATTATTAACATCTCAAAAAGACGATTTAACATCTAAATATATTGACTCTTAAAATGTCTTAAAATAATTACGTGGCATATTCATAACTTAAACAAAAAAATCTAACTCGGAATTGGTATAACACTTTTAAGACTTCATATCTCTAAATACTGTCTTAAAATAAAAAATACGTGCTGAACATCTCAAAATGATAATCTAGAATCTCAAAGTAATGACAGTGTCTCAAACTGAGATACAGAGTGGAAATGTGCTTAATAACTTTGTTATGAAATTAATATTATTTGAAGGGATCTTGACACAGATTTCATTGAGTGTTCACTCCTCCGAGATGCCCTTGAGCAATAGGCTGTTGAAAGCAATAAGAATGCTATGGAAATCGTTTATGAACATGAATAATGCAATAGCTTTTTAAAAATTAGTTAAATTAGAGATACGTTTTTTGCAATATTCAAGTGTTGGTTCATTTATATTTATTATAGACTTTATAACATCTTTATCAATCTTACAATGTTATTTGTATTAATCAACTATTGTAACATTTTTGGGATCCATCATACCATATTTAGAAAAAAAGGGTTCCTCAGATGTGGTTCTTAAGGGTGAACATGATGAACAGAATAACAAAGAAGACTGCAGCACAAATTGGTTTGATTGAAACAATTTGTCATCTTCTTTTTCTTGTGAATAAGTCAAATACTATCTTGATTCAGTTCCTCTAAATTCTAAAAACTAAACGAGTACAGCAATCAGAGTGGAACTCTTACAGGGGGAGGGTCTTAATTGGGCAGTTGTGGACTTCTTCTGGTCCATGCTTCACTGACTGAGATCTGCGGGGCTGTACCTGCTGGTCCAGGAGGGAGGATAGGGCCTGGTGGACATTGCATCCCGGATCACAGTCTCCAAACTGCCCATCAACACTGACTAGTGGGGTCGGGGATCAAACTGCCAATCCTCTGATTGAAGGACGACCCTGCTAACCACTGAGTCGCAGCTGTGATGACACCAGGGATGTGGTTCTTTGAGGAGCAGCTCTTTGGACGCAGCTACGTCGCATCCCAGGTCCTGACGTCGGTCAGCCTGAGATCCAGACTGAAAGAGACCGGCTGTGTCTAATGAAGACCTCCATCCATAGCAGAGCTGATCAACATCTGGTCCAGGGTGCTGCTCAGGCTGGTGGAGGAGGAGGTCTTGTCTGTCCTGCTGTTGGACAGTGGAAGGAGGAGAAGGACATCCTGCTATCTCTAAAGACACCCGTGTTGGGGAACTTTGAGACTCCAGGGAGGAAATCAGTGTAAGTGTGAAGGTCTCTAACTTGTGTTCTCTGGCAGGGGCGAGGGTGTCGAGGTGGACCGAGATTTTTGGCAGGAGATCCTCCCCATGGGGCTGTCGGCGGTCCATGTACACAACCCTGGTAGACAAACACACAGGAGTCCTCCAGTGGAGTATTGCACATGGCACCATAGCTACAAACAGGTATCTGGTGCAGCCGGATCGTGGCTCAGGAGACGGCTGTCCTTTCTGCTCTCAGGCAGAAACCATCCAACATCTGTTTGTTGAGGGCTCCAGACTGGTGAGACTCTTCAGCCGCCTGCAGGCCTGGTTTTGGGGCTTAGGAGAGCACTTTTATTTCCCTCTTTTTTATTTATTTTCAGGACTGGTCAAACTACCAATTTGGAAAACCAGGAAAAAACATGTGCGGGATAAAGGGGTCAGAAGACGTGAGTTTGATGCTGACGCGGCTCCTGACTGCTCGGCCCAGGGTGGAGTTTGATTTTTACAGACGCACTAAAATAACGGAACACCTTGGCTCTGAAGTTCCTGTGTTCAGTCAGAGACAAATTCTGAACTCATGAGATGTTTTTTCCCGTTACTAATGATTTTTTGGTTTTGTTTGGTTGTATTGCATGATTTAGTTTGGTTGTAAGTTTTTGATAAACAGCAAATATGTGACCTGATTTGATTGAGTAATAAAGACCATGGACAATCAATCTCTGCTGACTCTCTCTCTGTCAGCTATGGAGGAGGGTCCAACTCTGACCGCTCAGTGGGGAGAGTGGTCGTCCCGTACCCACAAGCTACCCGGTTCGATATCCGCTCTCCCCATTAGTTTCATGTCAAAGTGTCCTTGAGCAAGACACTGAACCCCCAGTTGCTCCCCAGGTGCGTCACTGCAGCCCACTGCTCCTTGATAACTAAGGATGGGTCAAATGCAGGTAAGAAGTCCTCCACAGGGATAAATAAAAAGTGTGAATTTCTTTCTATTCTAACACTTAGTGAGAATTGCTGCATAGTGTACCTTTAATATCTCTGGTTGTCAGAGAACATTGTCCTGCTTTATGTTTATGATTTACTGTCTGGTACCCATCACCCTACAAACTCCATGTTCCTCCCAGACCTGACCTACACCTACATTCGACATCAATATACAGGCCGCTGCATCTCACATGATGCTGCAGGCAGGAGCATTAATAATGCTGTTGTGAGATTCTACTAAACTTAACATTATGATACTCTCAAACAGGGATGATTTACATAAAAAAATAAAGCAAAAAAAAGTTTACTTCTCAATACAACAATGTGAATATGCAAAGAGTGACCTTTTTTGTAATTTATCCGAATGTATAAATTCTGTTGAATGCATTTTAATATAATTTTACACAGCAATTGTCTCATTTGTATGTTTGAGTGGAACCTAATTGTAGCTTGTAAATAATTGGAGGTTTCTGTGTCAGCTGGCTCATTGCTCTTTGTTCTTCCATGCACTATTACTACTACCGTTAGGTCGATAAGAAACACAGTATTGTTGCTGCTGCTGGTGGGAACAGTGTGGAGAAAAAACGTATCCTTTTCCGTAAATAAAAACAAAATGACTTGTTTCTAATTGAGACGAGTGCACAGCCTGTTTGGGGCGTGGTCAATCGCAGCACAAGACCGTTTGTAAGTTCAATGAACCCCCCATCCCCTAAAGCCACGCAGCGGACAGCATGCACAAGCACGACTGAAGCACCCTCTCTGCTGCTACATGAAGAACTATCACTTGTTTATTTTACGTAATACCAAATGTATCTTGTGTCCTAATTAACACTGCACGTCCTCAGGTCATCATCAATACGCCCGCCAAGTAGATCAGATGTGAGGTTCTTAAGATAAGAGAGGGACACACCACACATATACAGAGGTTTCACACTTTATAGTTATATATATATATATATATATATATATATATATATATATATATATATATATATATATATATATATATATATAGATATATAGATATAGATATAGATATATAGATATATATATATTGTTTTGATTAAAATTAACCATTACATTGTATGAAAATAATTGAGTATTCCAACTAAATATTGATTACGTTGCATTAGTGGTTATAGACATATTTGCCACAATCAAGCTTTAAATGGCTTTGTCTTTCCTCCAGTGTAGCAGTTTTATTGGTCTTTACTCAGTGTGTGTGTGTGTGCATGTGCATGTGCGTGTAGGTGTGTGTGTGTGTGTGTGAGTGTGTCTTTTCTGCATGAAAAATGTGCCTCCCAACACACTGTATGTGTCTTATCTAGTTATGAATTTGTTGTGGGTCGGGTTCGCTGAAAACCATGGTGAATACTCGAAAAAGGAAATTAGAGCCAATATATGTGAGGTGAATTAAAAAATGTCCATCTCTAGTAGAAAAAAAGTCATAGATAGAGCAGAGAAGTCAGAAAGTAAGTAGTAGTAGTCAGAAAGTAAGTAGTAGTAAAGAAACAGACTACAATAAACAAACGTAACTTTAAAAACCTGTGACCCTTGGTCCAGGGCTGCACTTCGATCGTGTTGTTTGTTCTTTCTGAAGCTTGTCGTGTTATCCGTTGTGTGTTTTTTGCCTCTGGGGTTGCCGGCTAGATTGTACGTCTTGTTCTATGAGGAATCTCTCGCAGCATAAATGTGAAATGTGAAAACCCCCAGGCTCATGTCTCTGTGGATCTAACATCAAGACCTCTTGAATTATATTATTTAAATATGTCGACTTAAATTGAATATAAATGGACAACCGTAAGTAAAACACAAGAATGAAATCGGCACAGAAACAAAGTAAACTGAACATTAGCAACAAGTGTTGCTGATATAGACTGTTTTTTTGTGCCATCCAAAGCAGGTTTACCCACTTGTATTAAGAACCTACTTTGGGGTTACGTACTACCCCACCATGCTCATGTACCCACAGGGGTGTCCACGTGTATGAGCTGCACTTGCAGACTGGACTCACTGTTAACAGTGAACACTTTGATTGTAGATATTTTGAGAGTAAGAGTGTTGCACTTGTGCTGAATTTCTATTACAAACATTTGACACACAGTACCGTAGTTGATGTACATCTTATGTATTGATAAAAGCACACTTTTAAAACATGTATTTTTTTCTGATCTTGAGAGTTCACATTCATCTTTTATTGAAGACTGCATTTGTGACTCATCTTCACATTAATCTTGCAACCATTCAACAAAGCATTACACCTCCTATATACAACTTGGGAAGGTGTTTCCTAAATTGTTCTAAAGTTGTGGAAATTGAATACTGGTGAATTTAAAATACGGCAACAAACTTTTACAAAATTTGTTCAAGAATTAAGCTGTAGTTCCAATGCAGACACACGGGAGCGCTGTTCTGTCTGGTTCGTGAAACCATGCATTGTGTGCGTGCAGCAGGATAACGTACTGTAAACACGTAGACGCACCATTCCCACGTCACTCTCATATCAATGTGTCATTGTCGTTTATTAGCGATCAAGCGACGAGGCTTTTCCCAATACATGACTTCTTAAAACCCTAGAACAGTAACGTTATGTCATTTTTACCCACAAGAATTTGTAATTTTCATTGCGTTGCTTTTGAGTCCACGCGTAAGTGTAGCTTCAGGCTGCTCACTGACGTCATCGAAGGTAGGCGTGTCTTCCCTGATCCAATCCCTGTTTTTTCTGTATTTTTTCAACAGACACGTCTCGGATGATTTTCACCTGACCTTATTGATAGAGGTCAACATATTGTTGGGTAGGTATTACCATTGTAGGGAGACTGTGCCTCACATGTCCCAGAAACGGATGGACCAAAAAAGATGTTCATAGCTCCATTATTTCTTTTTAAATCATGTTTAAAATCATGTTTTATTAACGATTCCCAAATTATTTCCCCAGATCTTTCGCCTTTTTACTGGATACCTGCTTTTTTGTTTTATGAGAAGTAAACAGGGCTATTGCTGTCATAATACACAGGCAATACAACGTGTACAATAATAATAAATAAGACGAGAGGACACTTTTTACAATTAATAACAGCAATGTAGAAAAGAGAGACAACAAACTGATGTATTTGTAATATGTCAAATACAAAAGTTTTGCTCATGAGAAATACATTTCAGTCGAGCGTTATTGCAAATTACGTTTTAGTTCTGGGGGAACGTAATTTTCGTGTCTGCAGGGTTGCTCAGACACTGTTTCAAACAAGCTGCTGACATTATAGATCCTGCTGTGGGGCAATTGTCCTGAGGGAGTCATAAACTGAGCAAAACTCAACTCCACAGAGGAAGTGAAACATGAAATTAAAGAGCACTGATAATGACTGAGACTAAATGACTGCTGTGTTCAGTTGGTTTTACTATCGAATGTTATGCTCCGTGCCGCATGTCAAAGTACCACTATACACCCACAAACGTTCTCCCCTTCCTCCACAAAGAATGCTGAAAACAGAGTACTGTCTTGATGAATTGAAGTATATTGTGGACGTGTATAACGACAAGCAAAACTATACAAAAACATCTGTTTCATCCAAGTCTCATTTATCCAAGTAGTATGTTCACTAATTCCCCAAAAGTGCATCTTTGCTGAAACCTTACTGTCTAAAACAGTTTGGACTCATCCAGACTAAGGCTGTATAATTAACTAATGCAATTTTCACAGGATAATCCACATTTTCGGTATGAAATCAAATAGTAATTGTTATATTAGTAGAAATTAAACATATTTTAAATTTTAGTCTTTAGACTTGGATGAGTAGTCTCTCTATCTGTGTAGTAGTACAGTTTGAGAGGATGCATATGTTTGGGAAGTAGTTAGCATATTATAAATATATATTTTGATATAGTTTTGCAAGTGTTAAACACCGACCACCATTTATTTAAATTCATCCAGAGAACGAGAGAAAAGCCAAATTATTTTCAAGAATTCAAGGTGGTACCGGGTAAATAACTGACATACAGAGGGTAGTTTTTTGGTTGATACATTCCTGTTATGTACAATTTGACTGATATGGAATGATCATGTAGAGTAGACCTTCTACATCTAAAGCACACAGTCAAGCTTTTAATGTGTATCTATAAACGACATGAGATTCTACAAGCTGCGGGTCTTCAACTACGACTGTTTTCTGATGAGATTGTGTTCCAAAAATGCTTCATAGTTTGAGATATGAGCACTATCTTTTTTCTCTCGTAAATACTGCACCACCTTCTGTGTCGGAAGTGACCGATGGATTGTTCTTGCAGATGTCTTTGTGGTGGTTTGGTGTGCTTGACACTGTTGCACTTCTTGAAAATGTTTTATATTGATCCTGTGTAAAAAGCATCTCTCATGAATGAAGCCCTGTACCTCGACCCCCAGTGTCCCATTGTAAGGTGGTAGTCTGCAGGAGATCAGAAGACACCAGGAGAATATGTCCTCTTCTTACTCAGAAGGCCGCACAGGTTCTGGTCCAGGCTCTGGTCATTTCACGCCTAGACTACTGCAACTCCCTCCTGGTCCGACCTCTGCGTCACTTCGAGCTAATCACTCAACAAAAAACAGACTGTCTGCTGTCCTGGCTCCTTAGAGGTGGAACGAGCTCCCCACTGACTTCAGGACAGCAGAAAGTCTCTACGTCTTCCACCAGAAACTAAGAACACATCTTTTCTGACTATATTCTAAATAAAAAAAGATTAGCGCTCCAGTGGCACCTCAGTGGCACTTGAATGGCTCTTACTTATGGTATGTTTGTAAGTCGCTTTGGATAAAAGCAAGTAAGTTAATGTAAGTTAATGTAGAGTATAAAATGCTCAATAGTAACACTCTAAAACTGTAATCATTTAATTGAGTTTTGGTCTGATGATGTCACTCAAGAAAAGGTCGATAGGTCAACAAACACTTCAAGTTAAGTCAATCCATTTGGTCCAATATCACAAATATTCTCTGTCCTTATACTAGGGGTCACTAATAGACGGACTGCGGTTCAAGTTCCGACCCAGATGTTGTCTCCCGACCTTGACCTGTAACTGAGAATTATTACATTTTAATTAACATTACAGCTGAATTAAATGAATATTAATCTGCAGGACATGGACAGTTCAGTTAAATCATTTGATCTCAAATTAAGTTTTTCTGCTTTCTGTTATGTATTTTTTTTGTCCAGCCCTTAATTTTCTTATTAGAGTATATATTATGTATCATTCATCCAGTTCAATTTGAAATATGACAATACAAATTGTTTAGTTTTTTTACATTATTTAACTTTCATTATTAGTTTCAGAGTCAGTTGTTGTTTTTACATACAGATTAATACAACAGTGAGGCTTCTTAAATATAATGTATGTGGGACTAAATCATCCTTATTGTGATGTTACCTGGACCCCACTGAATTTTAATTGAATACCCTTCCTTAGACCCTCGATTCCGATAAGGAAAACCTCTCACTAATGAAATTGTTGCCACACCGAGCCATCGTGATGACAACCCCAGTCTCTAATTAAATCGCTGTGGCTAATTCTGTTTGAGGGGCTTTCAGCTGACTGATAATCTCAGCCTTTATTATGTTTGTATCGAAACAAGCAAATTGAAAATAACTTTAATTGTAAGGCTAATTTGATACGCTAATAGCTACACAAAGCAAATTGTCAGCCATTGGTGTGGAACTTTCCAGTCTGGATGCAAATGTGCCTCAACATGGAAGAGGAAAGGGAGGGGCTGGAATGCAACACTAGAAATTATTTTTGTATTGAATACATTTCTTTCGCCTGTCATATTTTAGTCAAATTCTGATCTTTTCTAGTGCCTCAAAATTGAGTGCCATTCCCTTCCTCTGGGAACATGGATGTCTTTATGAAAGACTGCGGCAATCAGTCCAAGAGATATTCCAGCTTGGACCAAAGCAGCGGGCTGACTCTGATTTCTGGTGGGGTGAGGAATCAAGTCTTTTGAATTATTTTGTACAGCTGACAGAATATGAGAATTGTCGGCTGTCAAAAACTACCAAGAAGACGGGTGCGTCAAAAAAGAGTGAAAAGTGTGATTCATAATAAAAAAGTCTTCCTCTTAACATGAGTTAAACCCTGCAGCGATCAATGAGTAAGCAGGCTGAGAAAAACAACCGGGTGGGGGGGGGGAGATGTTGGCAAATGCCCAGTTGTGATGTGATCACACATCCTGTGGTGAATTTTAGGTGCTAATTTAAAGAGATCAGAGAATGGGTAAACAAAGGAGAATGCCTGCTGCACTGTATTGGGGAAGAAGATGCTTTCCTCCCCGACAGCTGTTTTCTGAAAGTGATCTCAGCTTGTTATTTCATTATTAGCTGTTGGCAACCACTATTTTCCATGTTTCACAGTACATTTATTTGCCTCTTCTTGGAAATAATTAAATAATCACACTTAACGCTTTGCTAAGTCCCACCTCTAGAACACAGACTAGCTAATCACAGAATAGCATCGTGCAGCTCTGACTAGGGTCCGACAGCAATGGTTTTAAAATGTCTTCTGTTTTCATGCTGGTTTATTAGATTTTATAAGGTTGAATGTGTAATGGTGGCACTGGTTACCCTGAGAATGTGGAAGGAGATACACATTTCTAAAACGTTGCATTTTCCTTAAGTGTATTGTCTTCTGTCTTGATGTGGGGGTTCACTTTTCCACTGTGATCTGTAGCTTTACATCCTATCTTTATCGCTTGAACCTGCGTTCACTGAATCAGTTTGGAATCCTGATACATCCTTCAAACACATATAGATCCCTCTATCTGCAGATAGTGACAGCGTGGGCTTGATGTTAGCTCTGACAGTTCGACAAAGTAGCAGTCGGGGACTGGGCGAAGCGTCAATTGGTTCTATGCCTTATTTATTATCACCTTTCTTTACAGTCTGAATGTAGATTTCTAATTTCAACAACATTCTTTCCATCCTAAGTGTACAGAAGGAACCTTTTCAACCTTCTCTTTCTTACAGCAGACTTCACAAAATGAAACAGTGACCTGGTTAATTTTTAATTACTTTAGTGCAGAGCCGGTCTAATGGTTAAGATAAGGTATCCCCTTGCAGACTGTGGCAGAGCGGCGAGCCGATGAGGAGCTTTCCGGTGGGAACAGTATCACCAGACTCCATTTCACTGCAAAACAAGCTCATTGGTGGCATATGGCAACTGTTAACTGCTTCTTAGGCTGCGCTGTTCAGAAAATATGCTCTTCATCGTTCTCCCTTTAAAACGGGTTGGATGTGTACTTAAAGTAGGTTTCTTTTTCGTTTTAAGGGCAAACTGTGATGTCATTTCATAAGAAATTGTATTCTAAAGTGCAATTTAGCAGCAAGAGATACTGTTTCTTTCTGGCCACCACTAGGTTTACTTCTGCTGCAGTGATGACAAAGTGTCAGTACACTGTGACATTCCAGTTGGGAGTCATTTCAGGAGCTGCAGAGAGCTTTAAACCAGCCTAGTATTAGAAAACTAGGTAATCAGTAACACTGATTTGCTCAATGATATTAGATCATGCTGGTTTAACTGAACAGCAATACTTTTTAAAAATGTGCTCTTGTTTTGAGATGGAACAAAGCCTGTGAACTTGAAGGTGCAATCAGTTAAGAGCAGATCTTGTAAAAGTGTGACAACAACACAACATGTGTGATTGAAAAAACACAAGACAGTTTTTTCAGACTGTTTATTCTCATCAACATGAAGTAAAGATAAAACATTCAGGTTTAAGATGGTGCCCCGATTCAAATCTCAAATTCCAAGGAAAGGAAACTGAATAAAAAAAAAACAATGGATTCCATATTGTGTATTGTAGTAGAACGAAGGAAATTAGCAGTCATGCAGTTTTTTTAAATGCTATTAACTGTTGCAGCTTTTGCAATTAGTAAAACACAAACGCTATAAAAACTCCAAACATACATTTCTTACACCTTTTGCTAAAGTTCTTCAATAAATAGAATCTCTCCCAAAAATGTATTCACAGCTTTGCACACAAACACCAAATAAACAGCTATTTCCACTGCACACTGATGTGCTGAGTATAAACTAGAATCTTTGTAACATGCTATAAATATAGACTATAAACACAAATGCATTGATTCTCAATGCTGAAATACTCACACTATCACACAATGGTTTTTACTGGCCCTGGCATGGACATAGTTACTGTATTGTACTGTGAACTAAAGACAGCCTATTATAATCACAGCGCTCAACTCAACAGAATGGTCGGCATTGTTGCTCACACAAAAGAGTGCTCAAGGGATCAAGTGTTCTAATTGGTTACAGGTGTTGTCACAGGTGCTGGTGATTGATAATTAAGTCTGTTTTAGAACGTCAGACATGGTGTAAAGCAGACAATGTGCGTCACTGGGCTGAATAGTACACTACATGGGATAGAGAAGTATTAAACAGGCACATGTGACTCTTGTGGGCAAGAGGAAACAATAGAACATGTTATTCTACACTGTCAGAAATTTGAGAATGAGAGAAGACAGCTCATTGGAAGCCTCGGCAAGGAAAAAAATAAATTAAATATGGTAGGTATTCTGCAAAATAACTCAAATAAGTGCAATCAAGTACTATTATAGTATCTGCGAATTACAGATATTATTGGGAAAATATGAGCCCTGTGTTTAGTTATATCATTGTTCTTGTACTTTCATGTTTATTTATTTGAATTTAATTATTTATTAATAATGCACGTTTAATACATTGTGATTCACATCCCAGACCAGTTTGTGGCGTTAATGCACACAACAGTCTACCGCCTATACAACTTATGAAGAAGAAGAAGAAGAAGAAGAAGAAGAAGAAGAAGAAGAAGAAGAAGAAGAAGAAGAAGAAGAAGAAGAAGAAGAAGAAGAAGAAGAAGAAGAAGAAGAAGAAGAAGACAATGGGCTTTGGTTCAGCATTCCTGCTTAATAGACACATGATCTAGTGTTTTCAATATTTGTACCACATGCAGCAGTTTTTTTTTGCATCTTGGCAGGTACAAAAAAAGGGATTTTTTGTAAGTTGTTGTCCTATCGGATGTTTGTTCTACTTTGATAAACAAAAGAAAAGGGCAAGAGTGCAATCAAGGGGTCTGATAATATGTTTGAGAAATATTTAGCATTTTTAAATGTCAAGTTGTAATTTAAAGATTTGGTTTTAAACTATACAGTTATCTAATTGGGCTAATGGTGTGTTGCCGTGAATAGTTTAGAAAACTAAAAAGAAAACTGCTACTGCAGCGACATGGAATAACAAGAAATCCCAGGCAGCTGTGACTGCATGTTGTTTCATGAGAACATTACTCTTTGATTTTTTAATTGGAAGATCAAGACCGTCTTTGAACCTCTCAGCTGAGGCTGGCCGTGTGATCAAAGGTGAAGGCTAACGCTAGGAGGGAATGGTGCAATTGTTGGGATTTACTTTAATTAAGATTAATTCACATATCTTAAGATAGATGTAAAGAGTAGCATGGCAGAACTGGGGTTTTGATTGAGATCATTGTCTCAGTAATAACAATAATTCTGGTGGCTAAATATAGCACTTAATGGCTTTTTATAAAACATAGTTCGGGAACGAAGACCAGGGCCCGAACTCGGCCAATCACCAGAGACCTGTACTTAAGCACATCGAACCTGTTCACTCCCTCTTCGACTCAGTTCCAATCTCTCTCTCTCTCTCTCTCTCTCTCTCTCTCTCTCCCTCTCTCTCTCTCACACTCAAACACACACAGGAACAACGGGGCACTATGCACCGCCAGAGCTCCAGAAGAGACAGCCCCCGCTCTCGGGTCTCCACCCCCGCCGTTCCCTCCGGCCACAGGACGCCAGCAGTCTCCCATCGCACTCCTCCAACCCTCTCTTCGCGACCCCCTCTAACCTTCTTGTTCCTGCTCTTTTAATTATCCCTTCATCCCTCGACCCCTGTCCTTTTCCATCCAATAAACCATCTATAAACTCATATCTTGATTGCCGTGTTCTTCATTAGGGAAAAGGCTCCTGTCTTAATCATGTTCTTACACCTGACACCCAGAGGAGAACAATCCTATATGGTCTGTGACTTCAAAACCTTGTTGGGTATTAAGTTAACTTAAAGTTTAGAGCTACTGCCGAAAAAATAAAAGAGCATTCAATCCAATTAAAGTGGCCTTCTGCTTCCACATGAATGAACATGTGTGCGCTGTGCAAAGCTCGGCTGTATTCAAATAGCCTGCCAGGTTTCTCTGCTCTGGGACCTCATTCACATCCCTCCAGTTAATGCATTAAAGACTCACTCACATGCGAGTTCTGTTCTAGTGGAACACACAATGTTGAGGTGAAGGCAATGTATGGGAATAAAAACTTTTAACAAGCCCTGCAGAACCGAAGAGTGCAGCAGGAAGTAAACCCTATCATATCTGCTTGAGTAGACAATGTGAAAGGTAATCTGAACTGTAATCTCTAAAATGGTAAATTATGATTTGAAACATCCTCTTTCATGTAAGCACTCTGGACTGGGGAAATGTTATACGCTTTACAACCTGATTTATTAGTTACTTGTGTGAGTATATATATATATATATATATATATATATATATCAATTTGACCTCGTAGGTTGCACTAAAAGTTACTCTGCTTCTTTACTAATATACACTAAAGTTAACTGGACTAGAATCATCATTGATGGCTTCAGATTGGTTCAAACTGTGGCGTAAATACATTTATACAAAAGATGAACTAGTATGATGGCATTTAACTTATCTAGTAACTAGGACTAGGACTAAATCCTCACGTTTGAGAAGAACCAGTGAGATATTTATGAAACAATTACTTAACAAAATAGCATAGCAACTCATGAAATTGACCAGAAAGGTATGACAGGACATATAACAAATCCCAGTCCAGATTGCTTACATGAAAGAGGATGTGCAAACCAGATTTTCCATATTCCTGCACTTTGAATGCAAATTAGATGCAACTACACACATTCTATTCAAATCAGACCATATGCCAGCATGAATTAACATCAGATGGAACCAGATGCACTGAGATATTATCTGCAGGTTATCATTGTCTTTCTTGTAGCTGATGTGAAATATATAAAAACAAATGTTTGTGTTGCTTAATATGCAGCGAGTATAGTGAATTATCACACTTTCGGTAGTTAGAAAGTAACGTTTCAATTAGAGCTTGATTTAGTGCCGTTGCATAGTGGCCAACTGTCTCTGGCCCCAGTGACAGAAATATGTTCCCTGCTGCTTTGCACAACGTCAAAACCTTGGCGCTACAAATAAGTGTGCAATAAAGTGTAATAATCTCGAAATCTCTTTCACTCGCCACCAGGTTTCGTTGAAATGGCACGGCAACATCTTCAGAGGATTTATTGTTTATTGTGGTCAGACAACGTCAGATAAAATTCATTGTTGTGCTGTTCTATATTCATCTTGTCATCAATAAATCCTATGTGCAGATAACAAGTCCTGGGTAATATTTACTGCTAAAAAATAAGGAAAGGATGTATTTGTGAGGTGCTTTCAAATACTTCCACCTTTAGTGGTTATCAATGTGTTTGAAGCCTTTAAATAAATACAACTATAAACTATAATATTTGACTAGCAAGGCAACCGTTATTGGGCAAGCTGCTGTTGGAAATCAAATGTGCGTAGTTTCATCCAAATCCTCTAACAGCACCGAACTTAACTCCTGTTTCCGGATAATTGAAATGCTCACTCGACCTTCAGCTCATAAACTGTATCTTTAACCCCTGTGCAATCGATACTGATCACCTGTTAACGTTACGGTTTGCTAGATATAGTAGCTTGACCTGGCACTGTATTACTTGCCCCGGGCAAGCAGGACATCTTTGTTTTTCATTGCAAATTATTTGATGTGGAATTTAAAAAAAATGTCATTGCTATTTTAAAAGTAACCCTTTGTCATTCTGTTGTAAAACAATTACTCTTGGAAATATCAACTCTTTGAGTTCTTATATATATTTACAAGTCTTCGACACATTCCCGATGTTCACTACAGCGATGCAAGCAGCATTTTAGTGACATCACATTCATCTGGTATATGCTTTTGTGAAAACATGAATATTAGGAGAACTTGATACTGGCTACACTACCACTGTAGGGTGCCAGTCAAGCCACTAATGTTTAAATCCTATACATACAGGCTTTCATTGTACTGAATCTTCTTTAATTGGTTGTCAGAATTTCCTTTTTATTTATTTTTAAGATAGCAAACGACTTTGTAATATATTCCAACATGCATTACATTCCATTGGCTCACAGGGCAATAGTTCATCCTTTGGGACCGCGGAGCACAAACTGGGATGCTTTCTACTCTTGTCTAGATTCAAATACAGGACCAACAATACATATTATAGCTTTTCTCTCCAAGCTCAGAATTACACAACTTGTCAGTAGAAAATGCATACATGTAAAACCCATACATGCTGTATGTAGCAGTATTCCATATGTGCACAGTATGCATGCTATAGAAGCATAGTGTTGCTCCGCCTCCTCCTTGTTGTACACACACAGAAACAAGCCACCAGATGGCCTCCCCCAGCATACAGCCACTGAGGGGATGTACGCTGGGAGAAGCTGCTAATATTAGATGTGTGAGAGCGTTTCTCAAGGTACTTCCACTGACAGATGGCATGGAAGCATCTTTGACTCGCAGCACAATGTGTATGGACTGGAACCACACAGGGCCATCTGAAGCATCTCCTCGAGGCTGAGATACCAATGTGTGTTAAATACTTTTTAAGAGGAAATACGGGTCCTTTGGAGATTCAGAAAGTCTTTTTTCCCCTGTTTATTAAAAAGAGTGGGTTGAAGACCTCAAATCCCCACAGAGTCTAGTGAATGTCAAAGGTTTTACATCTGAAGTGGTATGTAGAATACAACAGGGATACATGGGTTTGGTTCATAGCATACGGTTATTTAGCTTCGCTGTACTTCAATTTGATATTCTAACTATTTTGTCTACGTCGTAGATGCATGTTGCTGGTAGAGAGAGAGACCAACTCTAACCTGGACAACGTGATCATCAACAGCCACCTCGCTTAATTAATGTTCACTTGTTGATGATAATAGTGCTGCCGCAGTTTTGACACACACTAAGCAATATTATTGCTTTCCTCGGTAACGAGTAGTGTAATCAACTATATCTTTCAAAACTGTTATTTTATTACAGGTCATGCATGTCTTTTGACCCATGGAGGCTAACGGATGTAGAGTACCTAGATTATTTGTACTTCTTTTCATTCAAAGTTGCAGAAAGCGCCGCCGTCAATTGTAAACTTTGTGCGAGCAGCAAATTGCTTCCACCACAAAGTTAAAAGCATTCTTGTGTTTTGTTATTGAGCTGAACAATGATAATACATATATAATGACATAGCTTAATGTCATTCCATTACTCACAAATGCAGTCTCATAAATGTGACATGTTTACGGGTGTCATGATTTTGGATTGTCCGGTCCACTCGCGTCAAAGGTCACTGTGACCTCACAAAGCACATTTTGGGCCGTGACTCAATCCTCTATGTGTTAATTATGATAATTTCATACATATTAAGCTTTGGTTGGACCTGAAGTTTCACGCTCACTTCTAATCCTTTCAAGGTCATTGTTTGATCATTGTTTGATCAGCTGGTCTCTTCTATCCAATAGCATTTTGAGAGACCGACATATCATGTCATCTTGCTGCTGCCTCTTTTTAAAGATGATCTGTAGTGATATAGGTTTTACTTCCAAATATTCAAAAAAGGAGTTGGGGGCCAGACAGGAGAATAATGACACTTATACCCTGTCACTTTCAGAAAATGTTACTTTAAAGGAAAAAGAAGGAGCGGCCTAGAGACTTGCAAAAAAGGCTACTCGTTTTAATGGCCGGAACGAAGGCCAGGACGCCCACCGTTGCACACATGCAGGTCCAGGCTTTAGCTGAACAAGATTCTATTACAACCATGTGCTCTTGGCATCCCCACACATCAACCAATCAATGCCTTGTTGTCCAAGTAATTAATGAAACCCAGTCGCTTCTTGGAGCCCTTACTGCTGCATTTAAATCAACTATTGTCTTTTTGAGCAAAGAAACTGGATTACACTTCAAATGATCTCCTCTCACTCCTCTGAATGCTGCTGCTATCAGTTGATTCCCACTCCTAACCCCAGCTCATGGTGTCTCATTTATCTCCTCTCACCTTCTTTTTCCTGTCTCTCTGCCTTTGGTACATTTGGTACATTTGCTGCTAAGCTCCACTCATCACCACCCAGCTGTCATCACACATCATCTGTTTATAATAAACATGACCCTTTTCTTTACCTGACCTGTTGTTCTGTCATTTCATGCTACTTGTCAAGAACCGATACCTTGTGGTATTGCGCATGCGCCGAGTCGATTTTCCGAGTTTCTTTTGACACGCCCATAATGTTTTGCCACCCTGTCGATGCACGTCTGATAACGGGGAGTGACATCATCAAAATCACGATTATTTCCCTAGTTAAAAGTACATTCAGCATGTATATTGTACAGGTAGTAATAATATGTAGTAATGACATGTAGATTAATGAGTGATAAGCAGTTGCTATTTCTTTTGTGTCAACAAATTATTGTAAACATGAGTTTGTTCACATTATCATAATAAAGCACTGGTTTATTATTAGGGTATTTAGTGTTGAAGATAAACACTTTAACAGTGAAAAGTGAAACATTGAACTTTGAAAGAAAAGCATATTTTGATAGTACAATAACATCCTATCAGATAGGGTAGCATGAATCGATACACAGCTATCAGTTTATGCAGCGGGTAGCACATTTTTACAAGGCAGCAAAAAATGACAGAACACCGTGTCTCCTGATTGAAACATCTAAAAGGGTCAAATGAGTGCAACATAACAGAGGCAAACAAACACAAGGCGTTAAGTCTAGTTTGTTGTTTTGTGCGTGTGCGTGTGTGTATGTGTGTGTGTGTGTGTGTGTATAGTTATTGGTTGCAAGTGAGGAGTTTCAGGGCAGAGATCTATTTCAAACAAGAAGGTGAACAGTCGAGGCAGAGAGATCGGACATGGCGGTGAAAAATCTGATCGGATAAAAATCTGAATTGAGCATTAATCCCTGCAATGTGAATGTAGTCATAATTTGTGTGAAACATGTTAAGCAAAAGATGTTCAGATGCGTGATGCTTCAAGCATCAGTCTTCTTGTGTGTGCTGCGGTCTCAAAGTAACGAGTTCATCAAAATGTCATACATAGTATGATGGTAATGAGGGAAAAAATCATTCAATGTATGCATGACACACTGGTTTTAATGGTTTCTCTGTCTATAGCAGGCAGAGCGAGGTATGGGCTACACGACCCAGCAGCTGCTTCACATCACTCTTTAGCTGCACACATTATAGTTCAACTGTATGTGTGTTTTGGGTATTCAGGGCATGCAGGGAATTCTCCTCGGTTCCCTCTCAGCGGCTGAGTCTCCTCACTTCTGACAAGGAATAGATGAGCAGAGAGTTCACTTTTAAACTCCTCTCACTCAATTCTCACTGAAATGCATACCAGCTTAATAGACATTTTATTTTCCGGTTCATTCAGAATGCGCTAGACTTCAAGTTTTGCTGACATTTAATTAGCAAATAAAATTTGGTGTTGCTGTCACATAACTGGACGATTACCGAACCGGGGGGAAAAGTTGACTCATCACTCAATGTCTCAGAGGTGGACAAATAGTATGTCTTCATGTGCAGGTGGCTGGTAGACGAAAAGGACACACTAAAACGGTGTCACGTTGTGTAATGTAATGTCACTCAAATCACTTCATGCATCAAGATTCTCCTGTTGAATCAACCACAACACAAAGTTTGGAGAAATACTTTATTTTGTGTTTTCATATATTGCAAAAGAATATCGAAATGAAAATTCACCAAACACATACATATAAATGTAATAAAATAGAGCATGGCTTTAATGAGTTTAGGTGTAAAATAATTAGACATACAGACAGGCAGCGATTCCTTGCTCCGTGTTAGATAGTACTGAGCCAGCTTTGTATGACTAACTAAGTATGACTGAATCCTGCTTGTTGTTTACTGTTGTTTTGTTCAGACCACCCAGATGAAGCGGTGTCTGTGTCTGTTCACGCCTGTTCACTAGAGCATGGGGAACTAATCTCTGTGGAAATGCAACTGTTCGTGGTGCGCTGCACATATCTCACTGCTGCAGTGTCACAGTAATCTCTGTAGGGTCACCACCAGCGGGTAATCAAGCTTAATTCCCTTAAACCGTGGCATGCTTGCTCTGCATAGTAATGTGTGTTTCTGCAGAACAGGTGGGTGTTAATTATACTATGTATGTCCTGGGATGGGACATTGCTGACCCCGCAGCTATTAGAACAGGAAAAGGAAGGATTATACCAAAACAAAAAGAAACGTTGGTTGCAGATTCTGTATTACAGCATCTTGTTTTATGGAAAGGAATGTCAGTCAATTGAGGCTGTGCTTTGAAAAGTGTAAATGTATAGCTCTGTTTGTGAAAAAAACATGTTGATGGATTCAAGTAGAGCTTGTTAAAATGTTTAATTGGAAGTACAACATCTATATATATATATATATATATATATATATATATATATATATATATATATATATATATATATATATATAGACTATCTATTTAGTTATATTTACATGCCAGCGGCAGGAAGTTAAAATGCATTAAGATTGAACAAATACATTTCAAACTAAAAGCATAAAAATAAAACCAAGCAGAATAATTAAAAGAATAAAACATTGAAAACAGAATATATAATAAATATATATATATATATATATATATATATATATATATATACATTTCTATAATGTTTGTATACATGCAATATAAAACAAAATGTCATAGTATTAATACAAATGGGGAGTCTTAAAGACACAGGCGCTAAAACACGGTGTTTCAGAGAATGAGAAACCTCAACCTGAAAATCAGTTACACCTTATTAAGCAGACCTTGTTAAAACTCTAAGTTAGGAGCCCACTTCTGGTTGCATTTTTTTTATTCAAGTAACAGCATGTGCCCCTTTCTTTGTAGTTCCCCTCCTTTGCTTACAACTGATCCATGCAATCGATAAACTTTATGAATCCATCTGGTTTTATGTTTCTTCCCCTTCCCTACAGAGAGGGGAAGAAACAGTGTGTGTGTGTGTGTGTGTGTGTGTGTGTGTGTGTGTGTGTGTGTGTGTGTGTGACAGCAGGAGTGCACTGAGGCTGGGTGTCTCTGGAAATCCAGTTCTACCCCACTATCTGTGCTGGTTAGGTCCTCCAGGAATACTGGTTTTCATGGTTCTAAAATATAAATCTGTTAAAGCCCAGATTTGAATTACACATTAGCCCCCGTGCCCCCCAATCTGATGCTTCTGTCCTCTGTCTCTTGCAGAGTACAGGATACTCAACTAGAAACAATGGGCTCTGATAATCATCTTTGTATTTGTCTCTTTCACCGTATGACATTCTGAACCCTCCTTTATCTAAAACTATTCGCCTTCACGGTGCATCTCCTCGGCGGATGGTATATAAAGGTTGAACATGTACATTGGAAAACACATGTCATACATTAATATGCAACATATTTAAACAAACAAATTGTTTGAGTACAAGAGTACATGGTAGCTGAGAGGTTACAGATCATGCCATTTAACTGCAGGTGTCCCAGGTTTGACCTTTGATTTATGGGCCCAGTCTCACCAAATGAGTGACTAACACAAGTCTTCGTAAGCCATTAAGCATGGAATCACAACGCCATTATTGCTTTTTGTGTGTCATTTTACTCCTCCTGGTCATTGCTTTTTGTTGCCAAATCTCACAGCGCTGCATAAGATGACGGCTTCAGACGACAGCCAGTCTTTTTCTGAGACATTCGAGGTGACGGCGGAGGTGTGTGGCTGGTCGGCGGCGGAGTGGGTGGTCCGCCTCCTGCCTCTTCTCGCGAGTAAGGCGCAGACATCGCAGACTTCCTCTCTAAGATCCTTGAGAAAGTGGTCGCAAATCAGTTGTGTGACTTTCTACATCATAATAGTTTATTTGAGGACTTTCAGTCAGGATTTAGAAAACACCACAGCACAGAGACAGCACTGGTGAAGATTACGAATGACCTCTTAATGGCAGCAGATAAAGGACTCATCTCTGTACTGGTCTTATTAGACCTTAGTGCTGCATTCAACACCATTGACCATGACATCATATTACAGAGACTGGATCAGTCGATTGGCATTTCAGGCACCGCACTAAGTTGGTTTAAATCCTATTTATCAGATCGATCTCAGTTTGTATTTGTAAACGATGACGCCTCGATGACCACCAACGTTAGTCACGGAGTTCCACAAGGATCTGTGCTTGGACCAATTCCATTTACCTTATACATGCTTCCTTTGGGCAATATTATCAGGAAACACTCTATAAACTTTCATTGTTATGCAGATGATACTTAATTATATCTATCAATATAAGATATACAAGAGTAGAACAACCAGCTTGCTAAAATGTAAGCATGTCTTAAAGACATAAAAACATGGATGACCTCCAACTTCCTGATGTTAAACTCTGAAAAAACTGAAGTAATTCTACTCGGCCCTGAGCACCTCAGATCAATTATCTGGTGATGTGATTTCTGTAGATGCATTACTCTAGCATCCAACACCACTGTAAAGAATCTCGGCGTTATCTTTGATCGGGACTTGTCCTTTAACTCCCACGTAAAGCAAATCTCACAGACTGCATTTTTTTATCTTAAAATATTTAAAAAATCTGGCATATCTTGTCTCAAAAAGATGCAGATAAAACTAGATTACTGCAACTCCTTATTTTCAGGGGGCTCTAATAAATTACCTTGGAATTTACCTTTATATATCAAGAAATGTAATTATGACCCTGATTTAGCTGCATTGATACCAAGGAACAAAGAAGTGCCAGTTAATTAACCAATTAACCAATTAATTATCGCCTATTCCAAAAGGAAAACATGTTAATTCCTAAGAAACCGCAGATGACTTTGTTCAATGTGACTTTGAGCAGATTCCCTCTGGTTGACTCACAAGTCTTTGATTCTTAGAGTGGGTACAAAGTTTAATCTGAGTGTTTCCATCCTTCAGGCACAACAGCTTATCTCCCCGTTGCACACCTTAAAAAGCCAAACGATACATCAATCAACACTGGTCAAAGACTTTGGAATTACCCCCCGAACACCCGGATGCATTTGCCGTTCCTGTCATCCATCATGTTTCCTCGTGGCTACAGTCTCGTTACAACTTGGTGAGGGATAAAAGAAAATTAAAAGACAGCTCATTATGAATGCATTTAGAAAACGCAAAGACAGACCACGTAGATGCTGCTTTAAAGTAACTTCAAAATAAACGCCGCTTGTTCCTGGATCAGTGTACAGACCTGGATTTGTCCGTTTTGTCTGGTTTGACTGAGCCGCTGTAGCACAATACCGGCAACAGGCCTAGGCTGTGACTGGCCTGACACCTTCATGGGAAACCAGCTTTGAAAATGAATCAAACCTTCAGCTTCTCAGGCAATAATGTGGAAGTCTATAATGTGCTGTGGATCCACTCGGTCAAGTTGTTCTTCTGTTTGCTTGACGTCTTTATCATTTGTGTTCAATAGCATTTAATAGCTCAATAAATAACTGTTCATGAGCGTATATTACCCCAGGCTTGACTGGAATGGACCTGAAAGAGAAACACAACATCTATCTTTACCTCTGACTTGACCCGGTTTGTTTGTTATTCTTTGTCTCCCTCTGAATTCTCATGTCGGAAATTATGCAAATATTCAGTTTAATATTCATGTTGTCAGACAATTCTAATAACAATCTGAGTCTAAAAATAAGCACTGTGACTAAACGGTGAGGAGTTGCTTCGAGCGCTATGTTGCAGCCTGCAGCGTTGCTGGGCGAGGCAATTAATTATAAGAAACATTATTTCTTATATTTGTTGAAATTCCCTTATTGCCCTCACCTAAAAGTTGATTCGATGAAATTATCTAAAGAAAAAAAGGAAAAAAAACCATTCAGTATTGGTGGACTGAAATACACATTTTCAGTGCACACTACTTTCTCATGTCACCGGCCAGATATGAGGAGCTGCCCAAAATACTTTGGACTGGTTCTGCTATGTCGGTCTTTTAGCCTCTATTTGAATGAAACGTTAAGGAATGGACTTGTGAGTCGAATAACATGCTAATCCTAGAAAAGTTAAAAACATGTGAGGACATACTACAGTATTTCCACATGATTTGCAAGGTGTGACTCACAATCACAGAAGGTCAGGGACCAGTGGTGAAGGTCCGTCCCAGAGGGGTCTGTTAGAGTCCATTACAGGCCGCTACAGATCAAGTGGATTAGGAGAGGTGAGTCAGTGCTGGTCAGAGGATGCTGAGGTGGAAGAGGGAGGAAAGAAAAATGCAGATAAGAAGCGGCAGCTCGCTGCTCACAGGCACGAGGACAGTTGGGGGACGCTTTCATCCAGAGCGCTTTCTATTTAAAAAGAAAGGCTGATATACACAGTGTATGCACGGGATGTACGGGAACTAAATCCCCAACCACTGAGCTAAACTGATTCACTAATTACAAATACAAACTATGAATTATTAATGATCAAGATAATTGTTTCAGCAAGTCATTTCAGTGAGTAAAGTTGTGTGAGTGTTCCACTCCAAACCACGCAGACGGCTGGAGATGAACCTGGTGAGTGAGGGGTCTCCAGAGCAATTAAAGGGAGAAAACAGATGGCGGGAGGCCATTCCAATATCCTCTGCAATCAATTTACTTGATAGCTCAAACAATGCTGCTATACTTTAGCCAGGGAAGATATTTATAGAGGCAACAGGTCAGATAAGGGCAAGTGGGCCAAAGAAAAGGTCTGGTTTTAGTGTCACCAAGTAATTTGGAAATTAATACATTTCTGGATTAATGCCTGACATCAAAGATCCCTGCTGCTGTTATTTATCATTATTCTATAATTGAATGGTGTTTGGAGGCTCTAGGCTCACAATTTAATGTTCCCCGGGCGTGGAAAAACAACAACAACGCACACGCCCCAAAGCTTTTCCTAATGGGAGCGGAGACTCTAAATACAATGCCAGGTGGGGCAGAGGGCTATTTGCCCCATTGCAATTTGATTGGCTGTTTGTTGAGCGCTGTCGTGATCAGTGAATCCGGGCTAGCAGAGGTTAGTAGTTTGTTAAAGAAGCACAAGAACTACAAGTCCATGAACAATGTGGATTATCATCCTCAGCACACATTTTAAATTCTGCCCTCTGAAGAAAAACGTGAGAGTGTTCTAATTGGCTTTCATACCATACACAGATGTAGCCAAACAAACGTCTGCCTGGTACAGCATGAACAAAACACAAAAGTATAGTGAGTATAGTGAGCTTTGATTAAACTGTTTTTGGATTAAAGATCTGTGTGTAGTCTCCCTTTTTGTTGCCAGCCTTGAGCCAGGTGGTAACAAATGTGCATATGCATACACACACGCGTACACATATACATACACACGCATAAACACACATGCGCATACAAACACGCGCATACACACAGCACTTTGTAGAGTTGATAAAACAAAAAACAAAAAATAACACAGCATTAAAGAACCATGATGTCAAGATAACAAATACAACATTCTCTGTCAGGTTACCAACTAAATGTAACATCATTAAAATGCAGTCATTTAGTTTATTTTTTTTATTTAGTTTGATCACTATTATGCCACAATAATCAATCTTAACATATTGTTCTTTCTTTAAAAAAATTCAAATGTTGATAGAACCCGTACCTTTCTTGTCACAGGTCACATTTTCGACACAAGAGCGGAAGAAAGAGAAAATAGTGTGAAACTGCGATGCTGATTTCCTCAGCGTTGAAGATTTCCTGCATTGATGATGAAACTTGGACATGTTGCATGTGGCCTCGGGCTGGCTGAAACAAGAGAACAGCAGATGCTGCCTGCAGCTCACTGGGGGTCTAGAGGGGTTAGTTTCCACCATGAAAGTCCCACGAGAGGCCATCACACGGACCCAATGCTTCTCACAGTGAGACGCTACTATCTGCTCTGAGGGAAGGCAATTCATCCAGTAAATCTGGAAAGATGACCCTTTTGTCCCATAACAAATTATTTGGCAGAGAACAAATGGAAGGGTTTGATTCTTTTGAGGCTACTTACTGTCTGAAAATACATCTTATTAAAATCATGTTTGCGAGTGAACAGATGACTGGGAGCTGTTCTGTTTTAATCTTAATAGCTGCATTATATATAGATTAATTATCTCATCTTTAAAAATATCCCTCCATTGCATCAGCCCTGTACTGCCCTCTTCTAAGCTCTACTGGATGATGGGCACATAAAAGCGAGTGATGTAAACTCTGGACTGCTGCCCCCGTCTCACAGCTCATACCACCATAATGTGTACAGTAGCACTAGTTATGACATACATATGCGTTTATCGGATCATGAAAATGTCTTAAATATTATTATAGTGTACTATGTCATAAAAAGGGTCATGTTATAAGTGTGATTTTATAAAAAGGGTCATGGTATAAGTGTCATACAATTTTTTTAATGAATACCATTGTATACATTTCCCTTAACAGTGTAATAGTTTATTCATAGATTGAGTTGAAATGTCATGTTTGAACCATTTGGGTTACACTTACACCTCCCTGCTCTTCCTCTCGCTAACATACACACATGCTTGAGCTTCGGTTACATTTTTACAGGTGGCATGAGAACACACCCAGGGCCCTTCAGTGGGTTTCAGACTTCGTGATTCATTAGTATATCTGATTAATTGTATTAATAAATGAAGATTCTTTAAGTAAAAAAAAACATTTATTAATTTCCACCTTTGTTCACTTAATCTTCCTACCACCTATTTGAATTAAAGAAGTCGGAGGTCTCTTTGAAGGGTTCTTTCACAGTTTCTTCAGGGCTGACGACGTTGTTGAAGAATGTGGTTGCCGCCTCACACTCTTTATCCTTCGGTCTTGCAGGAATCTATAGGAGGAACAACAGAATAACAGTCTTTTAGAGGTCATTAATGGTCAGCATGCTCCTAGAAAATTAAACATGGTCAGATTTGGCCAACTAGTTAGTTGCTTTAACTCACTTTCATCACTCACATGGTGCTTTCATCACAGTATAATTGGTTTGGGCAGACTCAATGACTCAATAAAATCAATAACACTGCAAGAAGATCATTTTTGCACTGCTAAATTCATACCTGGTTGCACACGGCTTTCCCATAACGTACAAAAGTGGCAAAGTGTTCGCAGTTGAAGGTGAAAAGTTTATATTGGAAGTCCCGATCCAGAAGGGCGTCCCGCCGTAGTCTCATATCCTCGGATGCCGACGGCGTCCCGCTGTGACGGTCGTTACCGATGGAGACGGTGACGCCTTTCGGCACGTTCACCTCACCAAGTGGCACTCTGCGGATCTTGGTCTCCCCGAGAAGAAGGTCACCACACACCGGGAAGATCTTTTGTAGGTACATACGTATGTTGTTCTTCAGTTGCTTCTCATCTAAAGAAAGAGAGTTTATTTCTGGGATGTCCATTCATTTGAACAGACATTTTTCAAACCCCATGTCGGAATATGCATCATTTTGATTTTCTGCTACTGATGACGAGCACGATACACTAAACTAGTTCCTGCAGTGTGTGGATGTGTGTGCATGTTGGTTAGAGTCCTGATGGGCAGGTGGCACCTTGCATGGTAGCTCTGAGACTAGAAACTACATGAATTTACAAGTTGACATCATCTTCTGCAGCGATATAGAAGAGTGTAAAACAATTATTTTGTAAAGGGGTAATGATTGAGGGCCAAGCAATGAAAACAACAGATTTGTGAAGATGATCTGTAGCATTTTAGGTCTCCTTAAATTGACATGGTGGTGTGAGTCCATCTCTTCTCCCAAGCTTTAAAATAAAGTGAGAAATTGGAAACATTGAACCCAAACCCAATACAAAATAACAAATCTAATGTATCAGATGACATTGTTAAGCAATAGCAGGCAGAGTGCGGTGCGTTACACTGTGAGTACACTGGTAAATTCTGTCAGGAGGCCTGCACACAAACTGCAGTCGTCTAATCCAGTTTCATGGATTGCAGGCATTTGTTGACAAGAAAGATGTATCCTTCAATAAATCACTTACTAATGCTTTATGAAGAGTAGCTTTTGGGTTGCAAGGGTGTGGACATGCTTTTGGCATGACTTTATATTTATCTCTTAAGATAAACAGGAACATCTCTCTAATGGAAGACCACTTCAATTCTGGGAGAAGGCAGTGGAACATCTGGGCCAGATTATAGTTACAATTTGAAAGATTTGTGTAAGTTAATAACTATGTTTCTTATTAATCAACATGTACAATTACAATTACAATTACATATATATATATATATATATATATATATATATATATATATATATATATATATATATATATATATATATCTCATAAAATCTAGTTAAGAGAGGTTAAAGCTTATTGAGTTTTTTTGAAAGGTGTCCTATTCAAAACGTTAGGGACCGTATACATCAAATGCCTAACCCCCCAGTAAATGTCAAAACAGGTAATCAACCAAGCAGGAAAAAGTGGCAACTGCCCCAGGGCCCTCATCCCCGAGCCAACATCCTGCAGCGGAGTCTACTTTTAAGAAGGTAACATTGTATCATACTGCATTTTCTTCTTCTGTTTCAACAAACACAGATCTAGGCTATGTCATCTATGGTGTTGTTCTCACCTGCAACAGCAAAATGGATTACATATCCATCTTCGTCATAAACTCCCCAGTGTGAATATCCGACGGGGTAGGCAAATTCTATCAAGTCTCCAAATTTGGCAGTGGGTATGATTTCTTCAACCTTTAATTAGAAAAATACGAGAGTAAATGATAAGACAATTATAAGATCAGACACATCTCCACCCTGCGCCACTCCCTGCTCAGCCGGAAAGCAGGTTTAACTAGATTGCATTGAGTTCAGGTAGACTCACTGTCACATGTTCCATAGTAATGGTAAATACTGGTTATGGCCATTATATGTCAAATTAATTACGCCTGTGTGTTTGTAAGTCACTTTCTGAGTTTAATGACACCTAGCTCTGGTCCAACGGGGGTTGGCTGCACGTCTGTCTGAGTAGTACAAACATACAGAATGAGTTTCACAGGGTTTTCTTTACATAATCATCTGGTAGACAATCTCAGTTCCATTGGCAAAGTCACACCGACATTACAGTATTCTATTACAGTACACTGACTATCTTTACATTGCCTACAGGATAACAAAGTCAGATGCAGACAGAATACAGGTGCTACAACATTATAAGATGGCTGATCATAACCAATAATATATTCGTTGTCACTGTTCCATTTAGAGAAAAATCAGGGTTGTGCTATTTTATTGTTATTAGTTCTTACCTGCTTCTGATAATCCATAGCCGACTCCTTGAGTTAGAGCCCTGTGTCAGGCAGGTTGCAGGGTGTGCTGTGGAAGAAACTGGTTTTGGCTGTTTGGAATTTAGTGGAACGGGAAAAAGGCAGCTGATTGGCCAATACAACGAGGAAGTATTCCCTCAATAGACATATCAAAATGCTTCCTTCAAACAAGTTACACATTAACAAAGTTTATGAAGAATGGTCAAAATACAAAGTTATATATATTATTTTTATATATATATATATATATATATATATATATATATATATATCTATATAAAAATATAGATATATATAAATATATAAACATGTATTGCAATACTTTCACTCATCTGAGACTGCATGGGCAAATAACCAAACTCATACATATGGTTACTCTTAAAGCCCCACTATGTAACTTTTCCACCTTAAAATGACAGCTTGAAAAGAATTGTGCCGCTACAATGACATTTAATATGTTGATTTGCTCCTCCGCCACTGCCATCGGGGTCTGTGGCCAGAACACTGCTGAATGTAAGATGTTGGGACCAGCCCGGTACTTTTGGTTTGGACCGGCGGAAGTAGTTCAACCTGCTGTCTGGCAGCGATTACGCAACGTCATATAGTGCCAGTCCACGCTCACAGGTGACTTTTTATTTGTTCCACTACGCGACGCGTAGAGACAGAATGACATGCTGCTGTGGAGAACACCGGGCCGGGTCTGAACGACATGCTCTCCAATCAGCTGTGAGCTCACTAGCCGGAAGAGCCATATTTGGCTTGAGAGCCAGAAGTTCACGACACTGAAGTAAATGTTAAATACCTGAACGGGGCGCTACAGGGGAAAAGTTACATAGTGTTGCTTGTTAAATGACTCTTTCCATCGACAGGATGCTATAAATATGTAAGAGTGATTCTACTGAGTAAATGTGATTTCATTCGTCCCGTAGGCTGTCCCTCATGTATGAATGGGTGTGAATGACTAGTTACACAGTAAATTCCCCAGTGTTAGGTTCAATCCCTGGCCTAGTTGATGTGTGCTTGAGCAAGACACTTTACCCTGAATTGTTCCCTGTTATGAATGTAACATTGGAAGTTGTCAGCCAAATGCAAAATAACATACTGATAAAATGTTAGAGTTAGTGCAACTCTGGTTGGAGTTATTATTAAAGTAACACCAAACATAGTGTTAATAGAAGTGTTATTTTTGATTAACACTTCTCAGTTAATCAAAAATAACACTTCTCAGTGAAGTGTAGATTAAAATAATAACTCTTACCAGAGTTGCGTTGACTCTGAAATGTTTACACTATGTTCGGTGTTACTTTAACACTCTAAAGATAAGGGACCATATGTTCACCGGCTGAGTGTTAACATGTACTCTTTAAGTGTATAATTGACACTGCCAATTGTACTGAGTAGTCCTGATGGGCAGGTTGCACCTTGGTAGTGTTAAGTTGTAATAGTTTATTTTTATATTGCACATGTATAGAGGTCTTATGCTTTAAATTAATACATATAGAAAGATATTATAACAGAAAATATTAGGTAGAATATTGATATTGTTATTAATGTATTATTTGCATAGGGGTAATGTTTACTCTATGCTAAATGTAATGGCAAGAAGTAATGTTATGTATGTGCATGGAATGAATGTTAGTTAGTATTTCAGAACTGTTGGAGCCGGTTAAAACCCGTGAAAGTGACTAACGCAGACAAATAACAGACGGGACTCTTAGGGTAAAGGTGACTTTAATGAAGACAATAATGGACGGGACTCTTATTGTGAAAATATGTGTTTAGCGACTTGACCGGAAATTACGTTTTGACCGGGGGATCACGACATTCGACCCCTCATTGTTCTAGCGGGACCTTGGACCAACGAGAAGGTGTTACGGGTGGGACTAACCTGTGAGAATAGGTGATTGGCTGATATGCAACTAACACACAAGGTATTGAGACGATCACCCCTTTCGTTCTGATGCTGGTGAAGGAGTGACACACGTTTTCCGGAACCTGTACCTGTGGAGCCGCATCACCCCGGGAACCACGATCGTGAGCTTTGGATTGTTTGTTAAACTTTCGTTTATATTTCTTGCTATTAAATACTGTTAAACTTGATCGATCGCATCAAGTTTTGATTTCATATTGAGCGCGAGGTGCCCCATCACAACCTATACTCTTTAGTAGCCCCTCCCAGTGTATGAATGGGTGAATGAACATGTTTGTTTATGGGACTAGAAGGCCCTATACAAGTAAGGTCAACGTATCATTTACCAGTCTAGTATGCCATAAAGAAGTCTTAAAAAATATCCATTGATTATGCCCTAAAAAGTCTAATAGTATCTTAAGATTAACGTAAAAAAAAACGTCATAGTATAGCATGTTATAAAAATACACTTTTTATGCAATAAATAAAAAGATGTCATGATATATTATTTTTTTAAATATGTCATAGTATTTCATACTATAGTTCATAGTATAACAGATTGATAGTGATAGTGGTATTTGTGGGTGTGTCAAACAACCAGTCACGGCTCTTGAACTGGAGCGTCTGTCTCCCAGGGAGTGTCATGGCCTCGCTCAGCTGCTCTGAGTCATCTGAAGGAACCCAGAAGGAGAGACAAAGGAGGGGACGAGAGTTTGTGCCGCCTTTAAGTTGCAGGAGTGCTTCACAGGAACACTGAGGAAATGGGACGATAAGGTGACAGCCATACACTAAAGAATGGCTGACAGGGTCTGCTCCAAGGATTACAGCTCATATCACAATGGCATTTAACTCTTCTGTTCTTTAGGCGAGGAGCTACACAGAAGAAATAATGTGTTCTTTTAGGACAATACCATGGTAGATTAGTACATTTTAAAATCAAGAATGAATAAAACTCAAAGTTCTTAATGTGTGGAATAACAAATATAGGGGTCGATGCAGATATAATGAAAACAAAAGGCATTTTCTTCTAAATCACAAGGTTTAATTTCTATTAAAGCTGCCCAGTGTCCAGGGGGTGCCCCACTATTCTGGTTCGGATTTTTAGGAATAAAGTCTTATCCAACTCTTGGATTGCGGCAGCACCACAGAGAGGCGACCTGTCAATCAACTTGTAGCCCCGCCCTAAAGCATACCCTATAGTCTGTTTGACCCTAAATGTACCTTACGGTACTAAATGAACATCGTGCTATATTAAAGAAGACTTGAAACTAGAGATTGAAACTATAAACTCATGTTTACAATGTTTACTGAGGGAATAAATCAAGAGAAAAGTAGAGTCATTTTCTATAGACTTCTATACAACCAGAGTCGTCGCTCCTTGGTGGCCATTAGAAAGGATGTTAAACACGCATTGGCTTCACTTTTCAAACTACTGGCTGCTTGCTGGGAGAGAGACATACATATATAGCGTGAGCTACATTTCAGCAACTCTCATCGACTGTGGATTTATACATTCAGAAACATTTCTCTTCTTAACACACTGACTCACACTGGCTCATGGAAACATCATAGCTGGGTCAGAATGACCTGCCAGGCCTGTGCTGCTTAGTAAGAGGGATCAACAAATACATTTCTTTTTGCAATTGCTTTTTATTCCATCATTTCTTGCACTGTAACGCGTATTTTTTGTGGTCTCTTGGATTTTGAATGGCAGCCTTAATTGAGTGGAAATAAACCTTTTACATTATCTTTCTTTTAAACTTTGTCTCAATGTGTCAGCAGTCTGAAGGCAGCCAGACCTGTGACAGGAGTACTCCTCAACTTCCAAATGACAGAGAATGGAAATGATTCAGATTCACTCTCCCATAAAAAAGCTGGGGCATATTATCCTATAATAATGTTCAGATGGACATGAAACAACGTGTTTCTATGTGTTCCACCAGCAAGGTCAATGTTTTCACTTATCCTGTGAAAGATGTAATTATCTACTGGTTGGATTGGAACAGTTTGTGACATTCCTGGTGTCTGCATGAGGAAAAGGATGATGAAGTTAGAATAGCTAGAAAGGAAATAGCCGCTGACAACCCTGTGCATGTAATGGAAACAGGCCAAGGTTTCTGGGAGGATGGGGACCGTCGATACCAGTAACAGAGACAAGTGAATATTTGGCAACCCGTTTTACGGGTAATGGAAACCGCCCAAAATTACTAATGTGAGGGGAGAATGACCAAGTAACTGGATGCTGGTAACAGATGACGCTAAATGTTCCTGGAGTGTGGCACTAATATTGGGTAAATGCAAGTTTTTACGAGGCTGGCCTGACAATCCTTTACGGTCTTGTTAGCGAAGGATTACAAAAAGCAAAGCTGCATGCAAACTTTGTGTAAAATTTAAAATCTATGAAAAAAACTTGAAATTCCTGAAAGGTAGGAAATGTTGAAATGAAAAATGTGTAAGAACCCTGAGGTGAAGATCCGACTAACTTACAAACCTGTTCCTGTACTGGTCTATACAGGAAAAAGGCAGAGATTACTTCAATTATGAGAGAAGCCATATGAATAACTTGCAACCTGATAACTACAGGAACTGCATAATGGCAAACTGGCAACTTGTACTTGTACAGCCATTCTCTAGTTTTTCGACCTCTCAAAGTGTTTAACACTACTTGCGATCACTCCACTGATGGGAGGAGCTATCATGCAAGTTGCCACCTGCCCATCAAGACTAACTAACATTCAGAACCATCCACACACCGATGGCACAGTGTTGAGTCCAATGTAGGTTGTCTTGCCCAAGGACACATGGACATGGACTAGCAAAGCGGGGTCGGACCGCCAACCCTGCTCTGCCACTCAATCAGTGGTTTCACAGTTTGTGTGCTGGTAACAATGAAAACAGGTCTCCGCTAAAGTGAGTTGACATTAGTCAAATTAGCGACTCGCATACCAAATGACACAAGTAAAACCACAAGCGTGTGGCATGGAATCGAACTTGGTGGACCTTTTCTTATGCAATAAAATTGGGGGAGAATAATATAAGGACAAACAAGAATCTGGAAGCGGGACAGCAGGTCTTCTGGGAGACAAAGGAGGAACGTTTTAGCACTAATTAATAGTGGTAGCTTAAATCTGTTGGTCAAAGCAACATCTGGATTATCTTCCTTAGCTAGCTGGAAACCTCAGATATGCAGCAGAAAATAGATGGATTTCTTATCAAATCATTTAAAAAGCTCAGAGTCCCCCACTGCTATTCTGCAAGAGCGCCAGATGTGATCAGCTTTAGGAAAACTCAAGACTCAACGTCTTCAAAGTCAAGTTTTTTTCAAGTCTTTTGTAGCCTAATTACTATTTTATCTTGCATGGCTGTGTGTTATCATAGAGCTGTATATTGTGTGTTGTGTAACCTTAGATTTGCAAATCTCTGGCAAGACTGTAGAGATGAGCCACTGACCGTGAATAGCTACGGTTGGGATAGGCAGCACGTCTATGAGAGCCATCATGTACTTCTTTAAATGAAATAAATGCACTGGCTGTGTGGAAGTCAGCTGATGGCCGGAGCTGGACCACCTGCTGGAAGCTGCAGCTGAACCACAACGCCACGGACAGCGACACCGTGGTCCGTTGGAGGACTCGGTGACACGTGTAATTTACAGCTGTGCACGGCAGCGGACAAACTCTGGCCGTGTTCATTTTGCTTCAGTACCCGTGCAGGCTGGCCCCCTGCTGTGCTTCAGGCGAGCGCTGCACACAGCCAACAGACTGTCGAGCCGTCAGCTGGATGCCCAATCTCACTTCACATGCAAAGAGAAAGGAGACGCCGCCTGTTTTTAAAGTGGATGCCCTCCACTTGCCCATAAGCGGGCCTGTTGTGAGAGTAATCAGCCGAATGTTTGTGAACACGCCCGAACACGACAGCCTCACAGTGATATGCGGCCCCTCAAATGTCTGCGCTGAGCAGCTCTGTGGTGTCCGAATGCACGGATTTACTTCATCTTGAGAAGCGATGTGGCAGTGCCAATAGATGACATGCCCCACACGGTTCACTGGCTCCAGATCATTCTGTCAACTCGGCCCTCGAGCAGCCTCGGGGGTCGCAGCGGAAATGTTACTTCAGTTCTTCCACACAAACAACGACGGCCCACTGTTGTGTAATTGCCCCCTCCCTGCTCATTTATCAGCTCTTTTTAAAAAGTTCAAGCAACATTTGAAAAACACGGACGAGTCTGTATTTCTTTCCTGTGTTAGGGGCAGTTTGTTTGAGATAGTCCTTTTTTCTACCAACCGAGACATGCACACAAATACACTATTGATCGGAAACAGAACAAGGGCGTCTTTCAACCAGATCGTTAGGCAGAACAAAACTCGGGATTACATACAATCCTGTTTCTTACATTTTTAACCTTGTTTGTTTCTATAATACCTGTGCAGGACAACCTCAATGGTTCGTATAATATCTTCTGAAGTCATTCTTCGTGTATTTTCCGACAAAAGCCAGAAATAAGTGTCAGTGTCCGCTCGTTACCTAGATGTGCATGTCTGCTATCCTTTAGCCACTTTTTTGTTAAATGCTCACACATTTCCGAAAGCTATTACTTTTGTTTGGAGCATTTCTTATTTTCTTGTCGTAAAACATTTCATAAGGTATTGCAGAAAACAACAAGAGAAACAATCCTGGCAGCATAACAAGAACTGCAAACCACACCAATAAAAGTAGACAAGGTAGTGTGTGTAAATGTGCTCATTCGTAGTGTATAAGGGTTCCTGTTTTGCTCATCAGTCAGTATACATAATGTACTTTAATGCAATAGCCATGTGGTACATGCTGTATGTCTCTGTTATTTTGTCCCTGTTTGGTGGACAAACTTCACTTTGCAATTCTAAACAGGCCAAAGAACTGCACTGTGCAGCACTTTAGACGTTATGTGCTTTTTCAGAACACATACAACTAAAGGAACACGTCCCTGGTAAACAATAGCTTCCTGCTGAAAAGGCTTGGCTTGAAGTGAAGAAGCAATTACCAGATACGAGCAGGTTCCCCCACATCTTATCAGGACAGAATGAAGTCCGCTGCCGAACAAGCATTACAAACGATTACACTTCTGTGGCTTGAGCAGCGCACTGTATTCCAGCTATCAGTGACCCTTTCACCCATAAGCTGCCAGCAGACAGACACAACAGTAGAGCTGCAGAGTAGAAATGGCTCCTGTGAGTACACTGTTGGTTCTCCACATTCTTGGACTTGATCTCAACTCCCTTTGATGACATCATGTCATCTACTCACTAATAATGCTTTAACTGTGATTAAAGAAGAAATGCAGGACGGACATTTCACGGTTCATCACACATTTCGATTTGGCTGAACCCTGTGGACTCAGTTTTACTGTGAATATGTAAATCTTCGTCATATATGCTGTTAATCTTCCATGGCATGTTACAGTGACAACCCTATCGGTCAGAAAGGATGAGATTGGGCACGTTGCATCCACTTATGCACCACCCCAACCTCCACTCACAGTAGGGTGCCCTCCATAAAAGGGCACACTACTCTCTGTCTTTGCACCATAGACTGGACACAAGAATATTAACGAGCACCAGAAGTTGCCACCAGCCGAGCCGTCTAACCTCTGGTTTAGCCCTATGGTAACAATGGAATCATGCTTATTCTTCCAGAATTTGTTTAATGGACCAAATTGATGAATTTCTCATTTATTTGATGGATCTCTGTCATTTTGTGTTCCATTTAACAGCCGCAACGGAGTACGGCACAACCATGACGTACGCACGAGTTGAACTGCATGCAGCGCGCTCCCATGCACAAGCCCAGTGGCAGGCCCCCAGAGGGGGGCCGGCAGGGGGCCAAGCAGGGCCACACCACAGCTGGCGGGCAGACTGTGGGCTGTGGTCGGTGTTGTAACTGGCGCTCGAGCAGCCCAACCCCTGATGCTCTGTTCTCTACTTGTGTTATAGTGTTAGGGGAGGGGGTCATGCTACGGCTCGTCATGGAGTCACTGATCTCAACACCTGTTTGAACTCCAGTCTTTTCTGTTATCTTCCTCTAAACAGCTCTCCATTCGCTCTGGTCCTTGTGGAAATGCTTTTTGTTATTGTTCTTTTTAGTTGGTGATATGAAAGTGACAACACTGATATGAGTAAAGGTGTCTTGTTGGGTTGCACACATGAATACAGACTATGAGACTGAATGACTCCAGATTTATCTTGGATGATGATGCCCCCTTAGCGACCGAGGCTTTGTATCTTTGACCCAAAAGATTCTTTCATGAGGCCTTATAGTCTTTGATCTACCATACCTCACTACACCAGAGCTGGGAGGATACATCATTCAAACTAGATAAAAGCCGGTCTATCAATAAGGGTTTGAACAGTATCATTATTTTATTTTTTTTATCAAATGAAACACTACTCGGTTACCGACTGTGCACCCTGAATGTACACCCAAAGACGGCAACCGACCAGGATTTAGAGTTCTTCATAATTATGTTAGGCAGATACAGTGCTCAGATTTTAATGAATGATGTTAATGAATGTGACAAACTAAACAAGAGTTTTATTATTGCCAGATCCTTTTTTTACTATGTTCAAAGTTCATAAAAGTTCACTAACCAACACCTGACTTCAATTTCTAATTAACACACGCACATGGGATTGATGTGTATAAGTGTAAAAGTGAATGAATTTCTCAAAAAACTATTTAAAAGTAAAACTATTCCTTTGGCGTACAACCGTAAGGTTTCTCTCTGGTTGTGCTCCAGCTTTCAGAGCGGAGAGAGAGCGTTCACCAGCTGCTTCATGGAAGAACTCATTGTGATGCTTTTCACACACCTCCCAAGAAACCTGCTGATTGGAAAACAATTGTGACAGTGGGGGTTTTCTAACTAAAAGAAAGTGAAACTTGTTTCTGGGCAACAAGGTCCCTCTGCAGGATGGATGGTTTCCTTTACAGTGATAGTGTAACATAATATAGGGAATGAAGAGAACCGTAGTAAACTGCCATGTGTTTGTTGTGTATTTTTTAATATGCCGATTAAATTGGTTGTGTTTTGTTTTGCATGTTGAAAACATGTCAACCAGTTGAGGGGACATCTGGTGGTATCCATGGATCGAGGTTGGGCATGTAGCCGTGGCTCAGTTTTCACAAACTGTTCGACTTATATTAACTTCACTGCTTTTATCATTTTTGATCCCTTTTATCCACACTGTTTTTACTATTAAGTCCTATTTCTATCATTATTAGAGCTATTGTGTGATTAAACTCTTTCTCAGATCCAGGTTCTGCCAACGTTTTTTCTCACCCAGTTATTGCTTACGGGAGAATGTTGAGTCTCCGTAAATTATAGTCGAGACCTCCTCTGTATGAAAAGTCTCTTCAGATGTTTTCTATGAATTTAATTTAATAATTTTAATTGAAAGTAGTGCGGATGGAGGTGTCTGATTAATTGTGACGGTCAGTGGAAAGAAGTTGTTCCTGTCTGGTGGTTTTGGGCGTAAAGTGCTCCAGAGCGCCCCCCGAGAGGGGAGGAGTTGGAACAGCTTGTGTCCGGGGTGTGAAGGATCTGCAGGATTTGTTTTTTCCCAGCCTCACCTCCTGCGTCCTGTCTGTCAGGAAGTTACCGGTCCACTGAGAGGTGAGGCTGGCACTGTGAGCTGGAAGACTTTATGTTAAAGTTCCTCTGGGATGATGGTGTTGAATGCTGAGCTGAAGTGAACTGTCCCTTTAACAAGCTCTCACTACATGTTCTGAGTCCGTCTTGAACTTGCACCTAAGATCCTTTATCTGTTTCCTGAATTATACTCTTTAAAAAAAAATGCCTCTAGGGGCAATAAAGGTTTCATTCTTGAGGATGGGGAATGAATCATTCTGGCTGTGCTGTCGGTCAGCCTCCAGCAGCAGACTGCTGCGGTTCAAACAGTCGCCGAAGAGGCAGGTGGTCGTACCGGCCGGCTGTAAGGACTGTGTGGCAACGGATAACAGGATCATGTTGAGAGGAAGATGGGAAATATACATATATTACAAGAGTTGCGTGAGAAAGAAGCCCCCTGAGAACTGAGGATTTCCAGAGGAAATAACTTGCATATTCACCATTATAGAGATATATACTTTAAAAAAAGCATACTGACACGAACACAGCTCTTCCTGTGCGGCCCCGCAGAGTTCCTCGTTTGATGGGCACAAATGATATCTTATGATCTCAACAGGCTTCTCTTTGTACTGAGGAAAGAAACTATCATTCAAGTAAAGTTGTGCCCAATGTTTTTAAATAACTCCTCCTTCCATCCTGCAATCTTCACAAAAAAAGGTCAGGGTTATAAATTAGGCTGATTTAAATGCACGGGCTGGATTTCACGCAACACTTATTTCTCTTTGGACATTAACATTTTTATTGTTTTAAAGGAATGAGTAGCACTGTGGTGGCTGATGTGCAACTATGCCATAAAAGCTCATACATAAACAAAAGACGGCCTTGGGCCAGCTGTCTACTGTGGTGACCACTGTGTGTGAACGGGTTCGAAGGCATCCATCTGTCACTCATGCAGAGACCTAAAAGTGGAGATCCACCAAATCCATTGATGTGAAGTCGACTGACCCTGTTCCTGTTTCTATGGAGAACAACGGTGAGTTGGATGCTGGATATGATGCGGACTGAACATTCCCCGTATATGTATTGGCATAGCCATAACTCAACCTCAGCTTCATGCAAATGAGGTTAGTCCATCGCAAGACAGCAGACTCAGATCAGAACAACTTTACAGAAACACTTGTAAGTAGAGTTTGTGGGGGGATGTTAGACTAACAGTTATAATTGCTGACATTTTTGGAATGGTTATGTACATTTTATGCAAGGTTTTTCCCGCCATTGTACGCAGCCACCCATTGGATGTGTCTTCATTGGACCGAACACAGCCATAATAGACTATGAGTTATACTTTACGACCTTGTGGTGGCTTGGGCGTGGTTAGGCTCAGCTGCGGAGGGGAGTGGGGAGTGGCTCAGGGATTAGTTGCCGAGAAGAGGTCTAATTGGCCTGAGCTGTAGAGAATCAGGGCAATTGTGTCTCTCCCATATATATGTTGCGGGGTAAAAGATGGAGGGACGGGACCAGCAGCGCAGAGACTAATAAAGTATTTTGCCAAATATTACAATAAGTATGCTCATTCCTTGGTGCTGGGATAGAAAACCCGGGGATTTTGACAGGAGTCGTTGCAGAAACAAAGAAGGGCCTTTCAGAAGTGTTGTAACAGTTTAGCTCCACACCTTCCTATTTGTATTAGTTGTTTTCATCCTGTCTCATTATCGTGTCATTCCAGAGCCTGCTTCCCATCTCGTCAGTCCAACTCCCTTCACCTGCCTCTGATCACCTCGTTAGTCCCTCATTCCCTTCACCTGGTCCTCACACCCTTCTCACCTACCTCTGATTACATCGTTAGTCTCTCATTACCTTCACCTGGTCTTCATGCCCTTCTCACCTGTTGCCCATTCCCTCGTTAGTCCCTGTCTACTTAAGTTCCCTCACTTCCACTTGTCCTCTGCCAGATTGTCTTGTGTTCTTCTTGAAGCCCTCCAGTGTTACCAAGTGTATTTATCTGTTCCCGTCTGTTTTGTTCCTGCTGGTACTTGGAGGAAAGTTAATTATTTTCCAGTTTGTCTCCTGAGTCGTGCATTTGGGTCCACCCTAATACTACCGTGACAAGTGTCCCATAAGTGTCTCTCGGCTCTGCTCTATGAACATCTGAATTTGCCCATAATATGTATACACGTTCACCCATTTTTTAAATCAAAAATACACTTTTTATGCCAGTCTAATAAATAATATTAAGATGTTGCTTTTAACTGTGTTTGAAAGCCATTAAATCACAGTCCTTTCAACATTGTTTTTACTCATGTTAGCCCTTCCTTCTGTTTCACATAGCCAGGAAGCTATGCTAACTCTTAATCTCATCATAACTGGACTTTTAACAGTATTCACTTGATGTACAGCACATCAAAGTAGGAAATAACAATAAAGACATAGTCACATGTTGCTTTCCTCCTGTACTTTTGTGAAGAGGTAAACTGCACAACAACAACAACCAAACAAACGCTCCTGGGTCCGTCCTGTCCAGACCAAGTAGCATTTTGTGCAATTCATTGCAACAGAAAGGTATATTTATTATGTTTCAAGTGTAATATTTTATAAGAGCGAACCAAGATGTTCATATCCGAACAAGCGGTCCGCTCTCACACAGAATCAGAGGAGCCGTCCCTCATAAAGACGTTTTCTGTGCAGCCTGGGAAGTCAAACGCGAGCGCTCCCTCTTCTCAGTGGGCGACAGCACTGGTGGTGTGTTGGCAGAATACTAATCCTCCTGGGTTGTGCAGCGCTAAGCCTCCAGAGGCGCTTTACGCTTCCGTCAGAATATTTAGAACTTAGTTTGGCTTTATTTGATATTAACTTCCTCGAACCAGTGTTTTCCAGGGATTTGCTAGTAGAAGAAGGGATGGGTGCAGATTCAAGAAACACACTAAATCAGATTTCAAGGACACGTTTTTTTTCAATATTAAGACCAGAATTCTGCAGAGTAAGCACAAGATCAAGATGTGACACAAAGCATGCCCTTATGTTACACTATGCCCTTCATTGTCCTTATGATCAAAGCATAATCAAATAATCTGGTTCTGACATTTAGATCTGAGCCTGCTGCACCAAACAAACGACACAATGGACAATTTACACCAGCATGTATTGTTCTGGGGTAACCTCTAGCTCATCTGGTAGTGGGCTGAGTTCTTAGCAGCGGCCCAGTTTTTTAATTCCGAGCCGTCGCTCTTTGTTCTGTGTCATCGCCAACAGCGTGCCGGAGGGGGGGCAGACCGGCAGGTGTCTGCAATGGAGGTGCACATTGTACATGTCAACTATTAGACAACACAAAGTATATTTGCATGTATTTAAAATTACAGTTAGGAACTTAAATGATAATGTCTCAGTTTATTACGAATGCCTATGTAATAAATGAGACCAGATTGCTTATTTCTATATAGTCATTTTTTTCATATATGTTGGTGGCACTGGATTTTGCGCGAAATCAGACAAAAGCAAGCAGTTTTACCAACAACTCCTTCAACTCAGAATCCAGCGGGGTCTCCAGCAGCCCACACCAACACCACACTGATGGAGACCCGCTTGGACAGAGGCAGGCACAGGAGAACCAGAACCAGGAATGAGCAGGGCAGACTGTCAGACCCTGCTGCAGTAAAATAAGAGGTTTTCTAAAGGGTCCCTAACGCCCTGAAACAAGACCACTTTTATCTGAAGGGGCCGCCAAAATCAAGAGAAATAGTTGCAGCCCATTTTCCCCACCCACCCCCTCACTGCATGCGCGTGAGATTGATGGATGCTTGACTACTTTTTGCTCTTTGCTCGTAAGATTATTGTAATCGAGACTGATCAGGCCTGTGGCTGGTTGTGAATCAATCTATGAAGCCGACACCGGCCTCTCAGTGGGCACGACTGTTTTGTTTCTTTTACTGTGCAGTGAAAGTACGGGGGCTCTCTCACAGCCAGAGGTGCCTGTGTAAATGACACATCGGAAACTAAACTGCCATTATCAGTTGTTGTCAGAGGTGCCACCATGTTAGCATTTGCATATATTAGACTAAGTCAGCAGGGCTGTTTGCACAGAGATAATGAAGCGGCAGTGACTCTGGACACCTGTGAAGGTAAGAGGCAGCCTGCAAACCGCTCACCTATCTGACTGTTCGGCACCACATTTCAAATGGAATCCTCCCTGTGACGACACACTTAGCTGTAGGCCAAATATTGCCGGACAGAATATTTGGATGAGTTACAAGAATTATTATCTGTAAATGCTAAAATCTGTGTGTGTGTGCTGTAGATACAAGTCGTCCAAATGGAACAACATAACGCACCATTTGCTCAAGAGCTCTAGAAAGAAACATGGAGGCTCGTCCTGATCCGGCTATCAGCAGGTCGACGTCGGCTGGACGTATATATTATAAAAACACACAATCTGCATGATAAGGAGATAAAGGAGACGGTTTTCAGAAAATCTTGTCATTCTGAGTTTTCATGACGTATTCTTAAAGCCCCACTATGTAACTTTTCCACCTTAAAATAACAGCTTGAAATAAATTGTGCCGCTACAATGACTTTTAATATGTTGATTTGCTCCTCTGCCACTGCCATCGGGGGTCTGTGGCCAGAAAACTGCTGAATGTAAGACTTTGGGACCGGCCCGGTACTTCCGGCGGAAGTACTTAAACTTGCTGTGTGGCAGTGATTACGCAACGTCTTAAAGTGCCAGTCCACGCTCACAGGTGACTTTTTATTTGCTCCACTGCACGACTCGTAGAGACGGAGTGACATGCTGCTGTGGGGAACACTGGGCTGCGGCTGAACGAGACTCGCTGCCGCTGATCAGCAGCAGCGAGTCGCGATCAGCTGTTAGCTCACTAGCCAGAAGAGCCATATATGGCTCGAGAGCCAGACGTGAAATACCTGAAGGGGGCGCTACAGGGGAAAAGTTACATAGTGTTGCTTTAAAGTTTGTATAAACAGGTCACACTGCATCTCTAATATTATGAAAATATCCCTTTCAAACAGCTGGATTTATTCAAGTTTCTCACCAACATTATTTTACTACACTACTTCATTTACTTTTGCCCAATACTTGTTGTCACTGAACAGAGTCTGAACGCATCATAATGTAACTGAACATGACCTTTATTCGTTAGCCGTTAGCTGTGCTGCTACGTTATTAGCTCACCTGTTGATTGGTTGTTTATCTTGTCACATGATGAGAGATCAGGGACTGGAAGAACATAAATGAGGTCCTCATCCCATATTTTACTAAATATTGGCAGATAGAGATCATCAGTAAAACTTTATTTCACACTGTGAAGGTGAATGTCAAACTGTCTCATTAATCCAGTGTGCACATACGCGAAGAACCTTGTGGGGGCACCAGTACGGCTCTCAGATCGACAGTGGTCAGTTACACCACTAATATATATATATATATATATATATATATATATATATACAGTGGCACATGTTTTCTTTCTTGTATACATTGCATTTTAGATCTATGTCTAAAGCACAGGAGTGGAAGAGACATTAACGCATTTCACTGAACATTACATAAACTTAAGTACGAGACAAATTACAAGTGAAACATATATAATAAAATACAATAATACCACAGATAAGAAGAGGCTCACCTGAAACACAGAACAGCGGTTCCTTTCATGTGACCTCTGACCTCATTACCTCCTGCTGTAGCAGAGACATCCATCAGTATTTGGAAGCTGTCAGTACAAACATGAGCCTAAAAAAGAGAAATCAATGCAATGTTCTGAGTCGGTCTGCTGACCCATCGTGTGCTTGTTAGTGTACGGACGTATGAGGGGCTGGTGGGTCTGCTTTTCAATTCCCTGGCCTGGATGAGAACCCGTGCTGTCTGGTATGCTGCCGGCCTCATTAACAACAGGTGGGAGTTTGAACACACGCACTCACACACACACACACACACACACACACACACACACACACACACACACACACACACACACACACACACACACACACACACACACACACACACACAGGTATGTGCCAAGGTGCCTGAAAATGAAGGACGTGAAATGCTCCCAGATCCAGGGAACATGTCACTATAGGAATGAGTCATAAGCAGGATGCAGAGAGCACTGACTAATGCCAAAATCACACTTCCTGCTACGACTACCTCGCAGAGTGGCGTCCACGCAGACCTCTTAACCTCTTAACCCCTTACATATTATCCTACACCTACAGTATAAGTGTTCGTTGGTCTGGTGGACCCGCTGCATTTTTTGTGTACAGGGTACTGAGGCAACTACATGTTGGTTAGTATCTGACCAGAGCCGTGCAAAGAGAGTATATATACAAAAAAAGAGCAATGCAGATATAATATACAGATATTTAGTTCATCCCAACTACAATCAATATAAACGGCATATATGGTTAATGTTTGCCCTTTACCTTTGTTAGATCACATTTATGAATTAATATGCTACTCTTTTTTTTTTTTTTTTTGGGGGGGGGGGGGGTTAACAATAAAATGTAATAAAAAAAGAAAATCTATTGTATTAAAGATATGAGTGATGCTCCTGGCCACATATTCTCACATCCCTGTGTAGTGTACGCAAGAGTACCACCTTCTTTCTTTTTTTTTTTGCACATCAGATACACACACTTTTTCCGCATCTTTCCCACCATGACCAGCTTCCTCATTGGGAGCTCTGGTCCCAGTTTACGCGAGGTAATTCACGTGTTGAATGTGATATTGTGTCTCTTGATGTTTCTGTGTCGCTCCTCCATCAGGCTTCCCTGTGTAGACGTATTAGTCACAGGCAGCCCAGATCTTTATGCAAGAAGACCTTTTTAATTTCACAATTTTTTGACATCCACATTTCTTCATTTGCTGGCTGCTGGCGGGCTTGTTCTGGTGCTGGGGTTCATCTTCATTTTGTAACTATCTGATGCTCAATCTCAACCTCTGCTTTAAGGTCCCTGTCTGAATTTTCATGAAGGTTATCCTCACTATCTGAAACCTCTTTCTCTACATCATCACCAAAAGCTTAAATTTCTTCTAAAATCAATTGCATGTCAAGACAGAGGGTAAAATAAGTGGGTAAGGAATACGGTGGTCATTCTTCAACCACAAGGTAGCTGGTTCGTTCGCTGACATTTTAAGTGTCCTTGATTTCCTGTATGTATGTAAATAATAAAGAATTATAATTAAGTAACACATATTGTATATTGCTGTTTTGAGGGGAAAAAGAAACGCTGATGCAGCGCTTCTCGCAACACAAAACAATACAATACATATTAAATCATTTAAAAAACAGCTGGGAGAAGTGTGCCTGCTTTGCGCATGCGTATTTAAGCACGCCGCTTTCGGTCATGTGACAATAACAACAGTCTCCGTATTGTCGGTTGGACGCTGGCAAACTTCTGCTGATACTTTTTCGTAACTATCTGCAATACAAATATATGAATATTAATACAACGCCGCAAGAAGAAAGCTAAATAGGTGAAACTAAGCGCTCCTTCTAAAGCGAACCGTGTCGCCCCGCTGCTGTCGGCTGAACGTTCCGGCCGAACCTCGGGTCCGAACCTCGGGTCGTCGGCCCCTGCAGGTCAACCGACATCATGGCTCCGCTTAAGTTCTGCGCGAATATCTCCTGGCTGTTCACGGAGCTGCCGGACTTCAGCCAGAGGATATACGCGGCCGCCTCGGCGGGCTTCCGAGCTGTGGAGGCAGCGTGGCCCTACGAGTCCGACCTGGAGCAGCTCAAGAGAGCCAGGGAGGCTACAGGGGTGGAGGTGGTCCTCATCAACACCCCGCCCGGTACCTGCAGCCTTCGAACACGCACGCACACACACACTGCACTGATTGTTCCATGCGTAGTAACACTTAGGTGATGATGATGATGATGATGATGATGATGATGATGATGATGATGATGATGATGATGATGATGTGAATAAAGGATGCATGTGTTGCAGGAGATATAAAAAGAGGCGATCTGGGGCTTGGCGCCGTTCCTGGAAGAGAGGCAGAGTTCCGACGGGGTCTGGATCTGTCTCTGAAGTATGCAAGCGCTTTGGACTGCAAGAGGTGAGGCGGCACGTCCCTTTAGTGCGGTTCTTTCCCTCCTTATGTTCACTGTATGCACCTATACACCTGAACAAAATCCAGGTAGGTGTAAACCTACTTGGCAATAAATACCATTCTGATAGTCGGTGTGATGTGGAATAGAATATCTTGTGCATACCAAAGGAAAGAGACTTTGTGCAGCACATTTCAACCATAGAGGCAATGCAATGGGCTTTCTCATTACATTTCTTATATATATATTCATACTTATATCTCTCTACTCAGCCCTGACCAGTCCCTCAGATGTGTGATGCTGAAAACCGTCCCCAGGGCCTGGTTTCCTCCAGACATGAGGCAAAATAGTCCAGTCTTGGTTTCATCAGACCAGAGAGTCTAGAATTCTAGATTCTCTCAGTCTGAGAGTCCTTAAGTTTAGGTCGCTTGTCTAAGTTGTCTTACTGAGACCGATCGCTCAGACCGAACGGCTCCCAGCTCTCGAAAGACTCCCATTTGTTCCAGAGTTCTCGGCTCTTGGGAACCGTCAATGCAGCACAAATGTTTCTGTAGCCTTCCCTGAGATCTGAACCTCCACACGGTCTCTGTGCTCAGGGTTGATACGTTCCCCTCATGACTTGCTTTTGGTTCTGCTGTCAAGGTGTAGAAAAGTCTCTCAGATAAACTGAATTTGACGGTCCAGGAGTATACACACACTACCCTTCAAAAGTTTGGGGTCACCCAGACAAATTCATGTTTTTCATTAAAACTCACCTTTTATTTATCAAATTAATAGAAAACATAGTCAAGACATTGACAAGGTTAGAAATATTGATTTTAATTTGAAATATCAATTTTGTTTTCTTCTAGCTCAAAGGAAGTCCATTTTTACAGCGTCTCCCCCCAGCATAACTGTTTTCAGCTGTGCTTACATAATTGCACAAGGGGTTTCTAATCATCCATTTGCCTTGGCCAGTAGCAAACACAATGCACCATTAGAACACTGGAAATGGACCTCTGTACACCTATGTAGATATTTCATTAAGAAACAGACGTTTCCACCTAGAATAGTCATTTACCACATTAATAAATTGTAGAGTGTATTTCTGGCTTAAATTAATCTTATGTTCATTGAAAAAAAATGCTCTTATTTGAAAAACAATTGTTTATGTTTTTTTTCTTTTTAAGTGACCCCACACTTTTGAACAGTAGTGTATGCGGATAAACTAGATGGTTAAAGTATAATAATGCACATTGAAATTATAATTTGTTTTACTGCTACAGAGAAAGTTCCTTTTTTTTTTCAGGGCGTTTGTGTTCTGTGATGAGGAAACAGCCTTAATGCGAGGGTCCAAAAGCGGACTCAAATATATGTACCACATCTTTCTGATGAATTCCTCAGGATCCACCTGATGGCAGGGAGGGTTCCTGAGGGCTCACACAGAATGGCGGTTGCCAAGGAGATGGAGGCCATCTTTGTGCAGAACCTAAACTATGCTGCTGATATCTTCTCAAAGGTCGGTGACCCCTTCTGTCCAACATAACAACTCCCAGCAGTATGAACCAAATGCAGAAAGATGGTGGGATACTACAAAGAGAATATAGCCACACATCTGTCCAAAATCAAAACTAAATTGTTACAAAATGAGTAAGACCTTGTGAAACTCCAGAGGCATGGCTCTCTAAATGACATTGTATATAGACTTATTGATTTATTATTTAATACACAACCCTGCAGCACATTATCAAATATAGTGTGTGTGTGTGTGTGTGTGTTGTCTTTTTTGTAAGCCTGTGGGTTCATGATTATGTTATTTGATCTCATGTCCCACGACTGTATAAATAACGTTAGACTCCACTGAATATATATATATATATATATATATATATATATATATATATATATATATATATATATATATATATATATATATATAGAAAAGCTTTTGGATGTAGTCAAAACAGTAATATACCCAAACATCTTTAGAACCAAATCACACTATTGTGGGTTTGTTGAATAACTAGTGTAATAACTAACATCATGTGTTTACTTGCATTCATTGAAAGTAGACCATAGAGAGCAAATGACTCTGTGTTTGGTTGTCTTAGACAAGGATATCGTGGTATTCATAAAGCGGCAGCACTGATAAAAGCGTCTGCTAAATGACATGTAATGTAGGTATGTGACTGTCACAGCACCCTCAGTGGATGGTTCTTAATGGAGTTGGTGACGATGTAATGCTGTGAAATGTCCCTGCTCCTCACAGGAAGGAATCACTGGTTTGATTGAGCCAATCAACACGAGGATGACAGATCCCAGGTACTTCCTGGACTCTCCTCATCAGGGTGAGACACTGTCCCGTTGAGGCAAAGTCAGGCAAATGCACCTAAACCGTTGGGAAACAATTAAGGCAATTGAGTCCTTTTAATCTTTGCACTCGCCCGTCGTGCCACAACGTTGACCTACTCTTGAGCTCCAGTGTGTGTGTGACTCAGGAAAATGTCCTTTTTCATGTCATATTTCTGATATTATTGAATGAATGGTAAAAGCCAGCCAGTAAGACGTAATTCTGCCTCCATTGACATGTTGTGATGCGAGTGAAGGGCACATTCTGTAATACAAGCACATTTGCATGAGAGTAGCTCATCCTCCTTTTTGTGTCCGTAGCGGCTGCCATACTGGAGAAGGTCGGGAAGCCCAACATCAAGCTGCAAATGGTGGGTGCTCTTGAATATAGAAGGAATGACAAAAGATATGACGGTGTCGACTTAACACGTGTGTGAACGGTTTCAGGACGTTTTCCACTGGCAAATAATGGATGGAAACCTGACACAGAACATACACAAGTATTTACCTATAATTGGTGAGTAGGATGTGAGATGAAATATGATGTACTCGAATCCTTCAGCTTTCATGACCTGTGACCTCATTTTGCATTGGCTTCTTATCCCTTTGATCCTAATTCCTCTTTAATCCCCCAACACATCATCTCGTATGCCAGTGACATTTACATATCTTGGTATTGATATTATTTACCCTTCATTACAGTCGGTGGTCTCAAATGACGTCATTGATATTGTAAGCCTATTGCACTATGCTGGAACTGATGGAGTCTGATTGGTCGTCGGGCAGCGAGTCTCAGGAGAGTTTTTGCTCATTTCTGCAGCTTGTCTACAACCATCTGCACATGACCCTTTTTTCACTTAAGATGTAGAGGAGTTTGGATCAGAGACGTGGTGGACTCGTGCTCTGTAAATCGGTGGAGCTTTTAATTTCCTACGATAAAGATGTGGCAGAAAAGACTTGACTGTGCAGCAATGAAGATGTGAAGCCGGGTGTTGTTGGCCAGAGAGTAGCGCCTCTGGAGCTGATCAAGATGGACTCTTCCTCAGGTCATGTTCAGATTGCTCAGGTTCCGGGCCGGAACGAGCCGGACAGTGATGGAGAGCTCAACTACAGGTACCTGTTCCACACACTGGAGAACCTCCACTACCAGGGATATGTCGGCTGTGAGTACAAGCCACTGGGTGAGTGCTCTTCTTGTTATGTTATGGAACCCGATTAGAACCAACATGTATACATCATGTGTCTAATGATCTCTGTCCTTTAGGCTCCACGGAGGAGGGGCTGGGTTGGATGAAGGAGTGATGAGCCGTAAACGCTGAGGAGGCTTCAAGAGCTCTGCTTCCAGGAGTAGCTGGACAGTTTATAGGGGCTATACACATACAATCTAAGTATGTACTATACTTTGATATAGTGTAATGTATATTTGACTGTTTACATGACAATTTCTCATCTAAAATGTGTCATTAAATCACCGGTGGTTCTATCGCTCGATCAACACTTATTTTCTCAAATAGCAATAAATTATTGTGCAGCGATAAAACAGTTTGACCATGTGCAGATAACTGTTTCAATGCGAAAAATAAATTGTGATAATTCTAATTCCTAAACTCATGGCTGTGTCCTATCCTTTACGTAGCTCATCTCAGGAAACCTTACTATAACTGTTTAATTGATTATTCAATCGGCACTCGTCGTGTCACATCATTTAAAGCCGTTCAGTCATTATATTTCTGTGTTCATGTTGTGCACATGTTCCCGTCTGCGTTGCCATACAGACATAGCAGACGTTTGTCACTTTTTTTGACTTTACGACGAGGTCTATGCCATCAGAACATAAGATCACAGTTCTGTAATAGCTAAATTCCAATATTTGGTTAAAATGGGACTTTTTGATACAACCTGTCACCGTAAACTGACAGAAGATATGATTCAGACAGTTGTTTAAAAACAAATCTAAATGACTGCAGTGGTGTTGGTTGACTGTTTTACAAGCTGTTGATGGTGGAGGTGAGAAGACGATCCACCTCAGGTTCCTCCACATGTGGCCCGTTCCTTCGGTCCGAATGGCACCCAAAGCACTCCGTGGGGTTCTCAGCGAAACACACACCAAAGAGATCAGATGGGCGGTTCTCGAGATGTGAGAACACAGACGGACACATTCCTCTATTTAAAGTCGGATGTTTGATCACGTAAAAAAACATTTCCAAAGTTCTCATTCATCCTGCTTTATTTAGCATTTCACATACTGTATAAAGTGTTCTCTATGTACATAATATACATTATGCAGTCCGAGACAGTGCAGTGTTTGTTACAAAATGCTGATGGCGAAGTCGATAGAGTTCTGCATATCCAGTGTTTAACAGTGTTTATCTCACGTCCAGAAATGAGCTCAAACATTTGCCTTCCTTCCAGTGAACAAATCCACCCGGGCTGCTGAGCAAGTCGTTAGGCGGGTACTGGGGGGACCCCGCCTCCATCGGGCGGGCTTCCTGCCCTCCTGTAAATTGAGGCGTTTAACAGCCAGCAGCCTCAAACTCCTCCCCCTGAACATGTCCTGTAAACACTCGGCTCTGATGACGTGTTTCATGATGTTATGCAAATCAGCAGAGTTATTAATAGCACACGTTTTCATCATCTTTCCGCAAACCGACTCGGGCACTTTCACAGACACCTTCTATGCCGAGCTCATGTTAGGACAACGCTTCATACGTTTGGGGATAAAAACTAAAAGGGAGCGAAAGAAAGGCACTTAAGGGCACGGGGTATGGCAGTGGCGTTCAAGTGGCGTAGGAGGTTTGACACGTTTGCAAACGGAACATTAAAGCCGTCCCAGCTGTCTCACTCACATACAACACTGCTGTGGCATGAAGACCCACAGATACGATCAGCACTATCAAGGCACAGATCCAAGGTCAGGAACAACGCTGTGGAGGATGGAACTTGTGCAGAAGAGTTCATTGGAGGGGGGGGGGGAGAATCTGAAATGCTGACATACATCGAGGGTAGTTCTCCCAGTCACGTCATCAGAACATGAGTCAGCAATCGGGACTCCAGGACATGGGAGAACTCGGCCCACGACATCAGAGACGTGGACACGGCTCATCCGATTTTAGAATGCTCAAAGCCAATCAGTAAAAGGTTCTGTGTTTGAAGTCTTGACACGGACCTCGACCCCGAGGACCCGACTCAGCAGGGTGTCCGGGTCCAGACATCGTAGACCCTCTCCATTCCAAATCAAACTGTTGTGGAACATCTGGATTTGAACACAAACTGCACCTTTAGTCGGCCACGTGAGAAAATGACTAAAAAGACTGGGGGTGCCGTTTCAGCTTCGGGGTTTTCGTTGAATTAACATCATTGGGACCGGCAATGGGAAACACGTGGATTGTGTGTCAACGTCCGGTGTGAGCTCCGGTGTGTTGCTCTGTACCGTGAACGTTAAAGCTGCCGCTTCTAGTGATTATAACGGGAAGTGTTCCCCAAACCTTGTGTAGTAGCTCTTCTAGTTTTACTACAGACTTTATATTGTGTCTATATTATATGTGTGAATTCATTTCTTTTGAAGGTAGTCCGGCTCAATACACTTCACTATAGTTTGCACAGTTTCAAGAGAAACTTTAATCTCCCAAATACTTTAGATATATTTGCTTTTGAACCAAGCCTGCACTTCCCAGCTGCATTGTGGGTAGCAGCTGAATCCTGTGAACCTGGAGGATTTAAAGGTGATGCAGATCAGAGCGGTAGCGTCATCGGCCGACTCTGGAATATCTTCACATACTCCATCTAATCATTAATATAACTTAAAGGGCCAGTGCGGAGCATTTCACAGGATCTATTGGTAGCAATGGAATATAATATTCATCACCGTGTTTTCATGGGTGTATAATCACGTGAAGCTAAGAACACTTGTGTTTCAGTCAGATTAGATGAGTCCATATCGACATGGGGAGCTGCTCCTCTCCACAGAGTCCTCTGTGTTTCTACAGGAGCCCAGAAGGACAAACCAAACTCTGGCTCTAGAGCAGGGGTCACACTTTTACGTCACCTGAAGGCCACCGTAGTTCTCTGACAGGCTTGTGAAACCGTGGTAACGTGATCTCCAGAGAGTAAAACCATGGAACCACCAGCCTCCATCAGACTTATTTTAAACTAGAATGGGCACTCGGTAGTGCGCATACCTTCGCATATCACAAGATTGAATTATGAACAATTTGGCACTAGTTTCACGCAAATCGGATGCCAATTAACCGAGATATCGCAAATTTACGGTTTTCACCTTTTCGTGACCTTGACCTTTGACCCAATCACTCCCAAAAACTAATGGATTGTTCCTTGGGTCATGACCAATCATCCCACCAAGTTTCATAAGAATCGGCTCAGTTTTGTCTGATTTAGACGAATAACAAGTTTTTCACCTTTTCGTGACCTTGACCTTGACCTTTGACCCAATCACTCCCAAAAACGAATCGATTGTTCCTTGGGTCATGACCAATCATCCCACCAAGTTTCATAAGAATCGGCTCAGTTTTGTCTGATTTAGACGAATAACGGACGGACAAACGGACAAACGGACGGACATATTCACAAATAAATACACGCCGGCCAAAACATTACCTTCTGCATTTTCAATGCGAAGGTAAATATGGTCTGGACAGCCATAAGAATTAAGGCTGATACTGAGCCGGCTCACGGAGGTTTATAAGACTCAGTTCGGAGCCATTTAGTTTTAATCAGATTGTTGGGTCTCGTTTAGGTTTCCGCCCTTGGCACTGACGTACACACAGTAGCAACCTCAGCCTGTCGGATGCTTTTCTTGATGCTTGTGATGGCGGTAAAGTAGAACTGAGCTCCACGTAGCTGCTGGTAGAACATACTCCCACACATGAACTCAACCCAAAAAACTGGAGAGCCGGCTGCGTCCCGTTTCCACACTTCAGTCGGCTATGAGCTGAAGTCAGTCCAGCTCTGATCTGCTCTACAACAGGCCGGTCCAGAGGTTGTAGCAGGCGGTGTTGATAACGGACTCCAGGTGGTGGTACATGGACACCAGCTGGGGAGGAGGGCCGCTGCCGGCCGGCTGCTGCGACGGCAGCGGCTCCCGAAACACGACCTTTAGGCTCTGCAGGAGGAGGGAAACGGACACGAACCAGAGCTGAGACCTTTGCACTACTGCACGATAATAATAATAATAATAGTAGTGATGTCATTGTGATAACTCACTGTTTTTCCAGCCTGGGCGTCCAGAAAGACCAAAACAAAGCAGTCGGTGAACTTCTGGTTCAGAACAGCCTGAAGCGAAGAGGATAGAAGTGGAGGTAGATTACAGGACTGTCTCAGAAAATTAGAATATTGTGATAAAGTTCTTTATTTTCTGTAATGCAATTAAAAAAACAAAAATGTCATGCATTCTGGATTCATTACAAATCAACTGAAATATTGCAAGCCTTTTATTCTTTTAATATAGCTGATTATGGCTTACAGCTTAAGAAAACTCAAATATCCTATCTCTAAATATTAGAATATTTCCTCAGACCAAGTAAAAAAAAGAGATTTATAACAGCAAAACAAAATCAAACATTTGAAAATGTCCATTAATGCACTCGGTACTTGGTTGGGAATCCTTTTGCACGGATTACTGCATCAATGCGGCGTGGCATGGAGGCAATCAGCCTGTGGCATTGCTGAGGTGTTATGGATGCCTAGGATGCTTCAATAGCGGCCTTTAGCTCATTTGCATTGTTGGGTCTGGTGTCTTTCAGCTTCCTCTTCACAAGACCCCACACATTCTCTATGGGGTTCAAGTCAGGGGAATTGGCATGCCAATGGAGGACAGTAATGCCATGGTCAGTACACCAGTTACTGGTGGTTCTGGCACTGTGGGCAGGTGCCAGATCATGCTGGAAAATGAAATCCTCATCTCCATAGAGCTTTTCATCAGACGGAAGCATGTAGTGCTCTAACATCTCTTGGTACACAGCTGCATTTACTCTGGACTTGATGAAACACAGTGGACCAACACCAGCAGCTGACATGGCTCCCCAAACCATCACTGACTGTGGGAACTTCACACTGGATTTCAAGCAACTTGGATTTTGCTCCTCTCCAGCCTTTCTCCAGACTCTGGCGCCTTGACTTCCAAATGAAATACAACACTTGCTTTTGTCTGAAAAGAGGACTTTGGACCACTCTGAGTGTTTTTCAAGGCTCAGGAAACCCTTGCAGGTGTTTCGAATTAATTAGACGATTCTAGTGATTAGTTGAATACCCTACTAGTATACTTGTTCATGATATTCTAAGTTTTCTTAAGCTGTAAGCCATAATCAGCAATATTAAAAGAATAAAAGGCTTGCAATATTTCAGTTGATTTGTAATGAATCCAGAATGCATGACATTTTTGTTTTTTTTGATTGCATTACAGAAAATAAAGAACTTTATCACAATATTGTAATTTTCTGAGACAGTCCTGTAGATGGACTTTTAGCCTTCTACTGACAATGATTCTTCTTTTTCATCATCATCATCATCATCATCATCATCATCATCATCATCATCATCATCATCATCATCATCATCATCATCATCATCATCATTAAAAACGTTCAATGATAAAATGCTGATCAATGTGGACCCAACAGGAGCAATGACATGAACATTTTTTTGCTCAGTACTTCAATGTTCCTCAACATAGAGACACTGATGGGATAACTGCAGTACTGTTAACTGTAAGCTTATCTTATGTCTTATCTTTTGGACTTTTGGCCTCCCTTTCCCCTGCACCCTAAGCCTAAATCCTCTCTACCTCCTTCTGTTTACATGGATTGTGGAGGTCTGGTCCATGCCTACGACTCCTTATTCATACATTTCTGTCATAGACATTGAATGTGTTATAACTCTGTTACTCTGTTCATTCTGTACACATGACATATTTTGCTTTTGTCCATCGGGATCCTCCTCTATTGCTCTCTTTTTGGGGGAGTTTTTCCTGATCCGAAGTGAGGTCCTGGGACAGGGATGTCGTATGGGTACAGATTGTAAAGCCCTTTGAGGCACATTTGTCAGTTGTGATTCTGGGCTGTACAAAATAAAACTGAATTGCAAATATCATTTATCGACTAAGGGTAGGAAAATGCAAAAAACACATCTGCAAATACTAAATGTCTAGGTTTTTTTATTGTGGAAGGTGGATATCTGGACTGTGCTGAAAGGAGTTATTAACATTGCCGTCTTGGATTTATATGGTTTTATAATACTAATGAATGTCGGGACGATTATTACTTAAAAGAAAAAAGCGTAATATTGACAATTTGTGTAAAATTACTCATAACAAAAACAACAAAGCAAATTAATCGCACAAATGAAAATGACCACGCCCCTGGTGTTAAAGGCCTAAAGTCCAGTAATATTCCATGGAGCTTCACTTGTTTACTCGGTCCCTCATTACCATGAACGCATCACGGTGCTAACACATGTTCAGCGTTATGGAGGCCAAAGGTCGCCTGAAGGTGCAGACAGAGAACACAAAGCTCTAAAGGAGTGATGCAAAGTATAAGAGATTAGATTGGCATACAATACTACACTACCCATGAGTCTCAGCGGCTGTTGCTGTGGAGGAGACTATTGAATCAGAGCTGGGGTGCCCAGACGGCTTTGTCGTCGTGCATCACAGCCGACTGTTTGCACACAAACTAAAACGTTTTAAAAGTTACATTTGGCGCCGGCTAAGAGAACGATTACGAGGGGAAGGACAGGAGCGAGGGGTCAGGCTGTGCTGATCTGCAGCGCTCTCATTTTCATAAACTCCCATAATTCTCCCCCTCAAGATGAACACTAATCCCTGGAGAGTCCTCTTTGACCTCTGAACACCTTTCGATGAAACGCAACCGCAGAGCAGGAGCATCTTCTCACCAGGTACTGGATGCCGTTGTCATCAAAGTGTCTGCAGCTCTGGGGGAAGCGGTTCAGTAGGACCTTGACCAGGCTCTGGTACCAGGCCGGACTCATGGTCAGGAAGCAGTCCTGCGGTGACACACATCACACACACATTACCGTTCCACCCGCCATCATTATGCAATATTATCCCAAACAAAAGGAAACCCAGAGATATGATCACAGCCTGTAGCTGTAACCGTCAAAAAGGTCATTATCCAACCTCCACAATGAAGAGGATTGTAATTATCTTTATATTATCACGATCAAGCGCCGTCCCCATGTTCCCAAACCTGAACAATACACCAGGTGTTTATTGTTCAGACACTGTTTTCATTACCAAGAGGAATGACGGCCAGACTGTGAATGAGATCCAGGTTACAATCACACAAAATGAATTTCCTGGACATGAATCAGTGCCGCGCGCTGGTCAAAGGGAGGCCGGTGGATGTGAAGTGGGAGTCTCACCAGCTGTGGGTCGATCTCCCCCACCGAGCGGCTCTGCACGGCCTCCAGCAGCTCCTCCAGCTCGCTGAAGGACAGCTTGGTCAGCTTCAGCTTGTCCAGGTGCTCCCCGTGGAACAGCCTCCTCCACAGGTTGTCCCTGCGGCAGTGACCCATGGCCTGCTCCACGCTGGCCTGGATCTGCCTGCGGGCCGTCACCACCTCGTTGCTGAGCAGGGGGAACAGAGGCGAGGGGTAGAGCAGCCCCTGGGTCTCCCGGCCGCCCCCCGCCAGAGGGTAAAACTCGTTGCCGTCGCTCGGGGCCAAGGAGGCCGCGGCGTCGGGCGACGTTTCCTCCCAGAGGTCCTGCTCGGCGCCGCGTGACCCGCAGGCCTCGGTCCGATCCGGGGGGAGCCGGCCACTCGGCTCCCCGGGGTCGCGGTGGATCTGAGGGAGCTTCTTGAAGCGCCGCATGTCCGCCGTGAGGCGAGGGAAGAGCTCCCTCTGACTGGTCATGATCACATAGAACCGCAGCCTGCGCATGAAGGAAGAGGAGGAGTCACAACCTTTTAATGCCAAGTATATTTTCACATACAAGGAATGTGTCATGGCGGGTGAAGCAACATGGGACAATAACATTAAACAATGAAAACACAGTGCAAGAACTGAAACGGATTAAATGTACAGAAGAATAAGGGGAGCAGGGGAGTGAAATTGTCCTGGGGTGGACAGAGTCAGTCAGTAGGGGACCAGGACCCTGTTCATGAAGGTCAGTAGGGGACCAGGACCCTGTTCATGAAGGTCAGTAGGGGACCAGGACCCTGTTCATGAAGGTCAGTAGGGGACCAGGACCCTGTTCATGAAGGTCAGTAGGGACCAGGAGAGACTGTGTGTGTGGCGTGAGGTGGTACAGAGGCATGAGCCCCTGTGCCTCCTGCACGTTGCCCTGCGGCGGCATGCAAACACCGACCAGGACGAATGAAGCAAACTCACAGGGGGAGTAAAAGGTTTAGCGGGTTGACAATAAAGGGTTCCAGATCAGGAGAACCGTTCTGTAGAGTCACATCGCTGCTACTGATGGAGTAGAAACAGATTCCTCCCAAAAGACATTTATTTCAATTTAATAAGCTCCTTTTGATTAGATCCGGACTGATATTACATTAAATGACATTTATTACATTTACCACATGGCTCTCTGCTCCGCTTGGCGCTCTGTGGCCAGATGACCGTAACACCTCAGGCTCAACGGCCGGCGGACAATGTTACGTCACAATGCGTCTCTGTACAAATATTTTGAAAGATCTTTTTTAACTTAAATATAGACAACCTTATAATCCAGTATCATTCAGGCTCTACTTTAGATTATCAATATGGACAATATACAAACACCTGAAATAGGGCTGCTATGAGCAATTCCTTCCATAGTCAAGTCACCATTTATTTTAATTATTCAATTCATATATATTGGGTAAATTAACTAACGGACTTACTAGTGTGACATCATTTAGCTTGTTTCGGGCTCTCATCTCCTCTCTCATGTCTCTTTACCTCAACAAGTGCCTCTCCCCATCTGACTGCTCCTCGAATGGAGCGGCGTTATGGCACACCACCAGGGACACGTCAAAGTCATCATGGTGGCGTAAGCCCTCCAGATCCTTGTAGGAACCCGAACTACAAGGAGGAAGAGGAGATAGAGAAGGTTGAAGTGAAGCTCTGCATGTCATGGATGTACAAGGGGGATGGGACGTACTCCTACCTGTTCCACAAAGCCACCAGTGCATACTCGTGCAGGTCAGACGCCCCTTTCTTGTTGTCAGTGGCGACGGCGGCCTTGGACATGCGGAGCGGCTTCATGCCGTAGGTGCTGGCGTGGTCAGTGATGTAGTTGTAGAGCTGATGAGCCGTTATCATCCCCGTGGAGATGGAGAAGCTCCCTGACGTACACAAAGACCAGAGACGATCAAGATTCACAATCTCCATTATCTCTCAAATGACTCGGAAAGAGTTCCCGCCAAGACGTCATGAAGAGGAAAACCTGGCAGTAAAAAGATGTGAACGATTCTATTTGGGCGAGCAGTGAGCTTTGGGGCGAGCTTGAGGAGATGCCATACATATGCAGCACAGACTCACACCTGAACGCAAATACAAACGTATTACATAGCTGCAAATGGCAAATGTGGATTCAGGATCTTTTGGGCCCAACGGACAGATCGGCTCAATTGCCAAAATCAAAGCCAGCGAGTTTCAGGCTTCACAAAGTCACCTGAGCTTGTCTGAGTCGGTCTAAAGAAGAACTGAACCTCTCACTCATGGTAACCCTCAGGCATATATCATGGCATTTAGTGACATGTTTCAACAGCTTAAGAAAAATATCCAGCAAGTTTGGTGATGTTTGGAGAAAACTGCGACTTATGGTCAAAGCTGCGCCGGGCCCGCGTACAAGTTTAGAACTGGTGACATCCACTATTAAGTAGTTCCAAAACATCGTCAGGAAACATATCCTGCAATTTCTGAATTATAGTGGGATTATGGGAAATATCCTGCCGGTTTTGTGATGAACGGCCTAACGGTTGTTGAATTTGCTCTAGTTATGTGCTGAGCCATGCCCTATTGAAACTATTGTTCAATTTCCTGAAAACAAAAGGAGACATCAACAATCTTTCGAGAACATTCCATCAGATTGGTCCAATAATTATCCACAGAATAGTGTATTTATATCATTTGGCAGAAAATACGTAACATTTTGTCTGGCAAAACTCATATAGTCCAATATGTAGTTTGTAGAGCACATTAAGGTGTCATGGCTGTCCAATATCAAGACAATCAGACGTATGGGTTGACAGGCGTGGGTGTGTCACGTTGGTCCGTTAATCAAAGCGCCACCGTGAGTCATACTTCTTATTAAGAAGCATCTGAACATAATTTCCGGTTATTGAGCGAAGTTTCACGTTTCAGCTCGTCACGACATAAGCACTACCTGAGGGGATAAAGCATCTATACATCCCCCAGCTTAGAAGGAATTCTCTGGCTCAAGTGGCATTATCAAACGGCCATAACTAAATGTTCCTTGGGAGCAACAGCAAGATACAGTAGTCACAAAGATTATAATTAAAACAAGACGGGGATACTGGCAGATGGAGTACCAGCATGAGGCTTACAGTAGATTTGAATACATTGTGAATGCAATTTGCATATTTGTTGCACCACTTAAGCCTAATCCAAAGCAGTTTGCGAACGCTACTCTTGATCCGCTGTGAGGTCATCACAAGGCATTCCCATGGAGTTACACAGCTTTTGAACTGGATCTACCTCCGTGTGGTGCTTCTAGATGACCCATGGGGAGTCGCAGGGTGAATTTAATCATGATATTTAAACCCCAGTCACCTTGGAAGACGTGGTTGCGGCCAAACTTGGGAATGTCTGGGTGATGGGAGATGAAGTCGTCCAGGAAGTCGGTGAGCTGGTAGCCCTGGCGCAGCGTCATGTGGCAGCCGACCAGGTACTGGTGAACCACCCGCAGGTGGAAGTCGTAGCTGAAGGAGTGAACGTGCATCAGGTCCCGCACCTTGTCGCACTCCTCGGTGAAGAGCATGGAGAGCTGTGGACAGAGGGGTGGACGGAGGGGTGGACAGAGGGGTGGACACCGTCACGACCGGCACGTCGAAGTCACGGCGAAACAAGTGTCTCCTCGGCGAGTCCGGCTGTTTTCATTACACAGATTGCCGGGAGTAAACAGCAAGTCTGAATAGTTATCTGTGTGAACATCCAGTAGTGAGGCTGCTTTGCATTTGAAGGGTACAACCTGCCATTCAAGCTGCTGCCGGCCTCGGAGGCTTTGTCCTGGGCACCTTAAGGCCCCACTGCTCCTTGGTGAGAGCCTTTTGTGAGCAACCTCGATACCAATCGCATTCACATCTTATTTAATTAAATCTGACATTAAAAGGGGGCTGACAAAAGCATTCATTGCAAATGTGACTGGCTGCAGAGAGAGAGACGAGTGTGCAGTTAATTACAGCACAATGAGAGCGGATGGGTAGGGCTGAATGCTCCTGCTGCGTTGACTTTCATCAGGACCATTTGCCTGGCACCTTTGCAAACAGGCCGATCACGTCGCAGGCCGAGGGCCAACTGCTCGGCTCTCTTTAGCGAGAGAACGCCTTCGGCTCCGGGACCTGTTCGGCACCTTCTTCCTGTCTCATAGAAACTAGCGTGAGGGCAGGAGACATTCAGCGTTATCGCCGCCCCTCACCGCAGAGATATGGAGGAAGAATATTCTTTTGGCACAGTGGAATGAAAAAGATAAACATTAATATTTCTCTCCCCGGCAGGGCTCCCTGCAGTCTGGCAGACACATTGAGTGTGACCTCTTAGCCGGTTATCGATGGAGCCAGGAGGCCACGGGGACTACACAAGACTCCGCAGCCCAGAGGTAGAACGACTCCTGCATGTGTCCTCCTGACTGTCAAGCTAACATTTATTATTTCCTAACCTTTTATCCCAAACGGTTCATGTTGGAGCTAATTAAACACCCTGTGTAACAAATTGTCAGGTTGAGTCGTCGGGCCGCAGCTCGTCTCCCGTCAGCTTCTCTCAGCGGAAGTGGGATTAATGACAGTGGGTACATTGATGGGCGAAGCTGTAATCATTCAGAGTCATACAGGAAGAAGCAACTACACAAAGCATGGCGATGACAAAAAGGAGAAAAGAGCAGTCATAATAGGAAAGCCTCAAAATGGTCACATCTATTGACATTTCACTTTCACAATTGTTCTGCACTTTCTGTCCTGGAAAAACAGGTAATGAAACATATATTACACAAACACAATGACATTTGTTGTGATAGCTAGGACAGTGATGTGACAACGTTTCTAAGATATAAATTCTATAATGTTCTTTGTCCCGAGGAAAGACTACTACGTGTTGGTCCTAATGTTTCTGTCCGATAGGTTTGTGTAGTTTGTCAGTATTTTAATGCCTCCTTCAGTCTCAGTGACACCTCTTTGGTCCTCAAGCTGAGAGTTACCAAATGCAAACTCAACTTTTTTAATCATCTGCAGACCTTTTCATCTGCTTTTTTTGTAATGAAATAATGAGGGAAGTGGCCAAACCTGAACATCAAACCATTTGGAAGACACTTGTCCAATTACTTGTGAGGCTCTGAAAACTGTGTCCACATAGTTGTAATTCCTAAACAGTTAATGCCATAGTGTTGTTATAGTCATTAAATTAAAGCTGAAACCACATATTGACTGCATCATTTCAAATCTGTGGAGCATGTTAGAAAGAGGAAAAATAAATAAAAACGTGTCAGTGGAAATTCTTATGGCCCCGACTGTATATTGGCTCAAATATGTAGTCATTGACACACATTAATCCCTCACTTAACGAAGATTCAAACCACATCCAGGAAATCCAACCAAATGTCACAGTCTGTCGAAAGGATCAACTATGGCGAGCAGAGCAGCAGCAGTTTACAGCCCCATGTAATTCAATAATTGACCCTTTAAACACAAAGAGATGCTAGAATTGATAGTGGAAGTAGGCCTGGAAGGAAGTCCAAGCTTCAGTCAACCCACTGGCAACCAAAGATGCAAGAGGAAATATAGTAAGATCAAAGAAAAGGAAGAGGGGACAACAGCGAATGAACAGACAGTTAGAATAATACAAGCTGAGAAACCCACGACACCCAAACCAGCAAGCAGACAGCCTGTTGAAAGTCAAGACGAAAAAAAAGGAAATCAAACGAGAGCTTGATATTCAAGGCCTGAACCTCAAAAAGAAGAAGATATTCCAATACCAGACCTTTACCGAAGTAAACCCAATCTTCATCCAGCTAAACCTGCTACTTGCTTTATAGATATTATAAATACCAGCGGTGAGTTGTAGACACTGTGGCTCCCACAAGTAGGAACAAAATGAACACTGAAACGCATTCATTCCCAAAGAGACAACGACACAGACATGAAGATTTGGAAAGGAAGAGGACTGATGGCAGCAAGCAGAGCGGCGGGGAGGGGTGAAGCCTGATTGTAGTGAGACACCCCTCCTTGAGAATGGCTGGGACATACCGCACAGTCAGATACTGGGGGGGCATCTGGAAACGGCTTGCAACGAGGTTTGGTGAGGAGGCTGCCCTGATGGAGAGATGACATGAGGTGGGACTAGGCAGACACACAGACAGGTGGATGGAAAGGAAGACGGAGGAGATACTCCAATAGGAACATGGTTTCTCAAACCTTACCTGTGGACCTCCACTTGACACGACTGGTGCCCAGATTTCAATATTGTAGAGTGGACCATTTTACCAAGCTATCCGATGAGTGGAGGAGTCCAACACTAACACCATCTATAAATGGATGTAAATACTTAACATACTGGCATTGGTGTTTGGCCAATGTCAGGATTAGGTATTTACATACATTCTGCTACATTCAATAAGTCATCCCATATTCACAATATTGACTTATGTATCACTATTTACCGGTGCATTGTCACAGCAATAACCCAATTGTTGTCTTCCAAACTAAAAATAAATCGTCTCTGGACACAAACACAAGAACTCCTGTGTGTGTTTCACTATACATCTAATGTGAGGGCAGTTGTACTTCTTTTAGTGGGACACTAGCTACCCCATTGTAGCTGTATGCCTCCAAGCAAGTTGCTGTTTACATTGAATTCAGTCATAAATACCCCCCCACCATACTGTATGTATTCATACATACATAAACATACATGCATATGCGCACATATAAGTATATATACATACATATATACACACACATAAGTATATATATTTATATGTACATTTATTTATATGTACATTCATATATATGTATATGTATATATAAATAATATATATATATCAGTGTTTTCCCTACCATTATAACAGGGGGGCGGCTCGCCACCCTGAAATCTCCGACCGCCACCCTGTAATTTTCGTGCCCCCCCCCCCCGCCCTGTCAACAACTCTTGGCTCGCATCAGAGCTCTGCTGTGTTGCGCGCACACGGCTGAGCACTCCCTCTCACTAGCAACTGGGCACGTTTGTCTGTTGGACAACAAACTAATTCTTTCTTGTAGCCATACATCTCTGGGATGCACAACCTGACAACGCACAGATTGGATAACGCAATGAAGTCTAAAAAATGACAGAGTGAGTAACACACTGTAAGTGAATGTACTGAAGCAAAGTTATTTTCTTTCCGGATGAAGAATCGCTCTCCGAGAGCTTCAGGATTTCATCTTCACAGGCGTTACCTTTCAAATGGATCTGAACCGAAAACAAAAAAAGATATCCAGTAGGTAGAAACTGAGGTCCAAAAAGAATCTATTGAGATGCTCTCCAAAATGAACAAATATTCTCAGACCTGGATATATTATCATTGTCTACTTAAAAAAAACGTATCTATGATAGTTCATATAATGGTAATAATTAGTAACAACTGTACGTCTAAAGTAAATGAGTCATAACAGTTGTGCTGTAAATCAATGTTTCTTGGTGCTGTGGGTCGAAAGAGCGAGTGTCAAACTGAATATGGTTTTACAACCAATTAAATTCAATGCAAAGGATTCTAACAACTCAGCTGCCATTTTCAGAGTCCATTCCCTTCAAAAACGCTGCATCACTCTCTCATCTTTTTAAATGACCATAAACAACATATGTTAATGTTCTTTTTTCGCGGACGCTAACTGTCGCTGTCACACGTTAAAATGACAAACGTCATTGGCAGTTAACATGACTTCTCTGAGCAACTCGGGGGCAGGCCAAATGATGCGCGGTTGATGTCTGGTTTGTTTGCACTCTGCTAAATGGGATTTCATTTCCAGGATGTGGTCATATCTTGGGTAATTGAAATAGGGCCCAGAATGTGCTGAAAATAGTCCCCGACAAATACATTATTCATGATGGAGAGCCACAGACAGGGAAGTGAGAAAGTATGTAGACAGACTAACCCATTGTTGGTCTCAGTCTTTTCACGGCATTGGTTGACATGAACAAAAAAGAAATTCAGCTTCATCCTGTAATAACTGTAAGTTCGAAGAATGACCAGAGACTCCAGAGAGCAACAGCTGCACACACTTCATCAACACACAACCCCAGAAATGGGACATCACACAGACTATTAACCAAACTTTTCCCCTGACCTGTAATCTCAGCCAAGACCATCTGGCCCCAAATAGGTAGACCGGAAAAAAAACACAGCAACGTTATCACAGCAACAAAACATATCAGAACTGCAGCAAAGACCAAATAGTATCAAACGCCTTCTCAAACATCCCTGCACCACAGACCACCAAGTCAAAACAGACTGAGACGACAAGCCAATGGGATTCTTCTATTGGATCATTACAGACAATAAGCGTAAGGCAAACAAACTTTCGTGAAACTTAGTGAGCAAGATAATCTTCACGAATGAACAGCACGTGTGAGCAAGTGTGAGCAAGCCAAAAGCTAACCTTATGCTTTGAACTTCACCGCGGATTGAGCCCAACAAGGCTGTAAAGTCTGACTTAGACACAACCACCGGGCTTAGTCCATGACGTCTTTTATATTGTAGAACAAAATGTTAAACTCTCATAGGTTTACTTTAACAGACAACCTTTTTACTCTCACCAAAAAAAAACATTTATTTAACCAACTGACTTTGAGAGGAGGGAACCACTCCACCGCACCACTCTATAACACAAACAGTAGCCACACTCTTTACAGACAGGACCTTCTGAGGCTAATCACACCTTTTCAGCCCCAAATCCTTAAAAAGAGATCTTTAACATTTAAACTTTCTGACTCCTAGGACCTTTTTTAGAAACCCTGGAACCCAATTCAGGGCCCAGAAACTGGACCTTGATTTAAAACCACTGCTATACAGGAGGTCAGTAGACCCGCACTCTCTCTTTCATGCTTTCAGTCCCACAATACCCCACGGAAAGAAAAGTCACTGCTCAGTGTGCAGAAGTCTGTCAATCATTTTTACCTGGGAGTTGACCGTCTGGCCCATGGGAATGCGGGAACACTCCAGTGCATACTGCTTCACACAGAAGTAACACCCCTGGAGAAAGGAGAAGGCATGTGGAGAACACGTGAATATTTCATGAAAAAAATCATCAATGGGCAGAATGACACAACTTTACTTTACTGTCCATCGGGATAGCTGCAGGTTTTAAAGAGATAGGATGATAGTTAGAGACCTCTCAAATGGCTTCCAATGGAAACTCAGACTAATTAAGCCACATAGTCCATCCACACAAGCACAACATTAAGTCCCAGTGGGTGTATCTCCTACTTAACCTACAGCAGCTAGTTATAGCTGTAATGAAGAACAACACAAAAACACGGACACCAGAAAACTAACTCTGACGTTTGGCTGGAAAAGCAGACGATGGACACTGTACTGTACTGCACTGTACTGCACTGTACTATAGTGTACTGCACTGCACTGTACTGTACTGTGACTACATTGAAAAGTAATCAAACATTAGTCCTAGTCCCTTTAGTATCTTCAGGTTTAAGCCAACCCTTTGCCTTGTTTCACTCGTCTTCTCTCAACTTGAGAGAACACAGTTGTATTTTGTCTTCTATGGCTCTGTAGGAGCTTTGTCAAGTCTGGGAAAATTGAATTATTGATTATCTCAGCCTGGGCTGCGAAACAGAAAGTCTGGGCAATAAACTGAGGGTTAAGGAGCTTGAAAGGTGCGTGTGTTTACATGATTATTTCTAAATGGCAGCATCAGTCAGGCAGTTGCTCCACTTGAGAGTGAAATATCAACTATCGGATGGAACACCATGAAACATATCATGGTCCCCAGGAGATGAATCCTTATAAACTTTTTCATCCAGTGCCATCATCATATGAATATTGATAGCATGCTAAACTCAGGTAGAGAACATCGTGGGCATGATACCTACCAATCATCAACATGGTTCTATTAACATTAGGAGCCTTTTTAGTGTGCTAACATTCACATTTAGCTGATGAACCAACCAAAAGAGACTGAAAAACCACCAGTGACAACATTACCTTTTAATAGTGTGTCAGTTACTGTAATATGGTGCAATATTTGTTATTAAAGTATAAAGCCTCTAAAAATACAAAAGTCGTCGGCAATATCATAAAAAACAATAAACATAATGAAGTGCCAAATGTGCTAAAAAGGCACAGACGGATATACATTTAGGGTCTTGTCCAACATGTTCGGTAGCTCGGTGCTTCTGAGCGGCCTTCGCGATCCTAATCTCACCTGAAAAGCCAGTTCCATTAACACGATGCCGCCTGGCAGCGCCCTCTGGAGGTGATACGCGGTGCTGCCTGATGCTGCAATCTGCAAAGTTCAAAACAGTCATACAATCACAGTTCATCTCCTGAAGGCAGACACAGCTGGTTCCTAAGTCAGGTGCTGGTATTGTGTGCTGATATTGAAGAGTAAAAGAGTAATAAAACTCTGCAAACTATTTTTTCAATCAGGACTGGTACAGTAAAAAATATATTTACATTTATTAACATATATTTCAGAACAGAGGCTTAATATCGCTTCGAGCTGCAATGCTTACAACAAAGATGCCAGTATATTATAGAAGTCATTTGGGGGGATTCAAGAGTATGTTTTACTTGTGCCCATGCACCGTTGACTACATCCTTGGGAGGATGTCCGACCCTCTATTAACTCCAACCCTGGGAAGAACCGAGACAGGAAACACTATGTGAACGGGGAACAGACTTCAACATAGCACCGGCCGTGTGGATTGGAGACGAAGCAAAGCAGTGAAAATAATAGCCTATTTGTGAGTTGGGGAGGTAGTGTGCCACAAAGTACAAGGAAACTCTAATTGGAGCCACCTCTCACTGACGTTAGCAGCCATGAAAAGGTTACCACTACCTGACAGAAAAATGCACCACGCTTCCTAAACGCCTCGCAGCTAGTTGAGTGCCGCACTGCACAGAATTCTTTTATTACTGCGTCACAAAAAGGGAAGAACTGTGTTTGTACGCAAGGACTCACTTTTAATGAGACCCTTTAAATGTAGAGAGGCCACTGTTACAATGGCAGCCTGGCTCCATTCCAAGTGTGTGTTTGTAGAAAAAGATGTGTGCATCTCTGAGGTCAGCGCTAACCTTAGGGCTGTCCTCGCTCTTCTGCTTTACATAAGAAAAAGACATCCTCCCTTCCGATGACATGGAGCTCAGCATGGCAGCACGAGCCCGGGCGACGCTGTAAGAGATTGGGAGGGGGAGGGGAGAGAAGGGGGGAGTTAAGTCTGGTTAAACCAGAGAGGTCTGGACTCCAGGGACAACGGACCGCTAGCAGCGCGTAGCCGGGCCGTGAGACATAATTCAGAGAGGCCCACGGTCCGAGCCTCGAAAGTGACAGGCATGTGCCCCGCATCTGCTCAGGTTACATCAGCCACGGGGGGCCCCGCTGCGAGGTCAGAGGTCAGACGAGGATCAAAAGACATGTGATGACTAACGGATGAGTGCTGGAGGAAGGGAGGAGACTAAAAGAGGCAGAAATGAAGTTTTGCACGAAAAAGTGAGCAGGCGTGAGGAAACAACGCTTAGTGATGGTGGGTAACACTTAGCGTTAACCTTCTAATGAAACGTTCAGCCAGTTCATATGAGAAAAACCTCCTAACATTGTTTTTAAATAGTCTACCACTATAAAAGGTGTTCAATTAAATCTACTTAATTGATGTGCGCGGTGCTTCTGTTGGAGGATAGTTTCACATCCATATGAGTCTACCTTACATGAGGGGCAAGGGGAAGCCTTAAATAAGAGGCCAAACACAGAGGAAACCAGACAGACCTGCGAGCTGGAGACTGAGGCCGGACCTGCACCAGAATGAAGCCCATGCTCTGCAGGTACTGGACGTACTGCTGGAGGAAGGTGCTAGAAATATCTTGCAGCCAGGTTTCTTCTTTCAGACGGCCGGGCAGCATGTCGGCCGAGTCGGTGCTGTAGCTCCGGTCCCGACTGGACGCCGTGGAGTCGCTGGAGCGATGGCGTTTCTGGCAAACAGAACAGCGGACCTCTCGTAAACAAACAAGACTCTTTCATTTCTGTGCCAATGTGTCGATTAAAGTTATTCACAGGAACTTTTAACTCTCAATGTCATATGGATTCCTCTGTATGACCTTTAGAAGTAAACAAGACCATCGAGGAGAACATTGGCTGTTTACATATAGTTATTCTTAATGCTTGTCTTTGGGACTACCGGGGACCAATTCTCTCAGGTTCACCAGAGCTCCTACTCCTCCTCCAGCCAGGAGCAGAATCAGAACCTCTCTGGGCTTTAAGAGAAGGGACGCATGGGGAGAACCAGAACCAGAACTTTGCTGATCAGACTGTCAGACCCTTATGCAGTAAAATGAGAGGTTTTAAAAAGGGACTGGTGCTCGTTTCATCCACAAGGCCCGCCAAAATCAAACCAATATGAAAGTTCCTGCTCGTGGCTTTAAGCAAACAAACATATCTGAAAACTATGGCTAACCGCCGCCATTAGAATAACTTGCTGAAAATATATTACTGTCCTTCCTAGTATTCATGAATCCATTATATGTCCTGTCTCAAAATAAGTTGGCCAAGGATGAGCTCAGGCCGAGAGTCTTCTCCACAGAGTGAGACGGTTGCCTGTTGTCTCGGAGCAGCCAGGCTTTATGGAGTTTCTAGGCAACATCCTGGACCATACACATGGACCCTGTGGACCAACTCAAGCAGCAGTCCATCCAAAATGTGACTACTTAGTGTTCCACATCCACGGGCAATGGAAACAGAACAGAGCAAGCCCTGCACCTGACCAACAGGTCCTTCATGGAGGAGGCGGAGCAGGAGAAAAAGTAGGAGGACCAACCAATCTCTCTAGCACAGGTCCACGTCACATACAGTATGTCGGGCTCAAAGTGTTGCCGTGGATGCGTGCGCGTCCCAAACCGCAGTAAGAGCCTGTCGTGTGCAGCTCTGTGAGCTCCCCGTGTCTTTCTGTTTGCACCGTTTCACGTATCTCAAACATCCCAAAGGGTTGCTGCATCACAGAACAAGCCGAATGCCTCGTATACTCCGTTTGTAGTGATGTAAAAAGCACGTTAACGTCTGAACCGGGGTGAGGAGTGTTTCCCGACCTCCTCTGGCCGGCAGACATACCTTCACTGGAGGCTGAGCCATCTGCTCCTCTTGGATCTTCTTGCGGAAGACGGGGTCGAAGAGGAGAGGGGTGGCGCAGTAGTGGACCAGCCTGGCCGACTGCTTCAGGGTCTCCAGATCTGTCCCCTGTTAAGACAAAGATGTTGGGATAAGACGGATGCGGACACAAGGATGATGGAGACCAAGCGCTGTACATGGAGCTTGATCTAGACGTGGCTACGATGCACTCGCATCACATCTAATAATTAATAACCTTCACCCATTGGCATGAATCTCCACCTAAATACTAATTGCCAGTGGACATGGCGGCGGCCCCGTCAGACCCGGGTCAGGCTGCAGATCTCGTGGACGTGCTTGAGTTGGAGCGCTCTGTGTTTCTGTTGGAATATCTAATTTGTGAATCTAATACCACCACGTAACCTCTCAGGAGGCGTCACCGTGGAAGACGGAAACCTTTCTAATTAACCCGATACTGCCCTCTTGGAAACGAGGCGATGCTAAATGATTTCCCTCGAGGAATGAACCGGAACTGTGAATCCGCAAAGCCATCAGGTGGTGAGAGGCGCCACTCCCTCAGGTCTTGACGAGTCCAATTAGCTTTATTTCATATTACGCTACTTTTACCAAACAGGAATGTAATACTCTATCTGGATTTACTGGTCAGATCCAATTTGTTGTAAGACTGTTCACATTATGCTTTTTTTTATTGCGTCCACTATTGGGTCCAATATCTAAGAGTAAAGAGGCTCATATCAGAGTTAAGGCATTAAATACATTTGACCCTCTGAATGCAGGCTGGGACTGAGAGAGAGAGTGTGTGTGTGTGTGTGTGTGTGTGTGTGTGTGTGTGTGTGTGTGTGTGTGTGTGTGTGTGTGTGTGTGTGTGGGGGGGTAACAACACCCACAATGCCTTGGGATTCTGTGGCAACTATTACACATAATCTGATGTCTTGATAGTGAGATAAGTGTCGTGACTGTAGTAAACAAAAGAACAAGGACAGGACCCGTGTGAGCTGAGCCGTGTTGCTGTTGCAGCCGTTCTTCAGAGTCTTTTATCAGCTGCTTCGTCGTGTGTATTCAAACTTGCAAACGCTGAGCTACTAAACCCGCTTTGATTCTCACAACACGGAAACATTACAACAAGTAACACTCCCAGAAGTGCTGTGTTCGCCTGTCCTCGGGAAAGGGATACATTGAAGTGAAACAACCTCAATTGAGACTTTGTTGAAAACCAGAAAGATGTCAGATATGAATGTGACTTGATCTGATCTGCGGATTAAAAAGAAGCATCTACTGTACACGAGGGGAATGAATAGCAGATGGCCACTTTCCCCCGCAGAGTAAACATACCCTTCAACTAATACAACGCTGTATTCAGAGCATCTTTATACAGTATTCAGAGCATTAATATAGTTGCAAACTATGATATTATTCTTCAAGAAGTAATGTTTTTAATATGGCTGTGTTGTAATTCGAGCATCTCCTTGCTTTGTTCACATAGGTTCTGCACTGCGTTCATAACAACAGTGACAAGTGATAGTGTCATCTTGGAGGGGCACCCCCCCCCTCCGGTCCCCCCCAAAGGCAAACAGGGTACACCTCTGTCAGTGCTGGTATCATTGCTGGCAAGGTATTAGTGCGTGTCCACAGGTACACTTATGGACCTTTGGGGTGAAGTGTTTTGCCCGAGGACACATCGACATGGACGAGTGGAGCCGGGGATCGCACCTCCCATCCTTTGATTGAAGGGCGCCCCTGCTCACCACTGAGCCACGGTCCAGAGGCATCGCACGGCTGCTTACGCAGACATTGAATGGGATCCGTGGGAATGACTCAAACCATTAGCGGCGTTACACATATTTCATCTGGTCTCAGAACTATGACTCGGGCTACTTACTGAAATGGGCATGTTGGACTGTGCTGACCTCTGCTGCCACGTTACAAACAGGTTCTCTATCTTCATCTGTTTCTCCAGTTCTGTCAGCACAAAGACAAAAGCATTGCCCTCTCTGTCCAGTGTGAGGCTTCATTAGCTCATTGGACAAGAATACTATTATTATGAGTAATAGTAGTTGTTGGAGCCGTGGAACATAACTAACCTCTCCGCTCAGCAACTTTGATCTCCAAGAGCTGGCCGCCGTGTCGGGCCACCACGTCGCCCTCCGTCAAGGGCCGGATGGTGCACACGTCCCTCAGAGCCTCGTCAAAGGGCAGCAGCTCGGAGGGGAAGTGGAGAGGAGCGAGGCTTCGGCCAGAGCTGCTCAGCCTGCCCGGCTCCTTGCTGGGCGGAGGAGGCACCGCGCTCCGCAGCAACGCGTCCGGCTCCACGGAGGGGCTCAGGAACGGGTTGGGGTCCTGGAAGAGAGAAAGAAAGACGAGGTCAACAGTTGGATGGTTGGACGATGAAAGACAGAAAAGAAGCATCCGAAACTGAGAGGATTGCTTCTTTTAAATGACAGGGTTCTTACACATGTTGATCAATGGATTTCCATGATTTTTCCATGATTTTTCCATGACTTTAAACCAGATTTGCATGACCAATCTGAAATCTCGGTTTATACATGAAAAGGTAAGAACATTTAGTATTTAAACAATGTGAATTCCAAAGCATACAGTATACATTTAATGAAACAAATGAATAACAGACACTATTTTATTTAAAGAATAAACATTTGCTTCCCGAGCTATTGCCATCGAACTTTCCAGTTACGGTGGGTGCGTTCACTTGCAACGCAGAAAAAAAAGAAAATTGCACCGCAAGTATGAGAGAGTACGCCGGCTTATATTTTGAGCGTCTTTCTTTCTAAAACATATTCATTATTTTAAACTCGGCGTCAATGAACAAGTGAATATAACAAATTTCCATGACTTTTCCAAAACTTTTGTGATTTAACTTTTTCCCATGACTTTTCCAGGCCTGGAAATGACCATTTTAAAATTCCATGACTTTTCCAGGTTTTCTATGACCGTACGAACCCTGAAATGATAATGCTTCATGTGACAGTGAAAGCATCATCCAACCAGTTATAGGAATCTTCATGTTAAATTATTTTAATGACCAACTTCTTTCAACTAAAGATGTTCAGGATAAACCGAGGTCATGGCTTGAAAAGCAGAAATCCTGATTTCATTAGAGAGACCAAAGACTCAAGAGACATTGTCCTAGTGGCTACATTAGTTTTATTAACCCATCAATTAAACCCCAGGTAGGGAACTCCGGAGGCCTGCTTTTGTGGAGATCGGAGCTGACCCATTCGATAGAAATGATCGCGGAAATAGAATCCAATATTTTGCTAATAAATTCTAGAAAGGAACCATTTGAAAACTTTAGGAAACGTGTTAGTCTGTGGGGACCTGAACACTACGACACTGCAGACACACAGGAACTCTTTGGCCCACCGGGAGGGACCTGTGCTCCTCTCTCCAAGTGAATGCTGAAATGTCGTGTACGCCACGGCGCTTTGATTGGTGGGAAAACTAGTAAGCTCATTCCATTCATCTGCCATCCAACGATGAGTCACTGGCAGCCGATAGGATACATTCCCTGCACTGGCTGTACTCATCAGTGGCCACATACATGTCCAGAGCATTGTTCGTGTGCCCTGGTTGCTGTTGAAAAGGAACTTTTGGGCGAGTGTGCTCAGCGGAGCGGCTCACGGCCCAGATGCCCCAGCGTGGCAGAGCTGGCACCGCCGTGCCTCACGGGCTGGAGGGCTCTAAGTGTGCGCTGGTGCTCCCTCTGCTTCTCATCAGGACCATGACAGATGAAGCTCTGTTCAGGCAAATTTTCTGCTGCTCTGACTCTGCCTTCTGTCCTCACTCATTAGTGACGCGACGATGAAGAGCGAGGCCATCGGAGGGAAATGGGGGGAAAAGTTAGGTTCTTTCCATTCTTTGAGCTTGTTTTGTAATTGGCCATGGGGGAGGGGCTAAAAGGGCATTTGGTGTCTTCTTCGCTGCTGCAGCCCGCTCCACACAACAACACGGAACGTGACATTTCTCTGTAATCTCTAACCTTTCTTAATTCAAACTCAAAATAAGCTGCTGGCCGTATTAACCGTCCAGCCCGCTCCTATCCTCCTACTCTGTCCATCCTAACCCTTCCCCACATGCAGTATGAGGCTGGAAGCAGAATTATTGCAGCTCTCTTGCAACAACTTTGGGGTTCAAACCTTGCTTTCCTAATGAGGTTATTATTATTAATCTAATTATTACATTAATAAGACAAAGTGAAGTTTTCCCATCACAGCTCTAAAAGTTACACTGGCCAGGCTACAGGCTACAACACGTCTGTCCAGAATGTCATCATTGTACCCTATCGGACATTGGAGTGACATGGTCAGGATGAGCATATGAACTTGAATTATGGGCTTCATGAAGTCACAGTGACGTTTGAACTTCCCTCCAGGCGCTCATGAGAACGGACCAGATGGCCGGCCGGACAAACTGAAAACAGAAAGCCTCCCCTGCTGTCGCCGGAGCGGAGGCATAGAAGATATGTGCAGAAATGGATCTCCAGATACAATTCAGGCAGAACAAAACAACTTCCGATACACGTGCGATAAAAGTGACAAAGAGATTCTAAATGATTTTAAATGACCTGGGTCTCGGGAGCAGCCTATTACTTCCTGCAGGAACACCTGCAGCCCGGTGGCGTTGCACTGGGCATGAAACACACTGTTTTATTATTTTAAAGCAGTTGTTGAGGAAGGGAAGACTGTTGCTCATATGCTTTCTCTACCCACATTTCTGAGTCACTGCATTCTGAGGCCTGCCGTCAGATTCTAAATGTCTCTACGGAGTTGAGGGAAACTGTCTTTATTGCAAAATCTCCAGTGCGCCTGTGGTCTTTTCTACTGCGTCAGGATCTCTGCACCACCGTCCTCTTACTCACCAGTGAGAACAGTGAGGCTGAATATGACAGCTGACTCCTGATGCGGAAGCGGAGAGCAGGTGGAGGAGAGTGGAGGAAGTTAAACATGCTTAGCAAACAAGTTTTTTTCCACTGGATGCACCAGGAAAAGAAACAGACTGTAAAAACTCCCGTGCTCAGACCTCTCTGCGCCAGAGCCGATCGTAAATAATGCAACAAGAGAAATGAAACCTGACGGGGGCTAAATTGCATTGAGGTAGTTAAGCGTTTCATTTAGGAAAAACAAGGCCGTCGATGTGACAGGGGTTGTATTTTCTGGACGCGATCAACAGGAAATACGGAGAGGGTATAGAGTCCAGGAGAATAAAATGCTTAGTGGCAAGGCTGGGAGATCTTGTCCATCAGTGGCACATTGATCTGAGGCTCCATCTTTATTACAGGAGGATCCAGCGGTTATGCCTAGATGCTCAGAACAGAAAACATGCAGCAACACACTGCAGGGTTTAGGCCGTGGGAGTCTAGCATCGATACTGAATGTCACCTGGAACGCTGGCTTCATCTGGAATTGATTCTATTTTCACTCAAAAATGTGCTTCTCCCAAAAATATTATATTAAAGTGAGTTTATAGAAACTTTTTTTATTATTATTTACTTTCAGTTTTTAACTGCATAACACCTTTTATCACCGGCCCCCAATTCAAATTATTAATATACATTATGATGATGTATAATAGTCTCTTTTCCCATCAGCATGTAACTTGTTATTTTGCATTATAATATGGGTAGATGTTACAAACATGCCTTACTTTTTATAATGTCACAGGCATATATATAAAAGCAATATGTTTCAGTTTGATCAATGGCACCTGTATTACCCTGCAATCAAATATACAAGTTCATGGGAGCTGTAGTTTTTGAGACGGTTGGTGGTTGGCTTTCTATTGGGAAGTGCTGTAGACGTAGTTATTAATCTTAAACTCCAACGACTTACTGAAGTTGTGGTGCTATAAGCAAGGCATTATGGTCCCTGTAGTTCAAGTATCAGAGCAAGTACCAAAATAAAATTGTCTTCGGACATATTTACACTTAACCGTTAATAAACCGAGTCCTGACATGATGGGATGACAAAAAGACTTGTTTAACAAAAAAAAGAGAAGAAGAAGTCTGTACGCTCCCAGAGCTTTTGCCCATTGGGATACAATCAGCTTGACCGCATGCCGGGGGGGCCCGTCTTGCATCGAGTTCTGATCTGAGTGAGGTTTTGACAGCATGTGGACACAATCCAGACAATTAATACAACTTTTATTCTGAAATTGCATCGAAGAAATAGTTTACTTCCCCATGGGCAGAGCTTTGTCAGCTATTCTTCCATAATAATTATGTGTGCAGACATCAAACCAAACAGACTGCGAGTGAACAGGTAGTGACATCACACTCCCCGGGATAGAACAGCTGTGTGAAATGTGCCCCAGGACCCGCTACCTTCTGCAACAGTGTGGATCCAGATGCCGTCCAGGCGGGCTGATTCCCCCCTAACTAGCAGCAGACCCTCCTCAGCAGCTCGCAGCCCCCACCGTATTCAGGCGTGCTGACTTGCAGTTTGAAACAGGAGGCGTTGCAGCTGCTTTTTTAGTGACACATCTGAAGAGTGTCTGCAGTTTGTAGAAGTCTGCGAGGTGGCCGATTTTGATTATATGGAGGACCTTTCATCCTAAAAGTCCTGCTAAGGTCTATCTCATTATATTGTTCTGTTGACGGTAAAAGAGGTGAATGGCTGCCAATAACTGGAACTTAAAACCTCTAATCCAGGTTTATTCAAATTATTCTACTATATATATATATATATATATACATACACGTGTCTTTTACCTGCTTGGAGTCCATTTCGTGGATGGGCGCGTCAGAGAAGCAGTGGTGATGGAAGAGCCCCATCTTCTGGTTGAGCAGGCAGTGGACGACGTGAGCCCTGGCGTTCTGCCACTTGACGAGGCGGACCAGCTCCCGGTTCAGAGAGGCGCCCAGGTCCACGGACCAGTTGTAGCTGTACAGCGTCACCTAAAGCAATGATGGTTACGAAAGGATTCCAGCAAAGATGCTTACATGAGTTCTGTCACACAGACAGCAGGGCAGTGTAGGCATCACACAAATGTATCTCCCTGACATTGCAGCTACATCTAGCTTTTAAAAGGTGAACGTGTAACCGTAGACTGTACATGAGTGGACTTAGTCATGGTGGCGTCTCCCATTGCTTTGTGGACTGACGATTCGAAGCCTTCAGTTTGCCGATTTGGCCGTCGCCGATTTGTTTTTTTGTTGCAGTGACGAGGAACAGAAGTGACGATTATTGGACAGAGGAGGAGTGACGTATACGGCTCTGTCAATGAGACCTGTCAATCCCCTGGTAGCCCGACCCTAAAGCAAACCCTTTATGTGTAACAACTCTGTCTTGTTCTCTTGGCCTGAGGGACATTCACATGTGGGAGTCACCTTTTTGTCCAGGATGCTGATGAAGAGGAACCTCTGGCGGGGCGCAAGTCCCTCCACGGCCGGGCTCGGACTGAACAAGTCGCTCTGCTCCAGAGCCTCGAAGCGCTGGAAGCCCTTATGAGCTGGGGAGAGAGGGAGAGAGAGGGAGAGAGAGAGACAGTTAAAGCAGTGGGATCAGAGCACAACATATGGGCAAGTCCTTTAACACAGACTCCCTGGCGATTTTCATCTGTTCTTAAATGGCACTGTACCGTAACTTCTTTTGGACATGTAATTTGTTTTCATTTGCACTTTTACTGCTCAGCACAAATGCACTTTAGTACCCAGAATCTCTACGGTATGGCTGACAATTGAGTCAGAGAGTTTTACGTATTGGAACAAACAGCCATTTGTAGGAGAAAACATTGAGCCGAACATGGTCCAAGTTGATCCTTAAGGTTCTAGTGTCTGTAAATATGTAGGCCACAACATATCTCCGTAGGAAGGAAACGATGAGGTAATGTCATCCCCAGAGAAGAGTCAGATTCAACTCTCAACTCTTCAAAGCCTGCATTCCTGTCTGCTGTTTGTTTCCTGCCACAGTCGGACTCTCCTGTCGTCTCAGATCCAGATGCAGCCCCTTGCCAGCAAACCACTGCTACATTTCTTGCTGGAATTCTTCCATCATTATTCTGTTTACTACTTCATTATATGAATCCTTTCTGTCATGCTCATTGAATGTGTTATAACTCTGTAACGCTGGTCATCTCTACGCATGACATCTATTGCTTCTGTCCATCCGGGGAGAGGGATCCTCCTCTGTTGCTCTCCTGAAGGTTTCCTCCCTTTTTGCCTATTGAATGTTTTTTTTCCTTTTTTTTTTCCTGAACCAATGTGAGGTCCTGAGACAGGGATGTTGTATGTGTGTATGTAAGTACAGAGAGATAGGGAGATAGGTAGATGGATAGATGGATAGATATGGATAGATGGATAGATGGATAATATATACAATACAATAAAATAAAATAGCAGAGCAGGTCATATTAAGTTGAAAAAAAAAGTGTACAGATGGTAAGCCGTTTGAGCCCTTTGAGGCAAATATGTGATTCTGGGCTATACAAAATAAAATGTCATGTAATTTAAATATATTTCTGGAAAGCGCGCCGGCCTTTAATTGGGGTAAGTCAACCCACATAAACCTCTCCACAATCTCCCTCCGTTTATTCACTTGACTGTGCCTTAATTCACAGTCAATGTTTTATTTAAAGATGTAAAGCCATTAAAATGCCTTTGAGTTACTTTCGCTTACTTGCCCTTTTGTACCCTTTCAAGCTGTGTTGTTGTTAACGAATACATATATTCAACAAAGACAATCCACAATCTAGATGTTAAACGCCACGTTTCAACCAAAAGCACAGCAATGTCAACCATCCCATCAGCGCCAATGTGTCAAGCAGAGCGGCAAACTTACGCGTGAACCTGTTCAGCCCTGCGGTGCTTTCCTCCTCTGAACCGTCTTCTGTGGGCAAACAGAGATGGCACAAACAGAGATGGCACAAACAGAGATGGCACAAACAGAGATGGCACAAACAGAGATGGCACAAACAGAGATGGCACAAACAGAGATGGCACAAACAGCAAGGCGGCACGGACAGTGGAACACAGATCGACACAAAGCATTGGACGCAGACACTTGTAGAAATAACAGTGGTGTGAGACAGCTTCTGGACGTGGAGCGAGGAGAGCATGTGGGGAGCTTGGACACAGAACACTCCTCTACAGGTGAGGTTAGAACAGGTGTTAGCCACATGCGGCTGCTAGAGGCCACACTCTGGTAACAGCCTTCATCAACATTCACCAACTACTGTCGCCTCAACGACTGCACGGTATGGGAGATAGATTGTTTCTGTTCTTTTATTAGAGTAATTACTTTTAATTTGAAGTCTGAAGCCACGATATCCATCCTTTGCAACAGTTATTTTATCTCACAGAAGAGATGCGTTGCCTCGATTGGTCAGTCTCTTTGTGTTACCGTCTGACTGACCGTTTAAAACAAGAGTCGCACAATAACACAAACAAACGGACGAACGGAGCGAGGCGGCGGTGGATTAGAAACTCATCTCTTCTGTGAGGTAAGATGACCGGTTGTGTTATTGGAGTCTTAACAGCTTCGATCCAAACCCAGAATATGATTTTGGTTTGAAGCAAGGAGCAGTCACAAACATGCCTCCAGAAACTCCAGGGAGTCCGTGCTATTTGGGTGTCCCTCGTCTGGTCTCGCAACATTTGTGTGTGTGTGTGTGTGTGTGTGTGTGTGTGTGTGTGTGTGTGAGAGCTTCATGTCATCCATATAAGACTTGTGCCAACCGAGTAACGAGAGGAGAAGAGAAAGTCTGGACTGCCTCCAATAACAAAGAGTTAGAAGAAAAAGAGTTTATGATAGCCACAATCTTTCAGAGGCAGCTCTATATTCAAATGTTTGTATCCACAGCCGGAGTTAAATCTTCTGCCACTATCGCATCGCCCAACTCTTTTTGTGTTAAGAGAACGACCGCTGTGGTTACAGCTCAAATGAGCATTTCTTTCTCCTGGACCTGCGTGTTTAATTTATTGGCTTCGTTCTGTCTGTGAAGTTTCGTGACTTCCCTTACCTTGCTCTGTGCTGCAGTGCCACTGATGGAAGTTGCGGCCAATGAGAATGAAGCTCCTCGTGGCGTCTGGAGGCTGGCTGAGGTTGTGGGCGAGAGGTAATGGGACGAATATGTCTCCAGATGCAGGGCAGCTAAAAGAAACGGGGACAGACGGATGATTACAAATCTGAGTGAGAATGTGTCTGAATGAAGAGGCGTCTTGGTCTCCTGATGGGAAATGTTCTTTTCCCTTCTGCAATGCACTGTGGAGGACTGTACACAGAGCACCAGTAGGAGTCCCTAGTGCAACAATAGGCTCCCGATCCCTCTCTGGCCTCCCACCGGGCGAGCGCTGGTGGATGTTGGCACCAACAACAAGGTGGAGGAACTACCGACAACAGGCGGGCGTCTCAGCCCCTCCGTCAACAAATCGTGATGCGATCCAAACTTTCTTTAGCGTTTGTCTTTCTGGCAGGGGAACGAAGTCCCACTGACCTCCTGTTGACTTGTTCAATGAGTTTGTGCCAAAAGAAAAATGTCAGAGTAAAAATCTCAAGTTATTATCCAGTCTGTGGGAACAGAAATAAAAACTACCAGCTTGTGTTTACTTGAGATGAGTCACCCGTGAAGGTAAAGTACGACCATAAGTCTCCCCTTTTCTTGTCATGTAAAATACTAAAGACAGAAAGGAACTTAAATCCTCCGCAGACGTGACTTCCCATGACAATTCGCTCAGCTTATCTAAGGGAAGACAAACACACATATTTCCTGAAGGCAGTCTATGCAACTAGGCACCACAATAACAAAATCATAATAAATAATTCAGAAAAAGATGGAGGCAAAGCAGGCGTCATGCCATTTGACAAGAAAGCCCCGATAGCTGATGGAAGTGCAACGTGCAGCACAGCTATAGGACAGCGTATGATCTCATTTTGCTTTATGTTTTATTTCTAGTCAAGGGTTTGAATATGGAAGCATTTGTTTGAGTTTATGAATTCATTATGGACTGGGATAGTCTTTAGTATTTACATTCATGTCGTTTTTCCCATTAAATCCTAAGATACGCTTCCACTATCGATGAGCATTGACTAAATATCTTGTAATTAAGCTTAGTTATAGTGTTTTGATTTCCATTAAAACCACATACATTTTTTGTTTAGAGGATACGATTTCCATTTAGTTTCATATTTATCCTCATTATAATCTACCCAAGATCTTACTCACTGTCGGTCTTTTGGTTAATTTTGTCAATCTTGTCATTTGTAAGTGCCTTCATCATTTCAACTGTTAATTGCAAACATCAAAGTTATTCGCTTTGCATTGTTCCACATAGCAGCGCTAACGACTCACGTTGTCTTTTCGAAGGCCTTCACTGTCGTGTCGCTGGCCAGAGAACTGACCAGACTGACGATCTCCGCCAGGATGGACGGCAGCAGGAAGTGCGAAGCCATTTCCGCCGTGCACTGCTGAATGGAGGGGCAGCCTGTTATCAGAGAAAGAGAGAGAGAGAAAGAGAGAGAGAGACACTTCAGCTCTCTGAATACACAACCTCTCATCGAAAATACGAGACTTAAATAGCACTTACCAAGTTTAGCCATGAAAGTGATCCACGGCTGGCAGGTGAGCTGGTAGACGGGGTGCAGGGTGCCCGCCCCCCCCTCCTCCAGCTGAGACAGCTGCCTCCTACACAGCCACACACACAGATACTGCATCAGGGCCGTTTTCACAGGTGTGGAACTCCACATGGCTTAGAAGGCTGATTGGTCGCTCGCAATGACAGGCGCTGGCATTTTTGGCTTTCACAAATCAATTTTAGGATGCTGCTCCCTGCTTACCCCTGTGTTCTGCTACAGCTTTCAGATCTGCTGTATGAATGACATCTCCTGCTCTTCCTTTTGGGAAGAATGTCCCCCCCACCTCTGTCTCGTTAGCTGCTAAATGCTCCACTATGTTCACCGGCTAATCTCTAAACGTGTCTGCAGTCTGAGAGATGTAGTGTGTCACTTGAACATGTACCGGTACACTGCCCCGCCCACTCTTGGAGACTTGGAGGTCAAAGTAGGAAAGATCTCTTTTATCTTTCAATAATACAAAACAATAATAATTTGCACATGGCTTTTGACTTGTTCTAGTCAAATCAATGCAGTGACATTAAGCCCACCTCTGGGCCTGCTCCAGCTCCACAGCCATGGCTTTCTCCTGGCTCCATTGCTGCTTCACGATCTCCGTCTTGTGTCTCCGTCTTGCCACTCGGCCCTCCTCTCCCTTTTCCTGCACAATGTCGTCGGTCGTCTTCGGGCTCACAAGCTCCGAGGAATCTGGCTTACTCTGCGAGGAACCAAGAGGAACACCTTTAAGGCGCGGAGACCCATCACTATAAACACGGCTCCGTCTGAGGACCCACGGCGCTGCACTCATATGCAGTAATAGGGTAGAGGCAGATGATTCCAGTGGCCTATTTAAAGACCTTCACTGACTGATAACAATACTCTAAACGTTAGTAGTAGTGAGAGTACGGCAGAATGGGAGATTAGCCTCACTCACAGACGTACGCAGAAAACTGATGACATGATCCTCGTAGAGGTGATACTACTATGATGAAGCAGGTTGTTTAACTTAATTACGACAAATAACTCATAGTTTAACTATATAATGATAACCCAGTTATACATTGTGGTTATGGTAATGTAGCCAGGCTAAACACAGATGAAAGCCTTCAACCTCTGGAGGAACTGACCAGTATGTCCCAGAAGCTGCGGCGGGTGCTCTTGCTGGTGGGTGTGGTGGACTCGGGGGTGGTGGTCCCTGGGATGGGGGGGCTCCCTACAGCCTGGGTTAAGGTGATGGGAGCGGGGCTGGTCTTAAAAACCCGCGAGCCACTGCGCTGCCTGGGGCCGTCCTTCCCTTCTTTCCCCTCGGCCAGAGGAGTCGCCCGTCCTGAAGACGCAATTTAAAATGCAGAACACGTAATCAAGCAGCTGAAGACAACGGTCAGTTATAGCGAGTCGGTAAAACTGGGGGCCTTATCAACACTGATGTGATGATAAGTTGACAAACGTAGAAGAAAAAGTGTCTCTTTGTCGTTTGAGTCCGTTTGAACTACTGAAGCTGGTTTGTTCCATTTCAGAAACTATTTATAAAGACTTTTCTTCCTTTCTTTACCAGACTGTACAGAAAAGTAGCCGAATACTGGAGCTCTGTGTCTCGCCCTGGTGCAGAGGTCAGCACCAGTCACTGTGACCTTTGCCAGCACATATTGTAATCCATTCATTCCCGAGGCTGCCCAGAAAAGTGTTTTAAGACCCTCACATACTTTATAGTTTAACTTCATGTGTCTTTGTCCAGCAGCGCTTCGGAGACAGACTGATGTAAATGTGTGGTAGCGTACTGAGTCACGTTACATTGCAGAGTTCTAGTGTCCATGCTAGAGCAAACAAATAGATGAGCTCACCTTTGGCCTCTTCTCTCTGAGCTTTGCTTGCCGGGCAGAGCGCCCCCACGCAGAGAGGGTTGGGCAACAATCTCAGCTCCATGACGACGTCGCAGAGCGCGTGGCGCAGCGCCCCCCGCAGTTTGTCGCTCAGCTGCAAGGGGCTGACGTTGCCCTGCTCCCAGATGTCAAACCGCACATACAGATGTGGCTCTGTTGGAAGACAAGCAGACACAATCCTGTTGACTCAGCACATAATAAAGGGGGACAGGCAGCGATAGGAAAGCAGCAAAGTTCATGGGAAATGAGGTCTCAATAGTGGCTCAGCAGCCCTGAGGCTCTCCACCTTGGCATTCAGTCTGTGTGAAACGTGTCTATTTGTCTATTTCTACATGCTATAATTGGGGGGGGGGGGGGGGGGGGGTTGTGTGTCACTCTCACAAACACAACTCGTCCCCTTCAATTGTACGGACTGAAAACCAGATATTATGGGTGAACATCCTTCATGAGATCTGGCACCAACCATTGTGTTCCTGCTTTTCAGTCTTCTGCTACTTTCTTTCTTCTTTCAGCAACACCTTTCATTAAAGCATTTAATAGCACCGATGGGGGAATGTACTATGAGTGTGGTGTTTTAATTCATCAAACCAACCTGTTAAGTGTGGCTCTATTGTTTATGCCCAAAACAGCTGGAGTCTAATTTGACACTTCTCTCCTGTTGCAACACCAACAACAGAGCACGGCTTAAGAAACACAATCATATTAAAAAGCTCCAAAAAACATCCTTTAAATCTGATTTATGGCCCTGTGTCAGTGACACATTTGGCCTCCACGAACAGAGATATCTTCATAGCACAGAGCCGTTTCATTTACCAGGAAGATTTACTCCTTCAATTTAAGGAGGCAATTAATATTCAGACTTTAAATTTAATAGCCGGACTGTTACCCATAACGTAGCTTGACGTTTATGACTGCAATTAATCCATTTTTAAATTAGTGCAGTTTATACAATAAATTGACTCCCGGGACTCGCCGTAAATGTGTAAGATAATCAAGCTGTAATTCTTAAGGGGTGACTGCACTGATTACAGCCACCACATTCAGTTCACTAGTCCTGGCTAGCCCTACTCAACGCTGGAAAACTGTTATGTTGATTTGTTTTGCCAAGCCGGAGTCTCTAAGCCAGGGGATGTGAATGTGCAGCTTAAACCTGGACATTTTACGACACCGCCTGGTCTCAAAAAGGTACTTTGAATATTTTGTCGGGTTGCATGAGGTTCTTATTCATTGTCATGGTTGACCTTTTTTATTTTAATGGTCATAACTAGCATGTAAGGTCACATTGACCTTTGACCACACATTTCTCATCAGTTCACTGTTAAGTTTAAGTGGACATTTGCGCCAAATTGGAAGAAAAAGCTCTGAACCAGGTTTCTCCGACGGAGTCTGGTGACTTTAGTGATAACCACGGTGCTTACTAAACCCTGCTGGAAAGACAAAGGCCTGTGATCACATGTTACTACACCAAACCGTCCGGTTCAGTTTACATCCACGTCTGTCCAAAATGTCATTTTATGCCGTTAGCTACTTGTGAATAATTGTCATAATTGAAAATTTTAATTCTTGTCCCTATTGTCACCAACAGTTCTGTGCTGGTTGAACTGCGACGGCAGGGATTAGAAACTACAGAATGAACTGCTGACTCTCAACAGATCAAACAGATTCAGAAGATCCGCTACCCTGTGCTTCACTAAGAAACCCGACTTGGTGAGCCCACCTCAGATACCACCCGACACCGTGTTGCTGAGCTACCTGGGAAAACGAGGGGGGGAATGTGGTTTTAGATAACGGTTAATGTGCCAAAGTCCCAGAGTTAAAGAAATCATGAAGTCCACACATGATGATGCGTTACCGGATAAACGGAGTAGCGAACAGGACCTGTAGCTCCCCAGTAGTCACATTTCAGAACAGGACATTTTCCCAGATTGAGCAAAAGGTTAATAACAAGGTTAAACTGTGGAGTATACCTATACCTGAGATGATGTCAACGCAGTCGGCTTTACCCACGGTGGTCAGCTCATCGAAATGGTCTGGATAGAGGGGGATGGTGCAGTTCTCTGACCTCTGCAGTGCAGCACCGTCCTGAGGCGCAACCTGAAGGGGACGACCGCGGGCGTCCACGAATGAGAGGGCGATGCAGGCGATACCTGAAAGAGCAGAGGACTTGGTTCAAACGGCCAAATTAGGACACAACCTTAAAAACTGAAACATAGTCGTCCCAACAAGCTGCAGAGTGACACATCCGTTATCCAAACCGCCTCAACAGGGAAGCAATTTTCAATTGCCTCCGGGTCATCCGTATAACTGGAAAATGTAATACTTGGTTTTAATTGGTGTCTGTCGCCTTATCCTTTGTTTTGTCCCAGCAGCATATCTTAAAGCCCCACTATGTAACTTTTCCACCTTAAAATAACAGCTTGAAAAAAATGTTGCCGCTACAATGACTTTTAATATGTTGATGTCTCCTCCGCCACTGCCATCGGGGTCTGTGGCCAGAAAACTGCTGAATGTAAGATGTTGGGAAAGGCCCGGTGCTTCCGGTTGAGGAACAGGAAGTACTTCAACTTGCTTTCTGGCAGTGATTACGCAACGTCATATAGTGCCAGTCCACGCTCACAGGTGACTTTTTATTTGCTCCGCTAGGCGACTCGTACAGACAGAGTGACATGCCGCCGCTGAACGGCTCGCTGCGGCTGCCGAGACGCGCTGCCGGCAGCACGCATCGATCAGCTGTGAGATCAGCTGTGAGCTCACAACCGGAAGAGCAATATATGGCTTGTGAGTCAGGAGTTCACGACACTGAGGTAAACGTTAAATACCTGAAGGGGGCGCTACAGGGGGAAAGTTACATAGTGTCGCTTTAAGTATGAGAGCGGTAACAGTGAAATTGAAAGTCTTCCATTTCCTCCTGAAGCTTCAGTTCCTCATCACCTCATCTCTGCTTGTGTGAGTGAGTACTGATGGGTGTGTTGACATGGTTCTGGGTATTTTTGCATACAATGAGTCAGCTGCACCGTGCATGCAGCCGGTGGATGTCTTGGAGAGACAGGAGACACATCTGCATTAACATGCCACAAAGGAGACAAGTGTTGACACTAGTTTAACAATAACCATGTTCTTTTACTATTAACAGCTAAAAGGCCACATCATTGTATCGATTCACAATGAAAGGGAAGATGTCCTGTTACACCGATAAACACCAGAGCAGCGAGCCGGCTCCTCTTGTCTCCAACATCTCTCATCTCCCATACCGGTTTGTAATCTTTGCAGTCAGGATGCTTTCTATTTTTTTCTGTCATTACATTTTATATGAAACATTTGAAATACAGCCAGTTATAATCTTTCTTCCCCAGGATGGAGATGTGTGAGGACCATGTCAGGTTGTTTGTGGTACTTCCTGCTCCAGTAGGGATATCCAGGGCAACATGTTACCACAATGACACGCACACACAAGGTGAACACAACCCAGGCGAGGCCGTCACGGCTGGTGATTAGCTGACAGGAAGAGGTTATAGTTACTTCACACGCTGGGCAGGGATCAGGTAGCATCATACGACTAGAGCTTTTTGTTCCACAGCGGCTTAAACAAATGAGACGGATTCAGAGCTCCTCCGCACAGCAATTAAAAAGTGGTTAGACAGCTAGGTTGGATGAGTGCCGGAGCCCTGAGTGTTTCGGAGTTGAAAGGTACAAGTCATTTAAAAAAAAAAAAGGACTTACGGTGAGGATTGCAGTACTCTGAAGTCAGAAACCAAACAGTTTTTAACACAAATCGAAAAGCACCGGAACCTGTATCTACAACATTGTTCCAAGTGTCCACAAGTGTTAGCATTGACTCAGATGAGTCAATCATGGCAGCCTTGTGTTGCTGAGGAACTCAGAATGTAAAGTTTTTTACAGGATATAGTCACTTCAAAAGGTTTATTTTGGCCAACATGTAGAATAAGATGTCTTTGATGAAATATCACAATTTTAAGCTTCAGGTTCAAAGACCGTCAACAAAGTGGAAAACTGGCGATAAATGATGTACTATTGGCAATTGTTTGAAGAAAACATGCTTTTCGATCCCGCCGACGGGTTTCGGCGTTCAGTGGGTTTAGTTGTCAGCTGATCTGTGTTTGTTAATCCAATTCAAAGCAGTAACAACAGTTACATCCGGTTTCAAACTTAAATATGACCTTAACTGGGATTTACAGAGGAAGTAATCAATTACCATGACAGTACTACCCACAATAGACAGTCAGACTCCTCTGCTTAACACGTATTGACTGCCAACCAAACTTCTATACTCAGCATAAACAACAGTGTGATTTTATACAGCACCTTTGCTGTTTGTGCCTAATGTACAAAGCTACTTCAGCCGGCCCACTCAGGATAGCGTGTTCCACAAATGAATAATGTAGCGCCATGATTAGGAGCCAAATGTTGAGTTGAAATGGCAATGAGCGATAGCAGATTAGTAATTGTAAATGAGGGGTTTTAATTCGGTAAACTCGTTATTTACATCATTAATTAGTTGCCCTTTTGGTGGTAGCTGTTGAAGGATGGCGGAGTATTCTGTGTGCACAGCGACGTGTTCACACTGTTCAGGGAAACAGAGAGTATAGCAGCAGCTCTCACTGACTGAGGCACATGGAGCAGGAGACAAAGCAGAGGGCTCAGCTGACAACTTATTCTTGATTTGCATAAAAGCAAACCATGAGAGTGGTGCTGTTAGCAGGAAGTCATCCACACAAGGATGGATACAAACTGCACTGGCCCATAACGCCTATAGAGAGATGTGTTATGTGTCCGGTTAAAGCCTGGACATGAGGGTTTAGTGCAGAGACAAAGAGGAATCCCTCTTTAAAAAAATTACAAATAATTATTGTGCTAATACTCGTCAGAAATCAATTACTCACAAACAGAAGTAATTGCAGTTGTGACATGTGCACCATATTAAATAAAAAAATCATTAATCATCCTGTTTTTTTGCCACCAGTGAAGTGACCATATTTGGAATACAGAGAGAAAGAGTTATTTTCTAATACTTCTAGACAACCCAACTTATATTCCCTCTCCTGAACCAAGTGGTCAGGAGAGGGAATGCAGGTTTAAGACACTACAACATTGGCTTCACTTTCAGAACCCCACCCACCCCCCCACCCACCCACACACACACACACACACACACACACACACACACACACACACACACACACACACACACACACACACACACACACACACACACACACACACACACACACACACACACACACACACACACACACACACACACACACACACACACACACCCACACACACACACACACACACACACAGGGAGAGCTGGGGGAATGTGATTACCTTTGCCTCCCGTCCCCTGGCCTCCAGGTTTATTGTAGAGGTAGATATCCCCATCAGCCAAGTCACTGCTCAGATGGAAGTAGTGCTGCAGACAGACAGGAGAGCCAATCAGGCCCTGGAAGCTCAAAGCACACAAGTCAGCATGTATTCTATACATCACATTGAGACTTGTCAACGATTATTTTAGTCTTTGCCACAGTTCTGCCGAGCGGGGAGCCTCCCATATGTAGGATGTATTCATTCACAGAGCTGTTCTTGGTGCCCTTGCATACGTCAAACAGCTATCTATCAGGGTAGGGAGGCATTTTTATTCGCAAACAGCAATTACTTATTTTTACAAGTCAAAGGAGTTTGGGGACTTAAAAAAAGCCAGACTGTTGACAATTTTTTTAATGATATATATCTTTCCACTGCTGCTCAGACATTTAGAGTGCAGTTCTAAGGGTTCTAGGGTTGGTGAGCTAGAGATATCATTAGATGGCTGCTGACACGTTCTTCCTTTTCCTTCGCTCCCAACTCTTAGAACTTACAAATAGGTGCATGCCTGATGCTTAGGTAGGGTAGCTATAATGCATATTAAACCCAACATATTAGTGTTTGTGTATGGGTAAAAATATGATATCATATTAATTAGCTCCAGAAGTGTAGGTTTGTTTGTGAAATACAGAGCCAGGCTAGCTGTTTCCCTCCGCTTCCAGTCTTTATGCTAGCCAACTCATCCCTGTCGTTAGCGCCAAAGTTGACACACATGAGCGTTCCTCTCGTTATAGAAGAGTGAAAAGCAAATTGACGGCAATGTCCAACTGATTCCCTCTGGTCACACCACTCCGCTTTGGAGAGGTTTGACATGTAAATCGGCGCTGTTGCCCAAAGGCTAATGTAGCCTATCAGCGCAATCTACTTTTACGTAACCCTGCTCTCCACTAAAGGGTCATGGTTTGTTATATAAACAGTTACATCACACAGGATAGCTCAAACATGTGGAATATTGTTCTGAATAAGTGAAAACGTTAACTAGCTCACTGCTAGTGAAAAAAGTTAGCTTAAATATATAGCTAACAGTTTACTGTCACAGAGGAGAAAAGACACCGGAAACTATTCACATTTAAAGAACTGAAACTTTTCTTTTTCTTAAAAAATGTAATTAGTTGCCATGTAGTAGCTCTACTAGCGAGCATCTGGGCTGGCTAATGTGTAAAAAATTAGCTCTTCACCTTTGGTAGTTTGATAACTAGTGCGTCTTGACTAAGTCACAAAGCTTTTAGCCCCTAGTAGTTTGCAACGGTGTATGAATAATCTTTTTTTCCATTATTTCCTTTAAGATAAATAATGGCCTAAATAATGGGTAATTCTGATCCATGGTTCTTTTTTGTGCATGCCAAAGGTTTAGTCAAACAAAAGGTAAATGGGAATGTTTTGACTGTTCACATCAATCTCAGTTTCTAGAGAAACTGGATACTTCCAGCTTCAACTTTGACCTGCTGTATTTAATGTAGTTGCACATGCACAGCTCTCCTGTGCAGTGAGGGCTTATTACCATCAAATTGTGTGAGTTAACTTTCTTATTTGAACATTCAAATAAAGTATTTTTTACAATTTGTCTGATGTTTTTTCCTCTTTTTTTCTTTTCCCTCCCAATTATCTGACTGCTTGTGTTTCTTCCCCCGTCAGACTTTGTTGTAGCGATGGTGCTGAACATGTTCCCGGATCGCAGCAATTACCTCGCTATTGTATTAGAAAGCCCTCTGAGCAGACAGAAACAATGTATAAAAAAAAGAGAAGCTACAACACATGACCTCAGTATTAATGAAGCAGAACTTTCTAAAGATGTTGGCCTTCGTCCTCAGAGAAAGGTTTGATATCTAGCCTTTTTATATTTCCCAGTCTCTCCAGGCCAAATAGAAAGATGCAGAAAAGATACACTTGGCCTTATTATTGGGGAAATTCAATTTTCATTCGTTACTACACACATAAGCCAGAAAGAATAAACACATATGGACCAATAGACATGAAGCGGTCAGAGCAAAGGGGCTGCCACACGTGTCTGGTGGCCTGCTCAGCTGCAACTCATCAGTTAAGAGCATTAACATAGCATATTACACTATCAGGTTAATAATACGAAGTCGACCTGGGTTGTACCTTGAAGTGGTGCGCCGTGTTGCTGTCAGTGTACTTGGGTACATGCAGGAAGATGAGGAGGTTCTGCCTGAGGTAGTGCGCCACAGCGGGCAGCCAAGGGAGGCAGTACTGGGGGAGGCCGAATGTCATCACCTCAGTGGCTGGAGATCCAGAGGGCTGGATGAACTGAGCAGACAACACTGTGTAAAGGCTCTCATCCAAATACAGTGTACTCTCTGGTTGCCACAGTGGGAATACAAACTCATACTTCTGGGAGTGTACACAGAGCTACAGGGAAGCCACCAAAAACAAGAAGGTGTTTTTCTGGGGGTTTTCATTTCTTTCTACAAAAATGAGTCCACGAGCAATTTACCTCCACATCGGCCGGTGTCAACTTGCAGTTCCTGACCAGCATGACAGTGATGATGTCCAAGGTGGTCTCATCCAGGCGCTTACGCAGCACCTTGAGCAGCTCGTCTGTGATCTCTGGACCTGAGAAAATAAAGTGGATGAACATCGCTGTATCAGCCACGCTCTGGAAATACACAAATGTTACGGCGAAAAAGGCCTCGAAATGGAATCTGGTCACATTATAACAGGTGGTCTCATTCAAGGATGGGGCGGTTTGAAAAGCTAAGAAAAAAATGTTGTCCTGCAAACTTTCTGCATCACACAGACCCATGAAAAGGAAATAAGCACCAAAGGTGTTATTCCATCAGCCAAACCTAAAAACCCAGCAAGTGTTGCTAACGCCTTTATAATGAAAGTAGGTAGCAGCACTGGCTCCAAAAGCTGCCAAATCTAGCATGAAGGTCGCCAAGTCAGCAACACCGGCAGCCCGACCCTCCAGGCCTCCCTCCAAGGCCACGCCCCCAACATGATCATTACCAACGTCAACAATGAACATGACTCGTGTTTCTTCTCACAGCTGATAAGACAGCAGCTTGTGGAAGAATACAGTGACAAGCTGTGAATGGGTAGATGGGCAGGTAGACGGACAGGTAGACAAGCAGGTAGACGAGCAGGTAGACGGGCAGGTAGACCGGCAGGTAGACCGGCAGGTAGACGGACATGATGACGACTCTGACAACCACCAGTTGTCCAATCATAAGATAAAGAGGGTTAGAAAAAACTCTGCCGCTCCATCCACTGGACAGCGTCCCCTCAGAGCATCCACCGTGCCCACTTCAAACAGCACTAAGACTGAGAGCCGGTCACACCCAGGACTCAGGACTCAGGTCTGCAGTGCGATAGAGGAGGAGAGGAGGGGAAGAAGTATGGAGTCTAATCCAGGCCGGCTGTCTCTTAGTTTTGGTTGATGGAGATGTGCTGCATGCATCCAACAAGAACGCCGTCTGATCTCAGGTCAAATAATGACAGAAAGAAGTCAAGATCTTACATCAATGAGCAAAGGAGGAGTTTATAATAAATCATTTCATTTAACCTACCTATAGACTTAAATCACTTATTTTACCATTACAGTATTTGTGTCTAAGGATTATGTACTGTATACATACGTTATCATACGTGCACGAGCCAGTGGCGTGACCAGACTTCATGGTTGAGTGTTCAATATGACGGAGGACATGGACGGGGATTTTAATGAGTTGTGTTTCTCAGAAACTGCTGACGTAATCCCAGCCTGCACAACAGTGCCATCAAGGCATCGACGGGAGGAACAGCAGGATAAGCAGTTTATCTGAACAAAAGGGCAACTTTACTTAGTTTGAATAATATATTAGGAGCACAGCAGCAGGTAAATTGTCCAATCATATCGCTGAACTAAAACTGCACATACACACACAAATATATATATATATATATATATATATATATATATATATATATATATATATATATATATATATATATATATATACATATATACATACACACACACACATACATCAGTAATCCCTGATGTTCACATCTGGGAGCACGCAAAGCAGCTTGGTCATGATAATAATATTTATTATAAGATATTTCTTCTGGAGCTTTGCAATACTGATTTTAATATGATTTAATTTCATCATGTCTGTTGGACTTAAGTGTTCTCCTCTTGGTTCATTTCTAAAACGACTGATAGGACGATAGATAAAAGATATATTTTGAATGATTACATCTAAAGCGGATCCTATTTATCTTTAAGGGGCTTCATTGTGTTGTTGGATTAATGGCCTGACAACTTGCTGGCAATCTTAAGAACTCCATCCATAGTACATGATCGCGATTGGTGTTTTATTCTCCAAGATTTGTGAATCATAAAACTTTGTGTGAGGCCGATCAAATATTTGTTATTTGAGACATTTGTCTCAGTGAGAACACGAGCACACATAGCGGTAATGACTGGGACCAAAACATCCACAGTCTGGAGTAGTGACACAAGAGCCACACTCGCTGAGAAACCAAGTGCAGAGGAGGAGGTTCACAAAGCGGTCTCCAACATCGGGCCGTCGGTGCGGTGGAGCGGCATCAGTCCCGCCTCAAACCACTGAGGAGCTGCTTCAGGCATCCAAAGCCCCGACTGCCATCCAGCTCCAAAACGCCTCGTCCCAAATCACCACGAGCAACACGATTAGCCCAAAGGCATGGAGGGAGATATGGAGGACTGCTTTGCCGTTCATGCGTGATCCGCCCTCGCTCTACTTCTCCCCCCTCTCCGGGCTTAGAGAGCAATGTTTGTTCACAAATGATCCACAGATGGAGGGTGACGGTATAAATACCACTGTGAAATGTCAATTTGTGAATTAATCACATGCAGAGCTCCGCTAAGGATGGAAGTATTTCATCTTCACACAGCTGTTTCTGATCTACAGTAAGCTACTGCCAACCCCCCGACTTCTGCCTCCGAGATTTATGAACATGCAAGCGGCTGCGAGACCGTCGGGCTTTAGCCTGGAGGGTGGATGCTCACGGTCCTCAGAGCATGATCATCACATGTGCTAAGCCACAAGTGGGAACAAGAAGGAGGCAGATCAGATTATTGGTTTGGAAGGATTAAGGGAATTCTCAGTGACCGTGATAACTTAGTATAGTGACTAACTATAACTCTCCATCGTGGAATATGCCTAAATATGAACTATTGATAAACTCTGTCAGATTCCTTGAATGTATTTTAACTCTAAATCTGTCCTTCAGTACACATGACATCTATTGTTCTGTCCATCCTGGAGAGAGATCCTCCTCTGTTGCTCTCCTGAAGGCGTCTTCCCTTTTTTCCCCCTGAAGGGTTATTTGGGAGTTTTTCCTGGTCCGGTGTGAGGTTTTGGGTCAGGGATGTCTATGTGGGTATCTCAATATATTAAACATATTTTTTTTTGTCTGTCTAGCTCAGTTTGTTTGAATAATTCCTGTGTGTCCCAGAGTTGCAGTTATACACGCGTTAGACAAAATAACATTTTGATTAAACTAGCCTCAGCATAGCATTCTTAAATATGGGTTTCCGGGGGTTGTACGCGGTGGAATAAATCAAACCCACGACAGGTAAGTGTGCAACATTTGACTTAGTGCAGCTCAAATCCTGAATCTCATCAAAAGACGTATTGACAGGAAAGAGGCAGAGGAGAAAACAACAAGATCATCTGGGACAGTGTGGGCGGGGCATCAAGGTCATCGTGGCCGCACGACATACGGCGTTCAGAGGGGCGTCGGACCAGAGGGGAAATTCCTGCCATGGTTCCCACTGAGGGTCGAGATCCCATAGCAGAAGTCTGGCTGCCATGTTAATGACACTTAACTCTAAATAGTTGTTGGTCTTGATTATTTTAGCCCTTTTTTACAGACTTGAACAATGCACCAATGAAAAGGTGACACTAAGCCTCTAGTACACAATAATCATCAGAATCACTCAGCTGGTTCCAGATTCCTCGCCAGTCCCATTTATTTATTTTTTCTTAATGTACACAAATGTGCACGTTTTTTTATCCAGGAAACGTACTAAACTCAGTCCACCTTTTGGCCTTATGACCCAGAGATACATGTGTAGAAAAGCCATGTTCTTAAAGTAACACTATGTAACAATTGTACCTTAAAATAATAGCTTTAAAAAAATTGTGCCGCTACAATGACTTTTAATATGGCGATTTGCGCCACCGCCATAGACATCCGGGGTCTGTGGGGAAATAACTCGGCTATGCAAGATTTTGGAGCTGCCCGATCCGGGGCGGATGTACCTGCTTTCTGGCACTGATTACGCAATGTCATATAGTGCCAGTCCACGCCCGTAGCTACAGTATAAGGGTGCTCATAAGAGTGTGCTCATCCATGTCCGCTGATGTGTCTGCGCGCAGAGCTCAGGCTCGAGCACACCAGACGCGCCTCTCAAAAACACGTGGCCTGCAAATGGTTTTGCGGGCCACGTGTTTTTGAGAGGCGCGTCTGGTGTGTTTGAGCCCCTCCGATGCCGTGCTGCGTGCATCGCTCTGCCGCGCGAGAAAAAAATATTGAAGAGCCCTGCCATACAGCAAAGGATAAACACCCTGTTTTATAAATAATGCGCACCAGGCACCAGCGGTGATTGAAAAATAAGTGGGTATACGCCGTATACCTGCGTATACCCTGGACTACACCACTGGTTTCTGACTTTGTCTGGTCATCAATACAAGTGTATGCGAGGCTGCATCTATCGTAACTGGGTATTTACGACACTGAAGTAAACGTTAAATACCTCCAAAAACCCAAGAGGGTGCTCCAAGCGAAGAACGACATAATGAGGCTTTAAGTAGTCGAAAACACCATCATAATTTATGTTCTTCTGACGCCTAAGAAAATACTCCTTTCTTCAATTTCTTCGACGCCAACTGGATGCCAGTAAGAAATCTCAGCTTTACCTTGGATTTGTTATTACCACAGTAGCATTTGATCATGAATCACTCTAGCTAATATTAGAAATGTAAATCATCATCAGCCATTGATATTCCCCAGATCTTACCTGCATTTCCCACTCCATGCACCTGCAGCAGGATGTGTTTGTCTACTTGTCCAACTGGTCGTGAGCCATCCAGGGAAGACCTGGAGCCCTGAGGACAGAGACACCGATGACGCCAACAACATGGCAACAGCCCTGATCCAGATTGAGAACGTTATCAGAAACAAGTCAGTCAAGTCTCAAGTCATTAAAAACAAGTCAGTCAGTCAAGTTATTAAAGACAAGTCATCGTCAAGTTTCAACTGAATTGTGTAGTTTAAAATTAAGCATATGTTTCTCTGTAATCATATCAGTTATTCATACTTTTCAATATATATTAACATGAGGTGGAGTCTCCTCAGCTTTTTTCTTTCACGTCTCAAGTCTTAAATAAATGTATTTGTCGTTGTGTGTACTGCATTTGTTCCCTTACCATAAGTTCGTCAGAAACCAAGGGCTCTTGACTCCTAGCGAGCCCAATGGAGCGAGTCATGTGGAGGTTTCCGTCCACGTCCGAGTATTTCCCCGTCAGCGACGTTTCAGAGAGTCTGGAGATAGACACAAGCCACAGGTACGTCTGGATGGATGTCTCTGTGACAATACGATAGTTACAGACATGTACTTATCGTACTTTTAGAACAATCACATCTTCTGCCATTCATATCAAAAGTCACCCACGGACTATGCTATCCTTAAATCCCTCATCCTTATTGTCCCTCAGCCACTCAAATAACGCATAATGTTTCCAAGAAAGTGTTGGAAATAAATAAATTACAGCAACCAAACCATAAAGGCTGATGATATCTTACAAGACAAAGTAAAGATGACCCATCTAAAACATATGTCATGCTTGTCCAAGTGAAATGGTCAAGTTGGGACAAGCCCAGGTTCATGTGGGCTTTCATTAGCTTGCCCAGCTCTACAAATAACACTGGACCGGTCAAATACAGCTTGAATGTTTGCCTCCAAGGCCACAGAGGGGCAGACAGTCAATCTGAAGGGAACAGAAACTGGATTTTCACAGTAAAAAATAAATTACATTGAGAACAATATTAACGTGCAATATTACTTTTAATATATTATGTGCAGTGTAACGTTATATAATTTAGCAATATCCTAAAAAATATTATTCTCAATTTTAAGTATTTTCTATTTTAGTGTATACAATATTAGGCACTGGTGTTAGTGTTATTTATTTTACACTATAGTATTGGTTTAATTCTTCTGTTATCGTGATTTTTATTGCATTTTATTTTACTATATTAACTCACACTTATCGCTATTATTTTTTTAACCGGTTTCTGTATTACTTATTCTACATATAATTATTATTAATACTCTATTGTTCATTTATATCATGTTTCTGTTGTAATATTTGATCGAATTCTAACACAAGAATTTCCTACTAGAATAATAAAGTTCTATCTTATATCTTGTCTTATTTAATTGAATTGAATTTGGCAAACAAAAATATAAAAATAAAAGTGGCAGTATTTGAAATCAGATGTGTGTACTGGAACACTTTACAATACTTGATTAAGAAAATGGTCAAAGTCCTAATATTAAAGTTAATTATCGCTGTCCATGTCGATTAGTTATGAGCGTGATGTGTGCTGCAATGTGATGGCCTTCTGTTGTCAGCCCATCAGCACTAAGGTCCAATATGGAGGAGAACAGCCTTAAAACATCCACAATTTACTGGTTTAACGGCTGATGTCGCTTTCAGAAACAACGCCATCTTGGCCGCGTGTTCCGAGTACACGTCCCATCTTCTCTCTCTCGTGATGAATCTTTTTCATTCCGGTCTTGGGAAATGATTTGTGAACTGACGGGGAGGATACAGGAGTGTTCCCTCCCACCTCCCCGTTAACAATGTGATGTGGGAGCTCCACCATCTGGCCCGGGGACAGCCAGGAATTATATTTGCTCGCAGGGCCGTGTTTGACGGCGGCTCAATTTCCTCTCTACCATATTGCTGTTTTAAGAACATCTTTTGTTTTCATTTCAGCAGACTGATGAAAAATGTTCCCGCAAAATAAACTTTGTCGTCGTGTGGCAACAGTAAACGTGAGCCTGAGCGAGGAAATGATGAAGCCCAGATCGAGTTGTGATGGGGACGTCTAACCTGAGGTAGTAGACTGACTTAGTTGTGCGCTCCTGGTACACAAACATGTTCTTTCTGTTGACCACACAGAAGGAGTTGAGCACTGAGCGCAGGGCCTGCATCGCTGCGACAGGGAGACAAGCACACAGATGCAGATTTAGCTAAATAAAGTCATTCATTCATTTCAATAGATGAAAACAAAACATTGAGAACTCGTTTGTTCGAGGGCGTCGTGGCTGAAAGCTGCTTGGAAATAACTTCTGGCACACGATGGCTGTAAAGAAACGTCAGAAAAACACAATGACACTAGTGTGCACAGCCCAATGTCGGTGGGTGTGGCCAATGTCCAACTCAAAAGGTCATTTACTTCACTTTTCTTATGCACTTTATTTTACATGTTGTATAGTTTCCTAATGAATTGGACTGAAAAGGCGCCGCCTTGCGATCCAGTATCGTGGTCTTTATGAATGGGCCAGCACTATAATCATCTATGAATAAATGCTGCTCGGTTTCCACCTCGTCTTGTTTCGCTTTCTCTGTTCATTTATTTCCCATGGACATATAATTATCAAAGATCAATATTTGTTGTTGTTGTCATTTGTTCTGAGTCATCTTCAGCCGCTCTACAAAGTGAAGACAATAACTGCAAAATGCAAAACAAATCTACAGCATGTTTCTTCAATAGATAGGGGAACGTGTTTGGATCTGCCACTCACCCCTGGACACGCCCATGTTGGGACCTATCTTGAGGCGGGGGTGGATGTGGATGACTGTGCTCCACACCACGTCGCAGGCAAAATGTCCGGGGATGAACTGCATGGTGGCTGCCAGGTAGTCTCTGGCCTGGTAGCTCTCCTCCGTGTTGTAGTCTGTGCCGCCAGGGGGAGATATGAGACAGGGTTCTTACGCATGTTGACCAAGCGATTTCCATGACTTTTCCATGACTTTTCCATGATTTCTCTGTGACTTTAAACCAAATGTCCATGACCAAACTGAAATCTCGGTATAAACATGAAAACTGTAGAAAATGTTGCGTATTGAGAGCTATCGCCGGCTTATATTTTGAGCGTCTTTCTTTAAAAAAATATAATAATTATTTCAAACTTGGCGTAAATGAACATGTGATTATAACAAATTCCCATGACTTTTCCAAAACTTTTATGATTTAACTTTTCCAGGCCTGGAAATTACCATTTTAAAATTCCATGACTTTTCCAGGTTTTCTATGACCGTACGAACCCTGTATGATGGTATAGAGACAATCAAGGGTCTGGTCGCCCTGAATGAAGTATCCGTATGTTCTGACTCACCGTCGGAGGTGTTGATCCGCTGCCTGTAGAGAGACTCGTTCTTCCAGATGTCTTCCTCGCTCTCAGCCACCAGCAGAGAGTTACACACATGGCTGTCGTGTAAATCCTGCAGCAGCATGCGCTGCACAGACAAAACACACAATGGTGTTACATTTGTACTTCATCACCTGCATCTTATATTGCGTTGCTGCTATCCCGATGCTCCTTTAACCGCAGTCACAAAGGACTTCATGTCTGTGGCGCAGTGTGCAGAGGGCTGCAGCACCGACCTGGTTGACTATTCTGCAGATTTCGCCAATCCTCCTGACGACCATCTGATGCAGGTGCAGGTATTCAGGAAGCTCCTCCTCCTTCTTCTCCAGCTCCTCAGCACTGACCTCTTTGCCTGCCGTGAAGCACCTGCAACGGACATCCATGGGATTCACAAACTGGCCGGACTCGAGCGAGCGACAGTCCGGCCATGGAACTGTGTTTTAATAAAACTACACACTCAGCGATAAGGCACTTTCCTTTATATCTACATGTATATTTATTTTTACAATTTATGTTGAAAATGTGTATCTATAGTAAAGAAAACACACAATTTGACTGATGTCATTAAAGCAGAACATTTCCTCGTCTCACACTTTTGTTTTGAACAAAATGTGTAACGACAAGCCCACAAAATGCTGTTTTAAATGCCTTGTGTGGACGATACATCACCTCTCACTCTGTGTGTGTGCGTGTGTTGGTGTGAGCATACGTGTTTATGGGCCCTCTCCTCCTAAACTGCGTTGCTTTCAAGGCTGAGGATTCCTCGTTTAACGCACCTCCGACGATGAGCCCCTCAGCCACACAGTGTCTATTCATCACAGTCTGAGGATCGTCTGACCTGGAATGGGAGTAGACCTTCACTCTGTCCTGGTGGATCTTGACAATCAGCCAGAAGTCGGGCATCAGAGGCGACTGGCACTCCTGTTCATCCAGGGTGGGGCTCTCACACTCGGAGTCGCTGCTGCCGCCATCGTAACCTTCAAACACACAACAGAGTCAAAGCGACGAGAAGGCAACGGCATGGGGTCGTGGTGACATTGATCGGGTAGGTCACGCCGGTCACTATTGGACCGACTACAGGACCTACAGTATTTCTGCCTGTTATTCAGAAAATCGAATGATGTAGATCAGGGCTATTCAACTTCAGTAGCAAGTGGACCAAATAAGAAAATCACGGGGGGTGTGAGGGCCGTACAGAATATTGATCAAATATCCTCAGTCTCAATGCGTGACACTTGAGAGCCCTGCAGACAACTTCCCGACGCTTCGGCTTTGAGAGAGACGTGTTGCAGCTTAACGGTAGCGTCAGCTAGCGCCGTGTTTCAGTGGTCAGACAGACCAGAGCGCTGGTGAGGAGTGGGTCAGATACGGTAGTTTAATGCGTTACGGCAACCAACACGGGGGCGTAACAAAACGATGTAACATACAGGTCTGGTGGAAGCAACAGTGAAACTCAACGGCTCTGGGTTCGATGTCTCGATGTATAAAACAGGCGTGTCCGTCAGTTTTATTTTTTCTTACCAAGCTATACTGATTTGCAGACGGTCTGGCGGGCCGGAGTTAAATTCAAACGGGCCGCATCCGGCCCGCGGGCCGCTAGTTGAATAGGCCTGATGTAGATTGTCCACAAGATGGAGCCGTTCATCCAAGTGAAATTTAGACTACTTATTAAATAGCTGAGCTGGTGAGCTCAAGATGTAAAAAAAGGTTTTAAACTATCTAGATTCAAAGCTGGACCAACTGAAATGAAAGCAAGAGGTAGCATGTTGAAGGTCGGGGTAACTTTCATGCTGTGGGTCTGTTTTAAAAATGTAAAAGTAACAAGCTGGTGAGAAGTGACCACCTCCTCCTTCAGACCTCTCCTGACACTAGCCGTGACAGTCAGCCGCCATCTGTCTCGGGGCGGCACTCACCCTGCATGTCCGAGTCCAGGCTGCCCTGGCTGGAGACCACGCTCTGGACTCGACTCGGACGCATTTTGCCAAAGCCTGAGGACAGAGCACAGAGTCACACACAAAGCAGAGTTGAGCTTAGCCAGATCACTCAGGCTCAGAGGAGGACGCTGGAGACAAAGGACTGTCGTCTCCTTCCCTGTCTCCTTCCCTGTCTCCTTCCTGTTGTTTGTGAAGGGTAAGATCATAGAACCGGGCAATACCGCCTGACAGTCAGCTGTCACATTAGCCTCTGTAACGATGAAAGGATGCTATGTTATTGTATAGAATTGGGAACAGATTGGATAACAATGACTTTAAACACAGCACAGAAACTGTAAAAAGCTGCAGACAGAATCAATAACTAAACGTCTGATCGTAATCCTTCTGCTGGCAGCCTGACATGCAAATGCTCTTCAGCATTTAAGAGGTTCTGTCACACCGACCATGATTCAGTTCACAGACGACCCTCACGTTATACAAAGTGGAACCAGAGACTGAAAACCGTAAAACACGACAGATTCATTTTCAAACTTGTTGAAATAATTATGAAAAATGATGACATTTAAATACACAGATTCTACATGTCGCTGAAAAACTAGTAATAATGTCCAGGAACGAGCACACAGATAACTGATGTTTGTAAAGTGACCTTGCTTGTAATTGTTGCTTGTTAATGTGACCTTTGTCAGATCAGAACTCAGCTGTGTCCACATAGTGTGTGTGTGTGTGTGTGTGTGTGTGTGTGTGTGTGTGTGTTTACAACGCGACCTAACGATGGTGATGGGAGATTTTTTAGGGTCAAAGGAGCAGCTGTAAAACAGTGGATGAACACATTTCCCCGAAATTTCTTTGCTATTTTGTTCTGCTTATTCATCATCCATGCCGTATAAGGAGAAAGAATAGCTTCTATAAAAGCTACCTCTGTGAAAAACACATCTCATATCCTATATGTACCTCACAGTAAAAGTCTCCTGTTATTTTGTCATTGAAAAGGTTTTATTTTGAAGCATCCAAATCAGTTAAACCAGGCTTTTCATCAGCACTAACTTAACAGCACTCAGGTTTCCTGCCTCTCTCCCCTTTACTCTCCTCAGGAAAAGGACAGTAGGGGGAAGATGATGGGGACTTACAATCGATAAATTGTCCAGATTGTGCTCACACTGCCTCTTTAACTCACTGAGATCAAACCCAAAGCGAGCCAGGACACCTGAGCATCGGGTCTCGATGTGAAGGAAAGAGTGTGTTCAGGTTGCTCTCCGTAGGTCTGAGGGGTAGAGAGGTCTGCAGTGTGTCTGCTGGACTCACTGTGAGAGGCCGACTGCATCGAATCAGCCAGGCTGACGCTGGACAGCGTCTTGGGGGGCGCGGTCGGATCTGCACAGGGCTGACCCTGGTCCCCCAGCATGCTGGCCGAGCTCTGGGAAAGCACGTCGTCGGCCTCGGGCTTCGAGGCTTCTGCAGCAGAGTCACTGGGACTGTCGGCAGCAGCAACGCGGCACTTCCTGTCTTCACTCTGCAGTCGGACAGAACAACCAATTGTCTTCTTACTGCTGGATCATTTCTACAGATTTGTCCAGGGATCATTCTTCACATCAGCAACAACACAACATTTTAGAAAATGCAGTTTGATTAAGAAAAAGGCCCAAAAGGCCGTGATGTAAAACAGTTTTGCTTAATGCGCTTGGGGTGAACCGACGTATCCGACCTCGCTGTCTGCCTGAGCCTCTGCTTCGCTCTCCAGCACGAGGTCCTCCAGCGGCGCGGCGGCGCTGCCGGGGGGGCTGTGCTGCGGGGGCAGCGCGGGGCTCTCCGACAGCCTCTTGGCAGCGTGGATCCGGTGGGGGTGCAGTCGGCTCAGGGACATGTAGTAGAAGCTGCCCTGCTCTCCGTTCAGCACGTACCCAGAGAAAGACATCCTGCGGAACTCCTGCGGGGTCAGACGGTAACCGTTAGAGATCCCAACACTGATCACTTCCTGTCCCATGAAACCATACCTCAGACTAATGAGCCAACATTTTGTATTTTCAAAAGAACTAGATTTCATGTGGTGTTACGTCATCACAGAGAGGAAGGATTAAGGACACTGAAAGGCTTTTATTGTAAAACATCTGTACGAAAAATATTGAAAAAGCCTAAAATGACAAAGTGGAACCTTTTAGAATTGATGAGTGAGTGAAAACTGTTTGTCTTGTTGAAACTGAAAGCTTGGCTTCCTACTAAAAAAATATCAAATCTATGTAGTAAACTGACATGAATAAATATGAATGTGTGAAAAAGCACCAAACATGAACGTGTGGAGTTATGGAACATCATTTAAAGTAAACCCAAACAAGAGAAAACACTGCTCTTCAACATTGCTTGAGTGTGTGTGTGTGTGCACGCGTGTGTGTATGTGCAAGGGCGTGCGTGTGTGTGTGTGTGTGTGTGTGTGTGTGTGTGTGTCATCTTACCTCTCTGAATCTCTCCAGAGACTGCTCTGGCCCAAAGACGAACTGGAGCGGGACGTCTTCACAGAGACAGTGCGGTCGCCCGCTGGAGCGCAGGACGTGCTCGGACACTTTCTGCAACGCGGCCGGGCCGACGACCCGAGAGTGACGCAGAGAGGAGACGATCTCGTCCTCCAGCAGCCAGCGGATCTGAAACGGAACCAGAGCAGCTCATCACCAGGGTCTGTGTGTGTGTGTGTGTGTGTGTGTGGAAGAGCAACAATGTAGACAGTCAAGAAGAACTGCTGATTAACACATGCTTGAATCAAAATGAGTTTTTTCCACCTGATGTTAATGCATTTTTGTGTTACCAAATAAACATACAGCTCATTCCTCTTCCACTCTGGACCGTAGTCGCAACGTGCTGAAACCGAAACATCTGGATCACCCCCTGGTGGCTGACTGTTAGTACAGGGGGCGTTTGATTTGACGAGCAGCAGAGTCTTGTATGAGTTTAATCTTAAAGTCAGTATCGCAGTCGATCACGTTTCTTTAATGTATTCGATCAATTGTGCAGCCCGACTTTGATCTCCGGAGAATGTCGGTTCATCTACTTGCGGACATGAATGTGGTCTGCCAACTGTGTGTGGCCTCTGCGTGGTGCTGAAGGAGAGCCTTCGGAATACTCTAAATGTAAAAGTCTGTCCTGTGGAGAGTGTGCATGACCTAAAAGATTTCCTTAACGTCTAATAATCCCATTGAAAGAATATTAATGTTGATTTCATAAACATCAGGGGAAAATGTAATTCCATCAGATATATTTTCTACGGTCTTCTTGGAGACTACATGCGTGTTTGGGTAGAACGAGTACGTGTATCTCCTCTCTTCTAGAGGTCGTGTGTATCACATGATCCTCTGGGACAGGTCTGATTTGTGCTAAATATGGATGAGCATTCAGTTGTTATGCACCAAGCCTTCTGTTTGTGCCTCGTATTACATTATTTATTACACTGCGCTGTAACTTTTAATCTTATATTATATTTTTATATTCTCTTGACTCACTAATGAATCTTGTTAATTGCATGTAAATGTCATTTTACACCTTTCCTAAAGATGTTTTATGTAAAGCACTTTGAATTGATTGCTGCTTAACTGTGCTGCGTAACTATAGTTCATCACGGGTCGTGTTGCTGTGTTGCCGCTGCGGTTGCTCACATTTACAGGACAGAGACTCACCTCGTCCATTGTGGCCAGGATGGCTAACTTGTGAGGAAGTGGGAGTTTGGATAAGGGATCACTGGAGGCCCTGATGGAGGACAAGACATGAGTATTAGGAAACAACTAACCAGAGAGAACCAGAGAGATGTGTTGAACTAACTGACCCGTCAGCACCGGCTCCCCTCAGACTGTCCATCACCGCCATCAGCTCCTCGTCGGAGCGGTAGGAGGAGGGCTGTCCCGGTGACCGATTCAGGGACACGCTGCTCTCTGAGGTGTACCTGCACACACAGGGGAGCCACGTTTATTCTCAGGATAACATTTACAGTGGCGAGTCACATAAAGGTCCAATTGGTGAACAACGTCATGATGACTACTTGAAAACATGACGCCACTAAAGAATTCATTTAAAAAACTCGGCTGGTTGCTCAGACTTTGACTCACCGGTCGTGTTGGAAATCCGCCATGACTTCGATCTCCAGAGGAAGAGTCAGGACAAAAATATCCAGCGTGACCAAGAGCTCGTTCAGATCCACGGACTGCAGGGCCTCGGCATTCTCCAGGCAGGTAATGATCTCACCTGCAATCACACAGCTGCAATAAGTCTCAACTCTTCAGCTAAATATTTTACAGAGGGATGATGGGAGGACCAACAGCTGCTTTGAGGAATGCTGCTTTGATTAACTAACAATATAAAAGCCCCCTCCCCCACACTCACCGAGGCAGGTAGGCAGCGTCTGTATGGGCATGGAGCCGTGGCAGCTTTTCATGTTGACGGAGCAGGTGACGTGAACGAACAGCGGCGGCATGTCCAGCAGCTGACCCTCAGGCTCCAGCAGGGAGTCCCCCTCCAGGATGCTGAAGGAGTCCTGGTCCTGGTCCTGGTCCTGGTCCTGGTCCTGGTTGACCGTGTTGGAGTCCGACAGCGACTGGTCGTCGCCCTCAGCGTGGTGCCCGGAGCCTCCATGCTCCTCGTACTCCACCACCAAGTCGGTGTCGCTCTCCGTCATGATGCAGCAGCCGGACAAGTTTTCTACACGAGAAAAAAACATAAACAGTCATAATAATATCACCAGATGAGGAGTAGAAATGAAATGACTCTGAAGCTACTCATTAAATGGTAAATGGACTGTACTTGTTTATCTATTTTTATAATATTCCGACCACCACTGAGCCACAGTCACACCGTCATTACATCATATATATCAGTGTTTCCCCTACCATTGGAACAGGGTGGCGGCCCACCCCCCTGTAATTTCCGCCCGCCACCCTGAAATTTTCGTCATGACGTCATATTTCTGCGCATGCCGGCTTATATTTTGAGCGTCTTTCTTTAAAAAAACATTAATTGTTTCAAACTCGGCGTAAATGAACATGTAATTATAACAAATTTCCATGACTTTTCCAAAACTTTTATGAAGTTTTTTCCATGACTTTTCCAAGCCTGGAAATGACCATTTTAAAATGCCATGACTTTTCCAGGTCGTCCATGACCGTACGAACTCTGGGTACTTAATGAAAAACGTTTGGGAGCGCTCCTCACCGTCCTCAGTCGCCAGCTCAGCCTCTGACAGCAGCTCCTCACTGGGCCTCCTCCCCATGTCCCCGTCCTCCGAGTCCTCCTGATGGGAAGAGCCACAGTGCAAAGGTTCACCCAGTGTGGGAGCCGTTTCTCTTCCAAGGCCAGAAGATCAGTGACTTTACAGCATCTCTTGGATTAGCCAATGTTAATCCGGCATCATTTACTATTCCTTTATATGATCTCTGCTGTTCAGCGATGATGAGATCCCAAAACACAATTAGAATGCCAAAAAGCAACTCGGTCAACTCACCTCTCTCTTGCACGAAGGCGGGCAGTAGAAGAAGTAGTGTGGGTTGGAGGGAACAGTTTTGAAATACTGGGACACGATCCCCATGAATTTATCCTGTGGAATAATTTGTACATTTTATAAACTCATTTTTATTCCGCTAGCTTATTAAATTAGGTAGGAGGTAATCACTGACTGCATGTCTCCTTTCAAAACATGGAACAGACTTCAGGCGGTACCTGTATGATGGCGTGCAGATCTGGATACACCTCACACTTGGGCTGCGTTTGGAGCAGCAGCAGAGGGAACTCGGGGATCTTGGCCGACTTGGACTCGTCCAGGATGAGTGGAGACGTGGGAGCCGAGGACTTCCCTCTGGAATCAGGTTCACCGGCATCCTCCATGTCAATGCTACAGCCGCAAGCATTAACATTAAACATGGACTGTGTCAGCTCACCAACAACCGGCTCAAATGGCTTCAATGTGATTTCAAATTTAAATTGTCATTATTTCAATGTCACCATTTCAAACAGGTGCCTAAAGAGCCCGATTTGACTGGGGTGTAAAACTGTGGTGATGAAACAACGGATCCTTTCATTCTGGCTATATAGGGTCGGATTTTACAAAGATGTGATTTGTATCTTACAATAAATCAGGAATAACAAATAAAATGCAAACCTGAACATAGACAGTTGTTTTCTCTCACATCCTGTGTGTTCATATACTGTTATATACTCACATTGTATACTGTCTTGGCTCCATACAATACACAATGTCCAGTACACACTACCTGGACGAGGAGGCCATGGCCCTATCGTCTGGTCGCTCCTCCTCCACCTCTCCAATGATGAAGGTGGCAGGGGTCCTGGAAGGCTTTGGATTGCCCCCCCATCCCGGCGTCCCGGCGTGCTCCCTGAAGACCCGGATGTGTCCACAGAGGGTCTGCAGGAAGGAGGTGACGTCGATCTCCTGCAGGGATTCCTCGCAGTAGTCCATAGCCATCAGGACGTCCTGCGAGCTGACGCTGTAGGACTGCTGCAGGCTGCGGTACACACCTGAGACACACAGACCCGGTGACTCAGCGCGATGTGGGGAAATATTGATGTGTTATTGATACACATATGATAATAGCATGTTGATAATATATTGAATATATACAGTTATGGTTACAGACCCCTCCCAACACTCATATTTTGAGTATTTCATTGAGAGAAATCACTAAATAAACAAAATTTGCAAGTGAACTTGACTGATGGCACCATTTTATTTTTGTATTCTCTATAAATATTACGATAATATCATAAATTCTTACAGCCACAATAATCGCACCATGAAAACCTTGATATATTCCGGTATTTTATTTTATTTACATTTTAACAGAACGCATGTTTCTGCAGATCTGTCTTGAAGTGTCCGGTGTGTAAAGGAATTTCATCTTTAAACGCCTCTTATTTTAGGTGTCTTACAATTGCTTAATACTTTAGTTTTACTCTTTTTGTCTGAATGTAGTGTAAATAAAGATATATTATTTAGTCTTGGAACCGATGCATTTACTTTCTTCTTATAGGTCGTAAAGACATACAAACGTGTCATCATGTTTCATTAATGGGAGGAACACGCAACCATGGACAATCTACTTGTATGAACAATTAATGAGATACAGTTCATCAATTATTCATCCGTCCATTTATCTCCTGATTTCCTTTCCCTGGAATGCTCTGAAGAAGAGTCCACATAGCTGGTCCTCAGAGAGCTACTTGTATTCACAGGGTTTATAAAGAGTAAATACCGGACTGTACCAGCAGAAGATAACCCAAGTTAATTGACCTACATGATGTGTCCCTAACAGTTGCATAAGCTGCTCACCTCTGACGTAGCTCTGGTGGTAATGCTCCTGCAGCAGGGTGCAGTAGTGGGCGAGCTCCTTGTGTTTGTGTGGCTGAGCCAGGAGGTCGGTCCAGGGCGACGGGCTGCTGCGATCCTGCGACAGCGACCTGCCAGAGCACACAGGGAGATGGGAAGCGCGCATCCCGAGTCAGAAAGACAAGTATATTTCATTCCAATAGGTGTTTGTTTAATGCTCAGAACATGTGGGTGTACAAAGACAATGTGAGACAGTTTTGTGTTGCATAAGCATTTTGGATAGCTTTCGCCCAGATCTCCCAACTACAGGAAGCAAAGTCCAAGGAGCCAATAAGCCGGTGAGGGACAGCTGAACCTGCACAGCATGCGTTTGAAAAAGACCAAATATCAGGACAGCAGGGAGGAAAACACGTGAACCTGTTGTAAAGACCAAAGGTGTGTTTGTGTCCATGGAACAGCGACAAGTGCAACAAACAAACTCACCTGCAAAGCTGCTGTGAGACCTGTGTGACGTACAGTGATGGAAGGAGTTCTACACATACACTTTACTTTTAATCATGGAAATCTATCGGATTTGCAATGTAATACACCGTATATTAAAACATATTCAGCTTTTTATGTCATTTAGAAAAGATGATATAAATTAACAGACAAGAAAAACAGCTTGAAAATAATTTTGACTTTAGTCGTTGATTAGAGCGTCGCGAAATAAAAAGCTGTGAGAAAGACGGCGAGTTTAGGAAGGGGGGGGGGGGTGTATTGTATTTACGAGAGCAGTAGGGTACCACTCTGAAGCCGTCGGGGCGGTGAATCACAAAAATACAAATCTTGCTTAAAATGAGACGTTTGGCTATGCAATGTGCATGTGGTGTCAGCCCATCATATTCCATCTCCCAAAGTAAACAAGACAGAATGTGGTCTTTTCACCGACCACCTAACTTTACTTTAACAAAATCATGATCATTTCATGAGAAAACACTCTATACTTATCAGCTGTCAGGAGTTGACAGCCTTAGGCTTTACCACTGGCATATTTCATATAAAAGATTTGATGTATTGAATTACTAGCAAACATGCGATATGGTGATATATATCGAGATATGAAGCGACCTATATCGTGAAAGGTTTTGTCCATATCATCCGGCCCCATCTATCACTTACAGGTGTGAAGAGGGAACTTGTTTAAAGAGCCAGAGTGTAGCATTTTGGAGGATCTATTAGTAGCAATGGAATATAATATTCATCACTATGTTTTCATGGGTGTATGATCACTTGAAACTAAGAACACTTGTGTTTCAGTCAGCTTAGATGAGTCCTTCATGCCGACATGGGGAGCTGAACAGAGTCCTCCGTGTTTCTACAGGAGCCCAGAAGGACAAACCAAACACTGGCTCTAGAGAGACGTTCACACTTTTACTTCCCCTGAAGGCCACCGTAGCTCTCTGACAGGCTCGTGAAACCATGGTAACGTGATCTTCAGAGAGTAAAACCATGGAACCACCAGCCTCCATATGACCTGTGTTAGTCCTAAAGTAATGGTATTGTGCTGTGTGTCTGTGTGTGTGTGTGTGTGTGTGTGTGTGCGTGCGTGTCTGTGTGTGTCTATGTGTGTGTGTGTGTGTGGGCGTGCGTGTGGCAACTCAAGCCTGAGGAGGAAGCACAGACGGGCCTGGGTCGAGCGCCTACAGCGTTAAGAGAAGCAACACCTCCCTGCTCTACAGGAGACAGGCTGAGCAGCGCCTCAGCGCACACAGAGGGGAGAAGGCGGAGCCACGCGGTCGAGCTACCTGAACTTCATCTGCTGACACATCTCCCAGGACTCAGCATCTTGAGCTCTATTCTCACAGAGACACACATGTTGCAACATTCACGGGTCACTTACGGCGTACAATGCTGATCATCCGTGGTTATTACTTTTGTCGCTTTGCTCGTCGGTTATGATAATATTGTACTCCCCAAAAGGATTGCTGAAGGTCGCAGACAAAACAATAGCTTATTCATTGTTCAATCCACAATATTTGTTTTAATTGGAACATGAGAGACCTCCCTGTACATCAAAGTATTTAGGTTTGTGATCGTGGCCTGCAAAACTCTTATCTGTACAGACCCTAATCTGGGGTAATGGAAAACAGTGTTACTATAATGTACTAATGTACTCATCTCAGTCGCACTACTGGCAGAGAATGATATAGAAACCTGGATACGGTCTGTACCGGCCACAGTATCTACCTGAGTACTCCAGCTCGTGTATACCAGGATATGATCATTACATGCTGAAAGAACATGACCACCATAATCCCAAAAACTAGACAGACGGGATACGTCAAGAACTTCTCCGCGCACCTCACCTGGTTGAATCATCATGAGAACATGTGTTTTCATGCATCAGAAGACGTCTGTTTCATTGATGGAACTCATCAAAACTGAAGGAAACTTTTAACTCGAGGTTCGCTTGCAAAAGCGAACAGTTAGCGGTTCACGTCCGGTCCCTGTCAGATTCTGAGCCATCATGTTTCTATGTTGACGTGTTCTCCACATGTGCTGGCTGAATGCTCTTCAGGGATGTCACTGTGGTCCCAGATCTCGAGAACGACCTCGGTGAGTACAATATTTTCATTACTGATAAGAGCACTGCCCAAACTACCTGAATGCCTAAAAGGGCGGCATGGCAAGTTTCCAATAAGGATACATTGTCACCGCAGTGATCAAATCTGATCATCATCTTACTTAAGATTAGCTGATAGAAGTTCTAAACAGTGCAGCTGATCACAGAGTCTGGTTGTGCTGCACGACGGGCATGTGAGGTCATGGTACCTGAAGAAGACGTCCCTGGGCTGCTGGCTGTTGGGGTGAACCAGCTGCTCCTTCAGCTGCTCCAGGGAGCAGTTGTAGACGTAGACTGGACACTTGAATTGGCTGCCATCGCCGGTGCTCTGCTGAGACAACTGCCTGCCGAAGCTGATGTGGAAATCTGCCTTCTGTGGTTCAGAGAACTGGACTCCTCCCAGATCTAGAAAGTGAGAATAGTTGATATTTTCCCACAATGGTTTCACCCCGTTTGAGTGTAAACTGTCAGTGTGGCGATGAAAGACTTGAAATCTCTTTTGACTGGACTACACCAGTTCGATTGTAGACTGACCTGAGCCTGTGGTCCCAGTCTCGGTCTCCGACACTCTGCTGTCCCTGCTGTCCTGGTCCTCGGAGCGTGGAGAGAGAGAGGGGGAGCCGGCGGTCAAGTGCCCGTTGCTGGAGCTCATCCTCGGCCGGTCGGCCTGACCGAGGCCGGACTCGGACCCCTCCGGTCCGCTGTTGGAGCCGGACAGGGAGTCCGCCTGGGATTTGTTGCTGGGGGTCAGGGTGTCGTCCTCCTGCGTGCTGACGTTGCTCCGAGGCTGCGCCTCCATCCCCAACGGCGTCAGCATCAGAACGTCTGCACAACAAACACAGAACGTGGCGGTTTAACCGCCGCACTGCTCCGAATGTGTTCCAGACCTAAGAGGACACCTGACGGCCAACCTGTGAAGGATGCAGGGAGGAAGGTGAGGATGATCTGCTGGGAGCTGATGTACTTGGCATAGCACCTCCACTGTGGAGTGGAGCAGCTCCTCTTCCCCAGCGATGGCTCCTCATCCACAAGGTCTGCATTACTGAAGCTCTGGGGAAACATGTGTACAACATTACAGCACCTGTGTAGATGTAGAGAATATTATATTCCATTTCTGCCAATAGAGTCCTTGAATAGAAGATTACATTTACAAGTAGAGTAAAGTTACTAAATTCTATACAATTGCTAACTACCTTTAGAAATATGCAAAACAGTCAGCAAACAAATCCAAGTTTTATCATTTTTAAGTCGCGTAACTTTCTGTTAAGGACAAGATAAAAGAGTGCGCAATAAGAGGACTTTGAATTAAACTTAAGGACCGATGTTAACGTGTTATTTTAGGCAGTATTGATGTTTGGGAATGTGCGGCACAGTTTTGGAAGTTGGAGAAGAAGAAGAAGAAGTATTCTTCCTCTATCGTGGTTGTTACCTGCTGAAGCAAAGATTCAGATTTACCGGCAGAAGAAAAAAGTTGAATTTGATTTCTGGTTTGTTTGAACCATAAAAATCTACATCCAAGCGTCCACCGGTGCTACGTTGTCAATGTCATGCTCGTTTAAATAGATCGGCACTTTCTTTGGTAACAGCATACAGTATCTTTCTTTTTAAGGCTGTTCCCTGAATTCCATTACTCAACAAGCCTGCTGACGTGGAGCTCCTGTTACACACTGCAGACTCACATTAGGAACATCTGATCATCACTTAAAAACATCCCCGTTTTCTGATGGGCTCCTTTTTTATTGTAATGTTCCTCTGTGTCTTAATGAATTCAGACGAAGCCTAAGATAACCACAACCTTCTTCTTTACCAGAGCTTTAATGGACACTGAATAAATATCATGAAGTAAGGAAATGGCCAATAGGACAGAGGCTTTATTTTAAGCTAGACCAAGTGGTTACATACCTACATGTACATGTGTTTAGTTTGGCCATAATAGCAAAAGACTGAAGAATGAATAAGGAACAAGGAATAGTGAAGAGGATTTAATTCTTGCCGATATAGATTTTTTAGAAGTAAGTGTTTTAATATAACATTTCAAGAAACTTTGAAGTGCTGCATTTGAATGGATTTGTGTGTGCGAGTCGGTACTCATTCCTCTTCCTGTAATCACTATGAAAACCACTAATGTGGCTTCACACAAGGTTGGGATTACCTGCAACGTGCTGGTAGATCCCATCATCTCCTTGCTGCTGCCGGCGGCGGGGAATGACGTCATGGCGTCCTGTCGGTCCGGAGGCTTCAGACACTCCTCTGACAAAACACAGCAGGCAGAGATTACGCGTCAGAAGAGGAAAACAAAATAGAAGAAGGCACACAGCGCCGCCCTACGTACTGTTAACATCACACACAGACACAGCCACACACACACCTTTGATAACAGGTAGGGAGAAAGGGGCGACTTGGCCGTCCCGCTCCCGCTCTAAGATGTGGTGCATGAAGGCGACGTGGTCGCCGTCGGCCAGCGGGACCTCTCTGTCGGTGAGCTCGTGCTCCAGGCTGCTGTGGAAGAGACCCAGCAGGAGCTCGTTGGACGGACAGGGGGAGCTGGGAATCTGCTGCTCGTTCTCCACCGCTACGGGACAAGAGGAGGAGACACACGGGACATCAGTGCTCCTCAACAAGAGTAAATGGTGAAGTATTCCTCGACTTCCTTTCTGTTTTTCATTGTTAACCTATAAAGTAAAGAAACCACGTGTTTGATGATGGTTTTGTATCATAATAGGTGAAGTGTACAGACCTGTGCCGAATGTGAGGAAGAAGATCTCAACCTGCTGGCACTTTGGGAGCAGCTGGATGAGGTCAAACTGGAAGGGAACCATGTGAATACTGTCCTCAGAGGCCAGGGCTTCTCCTACAAACACACACAAACACACACACACACACACACACGATCTGGTTGACCTTGCATCACATATTCTGCGTCCTATTGAGCATCTCAGCTTTTTTAACGATAACAAAGCTGAAATCAGAGAATTTTGAAATAGAATATTCATCTATCAATCTCTCACAATTCAATTCAGTTCAATTCAATTCAGTTAAGTTCAATTAAATGTGACTTTACTGACTTGTTTACTGTATTAAACACAAAAATAGACACAATGTTAAGTATGAACATTAGTAGAACTAGTACAAAAGCTGAAATGCTGCATTTGAAGAATTTTGAAATAGAGTGATGGATAGATTATAATCCTATCTCAATTCAATTCAATTTAATGTGATTTTACTGACATAAAAAACATGTAGCCAATGGATCATTAAAATAGAAATCATAACATGGAATAGTATAATCATTTTCTTTCATACTTTAGGTATGTTTAGCTCATGTCCCACAGTATGGTACACTAACTTCTACTGAAGGAGAACACATGAATACTTCCTGCACCACAGCTGGACACCGTTTTAGAATGTCCAGTGTCAAGTGAAGAAATATACTAAATGTTTTACCGGTCCCTTCCTTACCTCTCACATCCTTGAGTCCAGCTGGCAGGGAGCAGACCTGCTCCTTGTTCTGACACAGTTGACTCAAATGCTCGAAGGTCATCATGGTGGACATACAGGCCAGGTCTCTTGGGAAGATCTATAACCAAACAGCAGGTAGCCATCACCAATCGGTCCTAATATAACTGTATGTCCAGATCAGCGGCCTCCTCCATGCCCCCTCCTCGGCTCTACTTCACAGTGAGTGAATGTGTGGACGGCCTGCGCACCGCTTGGGGGATCTCCTGGTACTTGAGGCCCTGGAAGTGGCGATGCTGGTCCATGCAGTTCATCGCCATGCCGCTCTGCGGCTCCACCCAGCATTCTGTCACAAGGTTGAGCTCCGTGTCCACGTCCACGGCCTCCACCTCGGTGTCGTTGTCGTCATCAGTGGAGAAGCTGGAGGTCAGTGAGAGACAACGGACAGAGACGTGACAAATGTACCTGGTGCTAGTATTCATGAAGGAGGAGCAAGTATTCAGACCACACCCGAGTTTAAAACCACAATGTCTAGCAGTGAAACCTTCAGAGAAGAAACCTTCAGTAGAGCATTGCTTCGGTCCGAATGGACAGAAGCAATGGTTGTCATGTGACCAGAATGAACAGTATTCAGAGTTCCAACACATTCAATGAGTATGACAAACATGTTTGAATAATTAGTAGTAGGCATGGACCACGATCCAGATTTCCACAATCCAAGTAAACAGAAGGAGGTCGGGAGGGAAAGGGGGGCTGGGAGGGCATCAGCAGCGCCATGGCAGGAGGCATCATTGATTTCTCCTGGCTTGATCAATAGATATAATTGAGTTTCATCTGATGAAAGTTTATGGAGTGTTTCCTGATAATATTGCCTAAAGGAAGCATGTATAAGGTAAATCAAATTGGTCCAAGCACAGAACCTTGAAGAACTCCATGTTGGTGGTTATCGAGGCTTCATCGTTTACAAATACAAACTGAGATCGATCTGATAAATAAGATTTAAGCCAACTTAGTGCGGTGCCTGAAATGCCAATGGGCTAGTCCAGTCTCTGTAATAGGATGTCATGGTCAATAGTGATTGAGAACAAGACCAGTACAAGATCCACACTGCATAACACACTTAAGATAAAATGTAAAACACTCCTCAAATGGACCTCCAAGATCCACATTTCCATAAAAAAACCTGGGATTAATCTTCTTTCACCAAGATTGTCTCATTTCACAACTGCTGGCGTTCAGAGTGGCCGTCGGCTACGGGGGAGCTGTAATAGATGCACTTCAGGGCTTTTCAAACACTGACACAAATTAATAATACTGGATGGATTGGGAAATAAAATATTAAATATATAGTATTTAATTGGCTGCTGCAGAAGCCCATAAAGTCCTGTCCTAGTTCATTAAAATAAGAAATTGTGTGAAGTTGATCCCCACCAGTCTCACCTGTCCTTAGTAGATGTAGAGTGAGGTGGAAACAGGATGTACTGAACGATACACGAGTGGCTCTCCCTGTCCGTGTCCCCCGACACACCCTGAGAATAGAAACGGAATCAGGACCAGCAGTGACACCAAAACGTAGATGTGCATCAGCGCTACAACGCTGATGCTGAAGGTGCATTTAGTGCCGTCTCACCTTCATTGGCAGCTCGATCACCATGTTTACGATGCCCTCTGCGCTGGCGGCAAAGTGAAATCCTTCTGAGATGCGGATCCTTCACGGACACAAAGAGACTCATTCAGAGGACGCGCGCCACACGGCTGCTTATCCCACATTTAACCAAGCCAGCTGCTAAGCTTTTAGGAAACAAATAGCACTAAACATCTATAGCTCATTGTGATTAGCTGCAGTGGTGAAATCAGAAGCCACAGGTCCCTTTGGGCCACAGAACTAAATGTGTTGCTCCTCTTTTTGAGCAAAAAGTAAAAAGTTTTCTGAACAAAAAAAAAAAAAAAAAAAAAAAAAACACAAATGAAGTGAACTCACTCGGAGAGCATGGACAGGATGTGAGCGACCGCCTGCATGGCCACGGCCGACCCTTCGCTGCTCTGCACGGCCCACACCCAGCGCTGGTGCAGGAAGTAGCGGGACAGAGAGGCCAGGGTGGAGGAGGCCATCCGGTTGGCCGCCATGCTGAGGGGGACGGAGCTGTTGGAGGGCTGAGGGAAGTTCTCCATGTTGAAAATGAAAGGGGTCCTGAAATTCAGCGGCAGCTTCTCGTACCTGCAAAGCATCCGCGGTTCGTTTCATGAAAATGTGTCCTTTGAATTCAGGCGTCCTGACGCTGCAAGCGGATGCCCCGCCGCCATATGCACTGACCGTATGAGCAGCTTCTCCAGGGGCTTGTTGAGCACGACCACGCAGGGCCTGTCTGACAGCGCCGGCTTGGGAGCGGGGATGGAGGGAGATTTGGATGGCGACGGGTTACCCACGACCTTCCTCTTGGTCTTGGGGGTCGCCTCTTTGTTCTGAACGCGTTGAGGGAAGCGAAGTTTGAGGATCTGATCCCGCAGCTCGTCTACAATCTGATGGAGGGCACAAATAATCCGGCCGGGTTAGCGCAGACAACATACAGCGTTACGTAGTCCCACCGTCTGTACAGTTCCACCAGCTTGAGAGACAAAACAAGACATTGTGTTTTACTTCAGTAATAATTAGATTATTATTATTCTGTGTAGTCATAGAAACAGTAGACAAAATAATCTTAACTACACTTGTATTCATGAAGTTTTATAGAGCATCTCCTCCATCAAATGGTCCTCATCTGCTGAAAACTTAGAAATCTCCCTCGAGTTGATTGTTCTGTCAAATGTACTGTTGTTAGCTCAGTTACCAATACATTCATTCCAAATAAGATCCACTAAATAAAAACCTCCACTTCCATGACACTATCATCTTCGTTGGTTTGGGAGTACCTTATTTCTGACATGAGCTGGTGTACCAATAGGGAAGCCCAGACGCAGGACCATACAGGGCGTCTTGGAGATGAGGCGGACCAGGTAGAAGGAGGTGGGAGGCTGGTCCGACGAACTGTGGAAATCATTTAAACATACTCATTCTTTCACGGATTTTTAAACCCTAGATAGATAAGTATTTGAAAGATATAACAATACTGGGGGGTCCCAACCTCTTGGTTTGGAACCACTGGCTTAAAATAATAGTTCACCCAGAACATGTAAGTGTTTATCAATTAAGTTAGTAAATGAGTTAGTAAACCGATATGAAACCACCGCTTAGGAACTCTCAGTCAGTTTAATATGGATACCTGGATAATAAGTCCTATTTATCCAATTGTACGCTCACTATACTTCCCAAAACACATGCATCTTCACTAAAACATACTAATTTAAATACTTCCGTATAAACGGCAGAAATTACTTTTAGCTGTTTGTTTTTTTCCATTCACCGTGGAGGCGTACAAGAAAATGTTATCTTAAAGAATTCAATGTAACACGGTGTAAGATTTTGGTGGGGAAGTATTCCTGTACTAGCCTGTGATTCACCTGGCTGAGGACACCTTTCCAGTTTAGAAAGATTTACTTAGAAAAAACTGTAGACGCTAAATACTGGCAGAAATATCAGCTCCCACCAGCTCCGATCCATAAACATCCTCTTTAGTATCCAGCACGACCCCATGTGGTGTTTCCAGCTGCTGTCTCACCTGTATATGAGTTTGACATAGGAGTATCCCTCCACCAGCACGAAGCTGCTCCAGTCCCTCAGCAGCGATGTGAGGGCAGAGTGGGAGATCCGACACTGGATGGTGCTGTAACGTCCATTGTTCCCAGCTGTATGCAGGTGTTTAGGGACCGGCCTGGAGTGACAGGATGAGGAATTTAATGAGGGACTGACAGACCTGGATGGACAGAGCCAAACACATACGGCAGATACGAAGCCTGAAGAGTTGTTCTCACATGTCATGTTCAAGGAGGATGGCGATGCGATGCATGTGCAGCCATCTCTGCCAGAAGTTAGCATCCATGGAGAGGATGGGTTTCCAATAGGAAGCAAACTGGGACTGAGAGGAGTCTTTGGATCCACTGTGCTGCAGCGACAGGACCTGGACAGAGAGGAGACCTTTCAGCCGGAGGAGGCACGCAGACAGAAGAAAGGCTGAGCGGATGAATTGATTACCCGGACTTACCCTCCCCTGTCTTGGACTCTCAGCTTCACAGAACATTTCTGTGTTGGACTATGAACTATATGTTTCACTGCAGGCTCAAGCCACAGTGTGTGGAATCATATGTTTGGGTGGTAGTACCACACTTTGGACACAGATATTTACATTGCTATATTCAACACCAATGCATATACAATGCGTAGAGGTCGATGCAGACACACAAAGATCTAAACTCTACTGAGTGCACTTTTCTAGTATTTATAATATATTCATTGTATCAAATAGCATCGCACTGTAAAAGGGAACGCAACATTGAACGACCGATCCGAGCTGGAGCCGATAAAGACCTCAATAACCTTTGTTATTTGTCCTGGAATAAATGTGGTGCAATACATCCGGTCCACTTCTGGCCAGAATCAGAAGTTAGTGGGAGTTATCAGGTGTTCTTGCCCAGTGGGAAAGTGGTTATAGTGGCTTTAATAAGAGATCATTCAAAAGATATAGTTTCCATAAAATATCTCACAAAAGCAAGCTATAGAATAGATAGTTAAATCTGCACTGGGGAGGATTTCTATTTCCGTGAGTCCCAACCTTTGTTCAGTGAAGTACCCTCTGTGAAATATTTTATTTTAACCATGTACCACCTTACCAGCACAAAGCATTTTTTATTGAAAAAAAGATGTAATACACAACGCTGTGTCATCAGTCTAATTTAATATAGAATATATAAACTTACAATTAAGGATTTTTGAATGGATGCTAATTTCAAATATCTATTTTACAAATCTCACATACCCCCCTGGAGTGCCTTCACGTACCCCCATTCGAGAACACCTGCTTTATTAGACCTAGACTGTCTAGGTCAGGGGTCGGGAACCTATGGCTCTTCCGGTGACGCATATGGCTCTTTTGAGTTTGAGTTTAAACAAAAAAATCTCCGCCTGCCACTCTGTAATTTTCTCTATCGCGTCAGATGACAGCAGAAGTAATGTCAGGTCCCTTCCTTAAAGACGTCTTTGTTCTTTTATTAAACTAAACGTCTGTTATTGATCGTCTCCACAGCGGCATGTCGTTCTGTCTCTACGTGCAGCGTTAACACTTCTCCGCTCGCCGTCGTACGTTAAAAACACTATATGGCTCTTAATGAAATACATTTAGAAATATTTGGCTTTCATGGCTCTCCCAGTCAAAAAGGTTCCTGACCCCTGGTCTAGGTGGTCTCAATATGCTGGTTAACAATGATCAGTGAAGGTCTGCACGGTACCGGAGTCGTGGAGCCGGGGGGGATGTAGAACAGAGGAACTCCGTTTTTGGTGCTCTCAGGAATCATGTAGTTCTCAGGTATAGAATTAAATGATTGGAGGTGCACCAACATCTGATCAGTCTGGTTGATGCTGGAAGAACACAGAGGAACACATTATATATAAAGCATTATTTGATGTCTCACACAAAGGTGGAGCTACACAGTGGTTATATTTGCAAGAATTCCCACGTTCCTCCTTCAGGCGTACCTCTGCAGTGTGTTCCAGAAGCGCCGGATGACCGACGTGCGGTACGGGCTGGTGATGGGTTTCCTCTGGGTGCAGCTGATGTCATGCAGGATGTCGTAGCTGCCCTCCATCGTCACCTCCACCCTGGTGGTTCTCTTGGCGGGGTCCAGCGGCCAGGAGGCGGCTGCCAGGTACTCGATGTGCATGTTGTGTTTCCATAACAGCACCAGCTTCACCTCCAGCTGGCTCCCACCTACAGAAACCAGGACGAGGGTCAAACGGGGCTCCATCTGGATGAGCTCCTTGCTCTTGGACTTTTCATATATGAGACTTTTGTGAAGTTGTACCTTTGGTGAGGCTGATCTCTCTGATGGTGTAGCCCTCTCTCAGGCGCACAGACACCACGCTGATGAGATGAGCATGGACTTCCTTCTCTGTGTGCTTCTTCCTCCTCATGACCAGGGCTGGGTTCCCGCTGGCTGACACCAGGTGCTCATTGAAGAGTTTATGCTGGGAAACTACGTAACAGAGTTGGGGGCGTGTTCATTTTCATCGTCATAGCCGTCATAAATCATCAATAACAAAACGCCTATGTTGGATTGCACTTCATCTGGACAGTAATGTCAGCGGAGGCCACAAGAACAATTCCATAGGGTAAAAAAAGAAACAAATCAAACAGCAAAGTTCAGAAATCCACTTGAAATAAACTCAATGTGTGAGATAATGGCCGTAAAGTTCTACATTCTTCATATAATTAAATTCAGAGACATACAGTAACATTTGAAAAACATACTAGAACTAGCGCCTCAGTTTAATGACATCGCCAACCAGTCAAGTTGGAGTTCACATGCATGTCCGTCCCAAATGTCGTCATATTAGACATGTCTATGAAATTGTCCAAATTAAGCTATTCATTGTTGACTTGTTTGTACATATTGTGATTTTATTTTATAGTTTACTTATTTTACTTACTGTACAGTATCTTTTGTGTTTTTATGTCATGTTCTGTATGCACCATACACACCAAAGAAAATTCCAGGTAGGTGTAAACCTACTTGGCAATAAACTACATTCTGATTCAGATTCTGATTCTGACTTACTTATCATAAATGACTATTGTAATTACTGTGAACCTATGAAAAAGGGTTATGGGTACTGGTACAATAAATGCTGTCTGTGTTCATCTTACTCACATAACTCTTTCAAAGTGTGTTTTCAGTTCATGAAAGTTTATTAAAACATTTTGTTAACAAAATGACTTGTTCAGCGTGCGGTTGTATTAAAAAACAATGATGGAGACGATCAAAAACCAAAAGACGGAAATGGTCAAAGGATGGCGACGGGCGAATGGGTCCTATGTTAAGACTTCATAGTATGCATAGCTGTCTCACCACAGAAGTACTCGGAGTTCATGGACTCAGGGGTGTTGAGGAAGGAGTAGGTTAAGAAGGCCTTGTGGTAAGTGTTCATCCCCTGGCTGTTCAGATCCACGTCAGGACAGGTGGGCAGGTACGAGCCAAAGGTGGCTAACGAGATGAACTTCATCAGCTCTACGTTGGGGATGTAGCCAAAGCTGCAGTCGTAGGAGTACGCACCGCCAACCTGGAGAGGGACGCACCCAATCAAAGGGAGAGCAGTCAGAGCACAAGGTGTCCTCCATCCGGGATCAAGACTGTGGACTCATTTTAGTCACAGAAGCCCTCTTGCGAGTTGAGTTGAGGTTATTGACTACGGCGACATGCAAACAACTGACAACAATATCTTGTCAATATTTTTGGGATTCCATTTGAAAGAGGAAGTTAGACAAGTGGCGCATGTGGAGACGTCATGGTCAGTACCTGCACAAAGGAGCAGGCAATGGTTCCACTCCTGAGCTGGTTGAGCAGGGTTTCACACACGGCCACGTCGGGAACACTCGTTACTCCATCGGTGATTATAATGATACCTGGAACACACACAGTTCAGAGACTATTTCTCATAACCTTCTTATTGTGAAAAGTGGTGAAATCACATGAGGTGCTTCAAAGGGGTAAAAGATGACAACAGTATTTATCACACTAAGACTAAAAAGGACACACACAGGAATATGACAAAAGGTCAGTGATTGAGAAACTGAATGATCCACTTTGGGCACTAAAGGACAAACCCACCTGCGCTGGAGTTTGGGGGCAGCAGCTGAAGGGCCAGGATGCCCTGGCGCACCATGGTGACCAGACCCATATCAGCCGACACCATGGAGATACCTTGCTTCCTGTGGGGCTGGTCATCCAGGATGTTGCTATGGAGACTGGAGTTCTGGACTGGCTCCACAGGCTAAAAATGCACAGAAAAAGAATGATATATCATCATCATCTACACTTGAGACTAGCACATACACAAGAGTTCATGTTAGACTACAAACACCAACCAGTACAACTATTCACATGGCACATAATCAATTTTTAACTGTGTCACTGCGAACTAATCACTCGACAAAATCCAGACTGTCTGCTGTCCTGGCTCCTCATTGGTGGATCGAGCTCCCCACTGACTTCAGGACAGCAGACAGTCTCTACAGTTTACGCCAGAAACTAAAAACACATCTTTTCTGACTATACCTTGAATACAAAATGATTAGCACTTCAGTGGCACTTGAATGTCACTTACTTATGGTATTACTTATGGTATTACTTATACTATAACTTATGGTATGTTTTTAGTTTGACTTTCTTGAAGAAATGTTTCTTGTTTATGGGTTTAAGATGTTGTTCTGAGGCTGTGCTCATGGTTGAATGCCCTTATTGTATGTCACTTTGGATTAAAGCGTCTGCTAAATGACATATAATGTGATGTAATATAATCAGAGTAACTGCACCCTCTCACTCCACCCTAATCTTGGAGTTCCACGACACTAAGTGTGCCCATGTTCATTTTCAATGAAATGCCATTCAATCTCTTTGCAAAGGACTTGACCCATCTCAAGGCAACCAATGAAGAAATGTACAAAAATAAAAAGGCAAAAATAGTTGTATATGGATAAGAGGAAAGGATTCTTATGAAAGTATCTGCATTGCTTGTGATGGAATCGATATGGCCTGTTCAGATGTAACATTTTGAAATACAATGCAAATACTGCCCGTGAGCGCTTGCCTGTTCGTGCTGCTGATATAGGACTTCTGCAATGTTGCTCTCCACCGCTCTGAGCTGCTGGTAGATGTGATGCAGGAACTCAACCAGGTCCGTTCTATCAAGCTGACAGCCCTGAACCAGAACCTGCAGGGGGAACCAAGGCTGTCAATAGGACTGCAACAACATCCGGGTCAAGAGCCCTTTGTGCCTCAATAATGCGTTTCCTTTCTAACAGCACAGCAACGGCTTATTATTGCCTTCATATCCCTTACTGAATCCATTTAGGTTCACTAACAAGTACCTGTGGCTTTACAATATTTGATTTAAATCCCACAACCTGGAGCTACAACACACTGATCAGATAGAATTCATAAATTCATTTTTTTTAATTATTACTTCATTCATCCCAAATAAAATGTTTGTGCAAAGGATTTAAGATATACTTAGTAACATTAATGTAATCAGGAGAACCTACCATGTATAAGACAAAATCAGAGTCTATAGCTGCTAAAATGTAACTCAAAATAAGAACCATCATGAAAGAGCTATTTCAGGTGATACCTGGTCCCTTTTGGGTGTTGCTACTTTTGGCTAATAATACTTTTGAATGTAGGACTGTAACTGGTGATGGGTTATTTCTGATCTGTGGTATTTCGAAAGGATTCAACTACCTCTACAATTACTGGTTACACTTCCAAGAGAGCACACCTCTGACCACACCCTACAGTGATGCTGGCTAAGGTCAGAAGTGAACCACACACGGAACCTTCATCCAGAGAGGACAGAGAACCAGCTCTGTGTTAAGTCGCTCCATCTTAGAGCATTCATGCCAAGGCTCGTGAACATCTGGGTCCCAACATGTGTACATAAAACACCAGTGAACAAAAGCAGGAGGACATGCAAGCTACTTGTCATGACCTGATGGGAAGTGAGGCCAATGATTGACGAATACGCCAAGATGGTGACGAAGATCTTGGGCTTGAACAGTTGATCGGTTCCTGGGACTTTGAAGGGCTGAGCCAGACCGGCCAGACACCTGGACAGGGCATGGAACACCTCGTCGAAGATCATCTCTCCTGTGCTGTCGTCCTGGAGGAAGCAGAACAAAACACACCTCAAATAAACAACTCATTCTGCAATCAGCAACTTCTGAAGCATCTGGAGTTACTACAGCTGCTGCTTGTATTGTGGCTTGCAGGCTTTATGTGGCCTCGTGGACAAATATGATAGCTCCCAAACATATCTGACATCAACACGCTATTGCTTCTCCTCAGTTGACACATATGCCGACGCTGATGTCTGCATTGTCTAGCTCAGTGTTTTTCAACCACTGTACTGCGGCATACTGTCACAAAAAAAAGCCAACTTGTGTGTGTGTCGTCGTGCTGTTGGTGGTATGAAGGCTCAATACTCCCCTCTGCCTGTGGGTGGCGGTACGCAGCGTAATTAATAGGCAGATTTGCTGAGGCAACAATTCAAAAAAGGGAGTTTGGGTTTGATTTGCATATCATTTCCTGTTGTTGGTGTGCACTGTGCTGTGAGATTTTTTCTTCTGTGTCTTAAGTGTGCCTTGACGCAAAAAAGTTTGAAAAACACTGGTCTAGCTAGCCCACTGTATCACCATCAACAGGACACAAGTCCGACCTGAATGCTGTCAGATTTACATAAAACAGGCAGCTGCAGCAGCACAAGGTGAGAGGTTCAGACAGAGACATTAGAAATGTGTATTCATATATTTTTGGTTGGGAGAAGAACATTTTTCCCATCTCATTTGTGTCAACCTCATTCATTCAGGGAACAAGTTAGCAACCCCTAAACCGTGTTTAAGTCTTACCACTATCCCTGTGGAGGGGCTGAGGTCCAGCTCGATGATGAAGCGGTACCTCCGGGCCAGGAAGGTGGCTCGGGTGGACGGCACCAACATGTAGGGGTACATGGTGGGGGAGAAGTCCGTCTGCCATCCTTTGGGTAAGATGCTCAGCAAGTCCAATTCGTTCTCCGAGCTCAGCTGTAAATAAAGTGAAAGTCAAACAAGACACAAGCGACTTATCGCCTCATGGCGTTTATATGGTTCAGGAAACTCTAAAGGTCAAGGCTTTTATTGTTTACTTTCATAATATCTTTTCATCAGAAAAATAGTAAAGCAACTATATATAAATACATATAATATATATATATATATATATATATATATATATATATATATATATATATTCATTTAAGTATATTGACACTTATATTATACACTGCACTAATAGTAATATTGTTCTGGTATATATACTACAGATATGTGTCAGTGGCATATGCCGACCCTTACTGGCATGTGTCCCTGTGCTCCACTGACAGATGCTGTTTTTCATTGACAGCTACCATATACAACTAGTACCTTTTGCCATAGCATTACACTGGAAGATAGCTATAGCATCACTGTATCTGTAATGCCTACAAACAGGGTTAAGTACCCAGAAGACTGTGTTTTCATCAGCTGCCGAACTGAAACACTGAGGATGCAAGCAATGACATGTGAGTTATCATCAGGAAGGATGTAAAAGCTGTGGGATCATAACACTTAGTATGCCGTTATGTTGCATTTGCCTTGAGGAGGGGCGGGCATCTAATGTGGGTCAACGTGAGGCCTACTGTCTCCTGTGCTTGTGGTTATTCTGCTCTCTCATAAGTCGTGCCATATAAAAGCAGCAGTCTAAAAATGGATGCAATCACCACTTCCAACAAGGGTGGCAAAAAAATTCTCCTGTGCCAAACTCTGGGCTATGGGGCCTCCTCGAGGACAGGAAGAAGAAGTAAGGGGCAGAGGTCAACTCACCAGTTCAGGCTTTGATGCCGGCCAGATGACTTGGTTAAGTTTGCCAAGGAACCACGCCAGACGCACGTTCCGAGAGATCCGGTACTCCTCCTTCATCAGCAGGTAGATCCGGTCGGCCTCCTCCACCTTCCCATGAGATAATACAGTAAATGTTCAGTACTTTCGCTCACTGGTCTAAATTGGCAAGCTCTTCATTTAGCTGTCAGCGTCCATCATGTTTCCTTGTTTGCAGAGTTCATCAGCGATGGTATTCTGATTTAAAACCTTTAATGGACTTTTAATGTCTGTCTGCCCCCCCCCCCCCCCCCCCCCCATCTTCTTTACTCAAAGGTCAACTTGTGTCCATCGTCCCCCTGTTAGAGACACTAGCGTCAAGTGTGCAGCATATAAAGTTTGGGTTTCACTCAAATAAAATGCATTTTAGCGGGTTACTTGTATTCCGAGTTAGATCGAGCTATTTTGCAAAACGTCAAATATAATGTAATAATCCTAATGCACGATAAGCTGGGCACAGAGCAACACTAAACCCCTTATTGGTAGTGTGGTGCTGGGCGGTCTCAGCCCGGCGCTAACGGGCCGGACACACGGGGGACGTCTCCGCTTGAATGGACCGAGACACCGACGGTGGCTTGAGTTCACTTGCAAGTGAACACAAGCCACGGTCGGTGTCTGATCTCGCTAGCTGTCGAGCTAACGCGCTGCTAACACCGGTCCCGACCCGTCCGGAGGGGTTAGCAGAGCTTCATCTGCTGGAGACGACTCTTGCTCTTATGCGTCACTTCGGTCGGGACTTTTTTGGTGGAGGACAAACACTCAAATGGAGAACGTGCACGAGCTCTCCCCCGTGCCTTCTACAGAATAAAGGTAATGTTACCTCGGTGTCCTGTCTCTCTGCCATGCCGTGTATAGCATAGGGACAGCGGGGACGTTAGCGAGCCCCAGCGGACCGATATTCACTTCGGGTTGGGGTAAACAAATCGTCCCAGTACTTGTTTATTATCTGTCTTGTCAGGCATGGGGGTTCGTGGAGACGTGTTTGCTTAGATAGGGTGACAGTGCATATATTTTCCGGTCCTATCTTTCAAAATAAAACGCGATACACCAACAAGGATACATAGACAGTGTCTTCAGGTAATGCGCTCCTACATTGTATCTATGTAATAACATGTATTTAGTCTTTTAATTACGAACAATCAACAATATAATTCTGTACATGTTTTACCTCATCTCGTATTTGTTTTAATTGGGTTAATAGGACAAGAGTTTAGTTTTTAGAGAGCATGTTTTTCATGTCTTCAATAGTGTCTCAGTCAATTTTTTCATAAGAATTTACATTTTTCAAGCAAGCAAAATTATAAAATCGAGAAATGTGTTACGTGGTATATCAAAATGGTGACTCCCGCAATACAACCTCAAATAAAAAATATTGTGACATGACTTTTTATATTCTCTAATACTAATGCAAAACATGTTGTTCATGTTTCGTCTTGAGGAGTTCGTATATATCCGTTCATTGGATTTTATTCTGAAATGACGTGTAGTTAACTTCCGTAGAACTTGTTTTTAACCGGCATGTGATCCGGAAGAGTCGCGGCCTTTCTGTCTCCTCCGGGAGGAACGCAGCAGAGCAGCAACAACGAGCTGGGAACATACAGTCGATGGAGATATGTGCCAAGTTTAGAGTGAAGACTAAACCCGATTAATACATCAGACAGTCGGCCACACAGTAGTAAAGGCACCGGTAGAGTTGACACAACTTGGACTAGCTTTAACGAACAAGTTGAAAGTTGTTTACTTCAGTTCTTCAGTTTGCCAAATTGTATTTCGATAGTAAAGTGCTACTCTTACTGGGTAGTGGGATTGTTTTTGCCCAAAGTAGTAATACTAATACATTGTACTTGTAACGCACGTTTCATTCAAATAATCTCACAATCTTTACAGGTAGCGTCAGATGAGCGATTTAATTATGATCGATAAGCAGTATAACATCTACTTTAGACATTGCATTTATTCAGTGTACAAAAAACGTTCTATATTCAATTTAACTTAATTATATTTGTGTGTTAATTCACTACTTAATGTAACGGGAAGAGTTATTTATAATAACACGTTTAATCATAAAGTAAATGATCAACCATTTGCTTATATAAATAGAATATTAGCAAATACATTGCTGTGCATTCAAACGACCCTAAAACATCAGTAATTCTATGACACAGCATTACATTAATATAAAGGATAGGTCTCGAACTAAAAGTTGAATTTTAATGTCAATTCTATCTTGATCTGTCTGTCTGTGTTTTGAAGGTTTGAATTCAGGCGGAACGAAGTGCCGAGGGACAAGCGAGTCCAACACGCGCGCAGTGATGACGTATGCTAGATGCGACGAAGAGCAGTCCTCTCCACGCTGTTTGGTAGGAGCTCCAGTCCGTGTGTTTTTCTTGCTCCGTTTATCTTAAAACATGGAGAACAAGGGCGAGAGTTCCACCGGGAAGAAACCCAAACCCGAGAAGATGAAAGACAGCGTCGACCCCGTTAAAAACTTCGAGAAATGGAAGAAAAAATACAACAAGACAAAAGCGCAAGTGAAGCGAGACCGAGTGCAGAAGAAGAAGAAGCCCGAGTGGCAGGTCGAGCGCGAGTACATCGACGGGCTCGTGAGCAGGTACGGTGACATCAACGCAAAGGAGGCCATCAGGTTTTCAGACTTCCCCATCTCAAAGAAGACCTTGCAGGGCTTGCAGGGGATTCAGTGCCGGCAGCCGACGGAGATCCAGAGGCAAACTATCGGCTTCGCGTTGCTCGGGAAAGACGTCCTCGGCGCGGCCAAGACGGGCTCCGGGAAGACGTTAGCTTTCCTCATACCTGTGCTGGAGTGTCTTTTCCGCCACCAGTGGAGCTCCATGGACGGCCTCGGCGCTCTCATCATATCCCCCACCAGAGAGCTCGCCTACCAGACCTTCGAGGTGCTCCGCAAGGTGGGCAAAAACCACGAGTTCTCCGCGGGGCTCATCATCGGCGGGAAGGACCTCTCGATTGAGTCGGAGAAGATCCATCGCACCAACATCGTCGTCTGCACGCCGGGGCGGCTGCTCCAGCACATGGACGAGACGGCCACCTTCCACGCCTCTGACCTGCACATGCTGGTCCTGGACGAGGCGGACCGCATCCTGGACATGGGCTTCGCAGACACGATCAACGCCATCGTGGAGAACCTGCCCAAGACCCGACAGACACTGCTGTTCTCCGCCACGCAGACCAAGTCGGTCAAAGACCTCGCCCGGCTCAGCCTCAAAGATCCAGAGTATGTGTGGGTGCACGAGAAGGCCAAGTTCAGTACGCCGGCCACCCTGGAGCAGAACTACGTGGTGTGTGAGCTCCACCAGAAGGTCAACATGCTCTACTCCTTCATCAAGAGCCACCTGAGGAAGAAGATCATCGTCTTCTTCGCCTGCTGCAAGGAGGTCCAGTACCTGTTCCGCGTCTTCTGCCGCCTCAGACCCGGCATGCCGATCCTGGCGCTGCACGGCAAGCAGCAGCAGATGAAGAGGGTGGACGTCTACAACGACTTCCTCAGGAAGCAGAACGCTGTGCTCTTCGCCACTGACATAGCCGCCAGGGGCCTGGACTTCCCCACGGTCAACTGGGTGCTGCAATTTGACTGCCCGGAGGACGCGGACACCTACATCCACCGGGTGGGCCGGACCGCGCGCTACAAGGAGGGCGGGGAGGCGCTGCTGCTGCTGCTCCCATCGGAGGAGAAGGGCATGGTCGGCCAGCTGCAGGAGAAGAAGGTGCCCGTAAATAAGATCCAGGTAAGGCCTCGAGTGTTGGAGAGCGCACACACACTCACACACACGTATGATGTATGGCGACACATAGCCGACTATATAGCTATTACGCCTTCATGGCACTGCTAGCGGTCCAAAACTCTTTTGAATGTCTAATTGCCGTATCAGCATATGGATTTGACAACATCTGTATTCCCTCATTGTGTTCTCTGCGTTGGTTCCAGGTGAACCCAGACAAGCTGCAGAATATCCAGCAGAAGCTGGAGGCCTTCCTCGCCCAGGAGATGGAGCAGAAGGAACGGGCCCAGAGGTGCTTCGTCTCCTACCTGCGTTCCATCTACCTGATGAAGAACAAGGAAGTGTTTGATGTCTTCACGCTCAAGATCCAGGAATACGCCGGCTCCCTGGGCCTCGCCGTGGCCCCGAGGGTGCGCTTCTTGAGCAAAGCTCAGGCACAGAAAGCTGAGAAAGAGAAGCCGAGAGAGGAAGAGCAGTCCGAAGGGGAGGACGAGCTGAGGAGATTCAAGGCTCAGCTGAAAGGAGGCGTCCCTCAGGAGGAACGTCGGAGCTCCGATTTAGAAGATTCAGGCGACGGCGAGGAGAGTGGTGACGGAGGAGAGACACTCTGCCTGGGTACAGATGATGACGAAAGTGACAACGATCTAAGAGACCTGCTGACCGTCAAAAGAAAAGACGTCTTCAACCTGACGGGGGGCACGGAGAACCCAGAGGAGCCAGATGAGCTTTTCAAAAAGAAAACGGAAAGAGAGACAAAGTTCAAAGAAGCCAAAAAGACCCTGAAGAGAAACTTCCAAGTCAACACCAAGGTGGCGTTCAGCGAGGAAGGGAAGGCCGTGCAGCTCTGGCCTCCGGCCCAACGGGGAGCGACGGAAGAAGAAGGGGATGACGAGGAGGAGAATTCGGGCATCAATGTGCAGAAGGCCAGGGAGAGGCTGCGGCGCGAGGACCAGGCCTTCGACAAGCAGGAGTACAGCCGCAAGGTGAAGGCCAAACACCGGGAGCAGAAGCTGAAGGCCAAGGCGGCCAGGAGGGAGGCCAGCAAGCAAGGCCAACAATCTGAGGAGGAGGAGGAGGAGGATGTGATGGCGTACCTGGCCCACAACAGCGAAGACGAGTTTGACCCCAGCACCCTGCCGGACCCAGACAAACTGCCCACCGAGGAGGAAGATCGGGGGACGGCAGCCAAGCGGCAGCACAGCAGCGGAAGCAGCAGCGATGAGGAGGAGCTCGCAGCGGGGAAGAGGAGGAAAGCGAGCCGACAGAACGATGTGCACAAAGCCCTGGACACCGGTTTGTCTCTGGCCGAGGACGAGCAGCTGGTCCTGCATCTGCTAGGAGGACAGAGGTAGAGGAGGCAGAGGGGGAAGAAACGTCGACGCCAAATGAGTTTGAATTGGTCTCGTTTGAAGTGACGGCGATGTACTTTAGCGTTTAGGAAAGGTGGTATCGTAAAGACTCCCAGGCACCTGATCTTTTCATTATAGCCCCTGAAACCTTGGCTTGAAATCTTATTTGTCTGTAAAATTCAATATACCTGACCAAATAAGCAACACTCAAAAGTTACGTTATATCTTTAAAGGTGCAATATATGGGATTCAGATGATTGAATCTGTTGGTAAGAGTGGGCGTGTCCCGCTGGTGAGCGCACCGCTTCATGACTCGGCTAAACACCATTGAAGCGTGAGCAAATGCATCCAATCTCATATCTTTAGCACCGTTAAGTATTAATGTTGAGTTGCTCAGCTTCAATTGACAACAAACAAACACAATTCTGATTTAATTTCTATTGAATGTCTAAATTCCACAACGTTCCGTTATATATCAGAGGAACGTGTAAACCTGGAGTAACTCGGTTACTTTCTCACTTGACTAAGCTCCCAGTCGGTCCTGATCGGTTGATTAGTTTGTGGACGTGTGACTCCAGGTCTTGTAATCAATGACATTAATTGATTGTTATTGGCAACATTTTGTAATCTACTTATATAATAAATTTGTATTGCTCATTTAAGTGTTTGGTTTAAAGGTTTGAATTTGATTGCAGTCATGTTTTTGTAGGATCAGAAGTTAACGGTGTGATAAGTTATGCTCAGACAAGGTTCAAACCCCCCCCCACACACACTCACCTGACCAATCAGTGCTGAGAGTGGTTTATCACCAGGAGAGTGTTGGAAAGATTAAAATGAAAATAAGCAGTAAAAATATGGTTAGAACTAAATATAGTTATATTCCATGTATAATAAAAATGAACATTGCAGTTCTATCACTTCTGAAAGACGGCATGAATTTCCATCAACGTTCTGGAGGTGAAGCTATGTCGCAAATGCTTCACCATGAATCCATGTTTACCTGGTCCTAATGTAAACAAACTAACATCCCCTGAAAACTTATAGAATTTATATATTTAATTATATATAAATATATTTATTATAAATTTGTATAAAAAATGAAAACAAATGTTCCTGTGGATGTTGTCAGGAATGGGGAGTCAGACAGTTTTAGGCAACCTGAAGTGGTAAACATGTTATTTTCTTTGCATCGGTACACATTGTCATACTAACCTTTATTCCTACATGTTATAATGTATTAATGTGCAGCCTGTAGATTTCCAGAATAAAATCAGTCCGCACCATCCTTTTACTCCTCACTAAGAACGGCTACCTGTGTCCATGTGTAATAGATTTTATATAATGTATATTTCCATTTGAAGCACAAGAGGTCCTCCGCTCTGACGGAGTCAGTGATCGGGCCCTATAATGATAGTAATAACAAATATATATTGTCATATATATAATATGATTAAAGTCATTCATGAACCAACTTCCCTTTCTTGGGCCTGAACAAATCTTCAAGGACTCGTGTACTCTGCTGAGCCATGAGCCTGTTCCTTGAGCCTGTTCCTTGAGCCTGTTCCTTGAGCCTGTTCCTTGAGCCTGTTGCTTTAGCCTGTTCCTTTAGCCTGTTCCTTTAGCCTGTTCCTTGAGCCTGTTCCTTTAGCCTGTTCCTTTAGCCTGTTCCTTTAGCCTGTTCCTTGAGCCTGTTCCTTGACTCTGTTCCTTTAGCCTGTTCCTTGACTCTGTTCCTTTAGCCTGTTCCTTGAGCCTGTTCCTTTAGCCTGTTCCTTTAGCCTGTTCCTTTAGCCTGTTCCTTGAGCCTGTTCCTTTAGCCTGTTCCTTTAGCCTGTTCCTTGAGCCTGTTCCTTTAGCCTGTTCCTTTAGCCTGTTCCTTGAGCCTGTTCCTTTAGCCTGTTCCTTGAGCCTGTTCCTTTAGCCTGTTCCTTTAGCCTGTTCCTTTAGCCTGTTCCTTGAGCCTGTTCCTTTAGCCTGTTCCTTGAGCCTGTTCCTTGAGCCTGTTTCTTGAGCCTGTTCCTTTAGCCTGTTCCTTGAGCCTGTTCCTTTAGCCCGTTCCTTTAGCCCGTTCCTTTAGCCCGTTCCTTTAGCCTGTTCCTTTAGCCTGTTCCTTGAGCCTGTTCCTTTAGCCTGTTCCTTGACTCTGTTCCTTTAGCCTGTTCCTTTAGCCTGTTCCTTTAGCCTGTTCCTTTAGCCTGTTCCTTTAGCCTGTTCCTTTAGCCTGTTCCTTGAGCCTGTTCCTTTAGCCTGTTCCTTGACTCTACCTGGTTGTCACGATACTAACATTATAACTTCTATAATCTATACGATACCTGGCATAAATATACCAGATACGAGCACAGACTTTATTTATTCACATTAATATTAAACCAGTTTGACTGAGGGTTAAGTGCTATCTTTTTACTTTTGACCGAATTGTTTGCAATTTCATGTGTGATATAACTATATACATACAAATATATATAACTATATACATACAAATATATATATATATATATATATTTATTAGATATAAACATTTATATATAATCTAAATATTTATAAACAATATATATATATATATATATATATATATATATATATATATATATCACACAATTCAAAATGTTAATATTTAAAGGATAATGAAAAAAGCAGGGTTGACATTTTGTTAAATATTTACAGTGAATAATTTGAGTAAACTCATGAGCAAGAACAGCTGACGTGACACAAGAAAGCCGCTGTTCCAATCGCAGAAAGACCGTCCTCTGGAGTCTGGACTCCCAAGAGCAAACTCTAGAGACACGACTGAGATACAACGATGTGCAGATTACATCACGTACAAAGTAGTTCCGATAAACATAAGGAAAAATGAAATGTGTCATTGAACTCCAACTCTTATTTACTTCTTCAATAGCTGTTCTTTAAGTCTGAGTTGATCCATTATATTCTCCAGGTTTGAGTTGGTTAAACAATAAAGAACAGTCTTTATTGAAAGGGCTTTGATTCCTGATCTTTCAAAATGGAGCACTGTCTTGATGAAAATACGTTTCAGTCAACACGACCCACCAATAGACAATGAGAGTGAAAGTCAGGATGTGACCCTGTCCACTTCTTTTAATGGTCAAACAAACAAGCAGAATAATGAAACGCTCGACATTAAACGTAGAACTCAACTAATCTTTTCAGTAAACAGCGTTTCATCTTCCGTCATATTTTTAATCAAACCTAGGAGTTGATCACCATCACTGATCCACATACAAACAAAATAATAGTAGATAATAAAACAGATGAATTGTTGATAGAACTGAAACAAAAAGTACAAAAACAACAAACAAAGCTTGTTTAAATTAAGATTAATATGAGAGCGGTGTAGTGGCGTGGTCCTTCCCAGTGAGGTGGTCAGAGCATGGCTCTGTACAGAGGGAGGGAGTGGCACAGGAAGCGGTCCTGCTCCATACACAGCAGCAGGTCCCTCAGCACGACGCGGGTCACCCTCGGAATGCTCGGTCTGGGCAGCAGGGTCACCTAGAGAGAGAGAGAGAGAGAGAGAGACACACATTTCTTTTGTTGTTCTTTAGTCATTCACTGAAGCCTCGGCACAGCCCTCGTGATTTCACACTAAAAATCAAAGTCAACCAAGTCCTTGAATTAATATGGAGACAAACAATCCTTGTTTCAAGGACGATGCCTCAACAAACACTTCCTGTCTGAGTATGTGCAGTAACAGCGTTCACTCCAAACACAATCCCTCCTCTAGGTAGCCGTCATGCGTGTGGGCTGAGGTGAAGCCCTGTGGCTGTTGAGGAAAGAGCAAACAGGCAGCCGGCTGCGCTGGGTACAGGAGAGAGAAGGCAGTGGGGAGTACGCCGTTACCAGAGCGCCCTGGTCTTTAAACCCACAGAATGGAAGACTCCATGAGCGAAACCGACAGGAAGCACATGCTTCTCGTGTATTCTCTTCTTCTCCCTGGGTTGGTTCATCGTATGGTATTTGAGTTAGGAGCCTTCCTGTTTTCGGCTCCCTTTAATTTGCTGATGATGAACACTCACACTTGCTCCTTGATTACCTGTTGTTCAGTAATCACCACTCTGCTGCTCAGAGTTCCTCTTTTTTTTAACGGAAATATTCTTCCATTTACATTTAAACGTTTATTTATGACGATGAAACAACACTTCCTCACAGCTGTTTCACATTAAAAGCCTACCAGGAGTTTAAATGACAATTCTACCATTTCCTAATTGGCTTTTAATGTGAAATATCTGCTGGCGGTGGGAGTTTCACTGCAATCCTTTAGCAGGCGATGCATGTACGTTGTTGTGGCAGAAACGAGTAAACAACTCACACGCCGTCTGGTCCTACCCGCCGTTGGAAAGCAGACTCATATTTTGACTCAGATTTGACTCATTGTTGCTCTGCTCTCAGTCATTTCTTTGGAGCAGATGGCTCGGGACCACGCGTTGCACCTGTAGGGTCAACGTTTCCACCGCAGACCAACCTGGCTTCCCGTCTGCTCCATTGGTCTCTTCTTGCGAGGCCCGATGGCGGCCAGCGCCGTGAGGTTGGCCTCTCGTTGCTGCAGCTGAGCGTCTTCCATCTGTTGTAGCTGAAAAAAGGGAAGAGAGACGCAGGATTAGTGAGAATAGAGTCAACCTATAGTTCCTAGACACCTCTACAGTTTACAGTGGAACACAGAACCGAGACGTCGTGAGCAGGAGTCCACTTGACCCTTGCAGACAGCCGGGCCCTGCTGCAGTGAAACCAGAGGGAGTCTCCCAGCATGCCCCAGGGTGAAACACGTACACACCTCTTTGGCTCTTTGCTTGAGCTGCTGATGCTGTGGATCCTCGGTGTGTGAGCGACTCTGACCACAAACAGACAGATGTTAACTTAGTGAGCAGAATGTTCACAAATAAATAGGTCAGAATAGTTCTGGTGGCTTCAGATAAAATGCCAACATTATCCAAACAAGAAACACACTTTTAGCCTTTAAAGATACACTTCATATGATAAAAAAACATACACGTCTTGGGTTTTATCTGGTGGTTTAAGTCAAACATAAGCTCACTCTGGCCAAACGCAGCAGTCTCTCTCTCTCCTCTTCATCAATCCTCTTCTTCTTCAAACTCTCCACTTCCTCCAGGAAGCGAAGCTGGGATCGCACATCACTCACTTTGGCATGCCACACGTCCTCCTAGGAAGAAGAAGAAGAAGAAGAAGAAGAAGAAGAAGAAGAAGAAGAAGAAGAAGAAGAAGAAGAAGAAGAAGAAGAAGAAGAAGAAGAAGAAGAAGAAGAAGAAGAAGAAGAAGAAGAAGAAGAAGAAGAAGAAGAAGAAGAAGAAGAAGAAGAAGAAGAAGAAGAAGAAGAAGAAGAAGAAGAAGAAGAAGAAGAAGAAGAAGAAGAAGAAGAAGAAGAAGAAGAAGAAGAAGAAGAAGAAGAAGAAGAAGAAGAAGAAGAAGAAGAAGAAGAAGAAGAAGAAGAAGAAGAAGAAGAAGAAGAAGAAGAAGAAGAAGAAGAAGAAGAAGAAGAAGAAGAAGAAGAAGAAGAAGAAGAAGAAGAAGAAGAAGAAGAAGAAGAAGAAGAAGAAGAAGAAGAAGAAGAAGAAGAAGAAGAAGAAGAAGAAGAAGAAGAAGAAGAAGAAGAAGAAGAAGAAGAAGAAGAAGAAGAAGAAGAAGAAGAAGAAGAAGAAGAAGAAGAAGAAGAAGAAGAAGAAGAAGAAGAAGAAGAAGAAGAAGAAGAAGAAGAAGAAGAAGAAGAAGAAGAAGAAGAAGAAGAAGAAGAAGAAGAAGAAGAAGAAGAAGAAGAAGAAGAAGAAGAAGAAGAAGAAGAAGAAGAAGAAGAAGAAGAAGAAATGGGGGGGTAGTACCTTCAGTGCTGCCTTGCGGTGTTCTGCCACCACAGTGATCTTCTCCAGCAGCCCTCGGAGACACTCCTGAGTGGCATGTGACACCAGATTCACCACCTCTGGGCCGACATCCGTCACCCCCAACGCCTGTCCTAACGCAGCAGACACAAGAGTATCGCAACAAGTCGTAGAAATGTTCAAGTTAAGCACGTCCAATAAGAGTGTGTGTGTGTGTTTTATTCACACTCCATCCTCTTGTTGGGACTTTAACGCCTCCTGTACCTGTGCGGAGGATTTGGCTGAGCACCGGCTTTGGCGAGAGGAAGGGCTGATCCTGACACGACTGGACCACAGAGCCCACCGCCGTGGTCAAGATCTGTGCATGTTCCTCTCTCAGGTTGACCCCAGCCATGGAGGCGACATCGTTAATGTCATCGTCCTCTCTGGAAACACACACAGGGGCGGACGGACACAAGGACACAGACACACACACACACACTCAACTTTAACCCCTCGCACTGAAATCTGAGTCTACAGACAGGGTTCTTACACATTTTGACCAATGGATTTACAGGACTTTAAACCAAATGTCCATGACCAAACTGAAATCTCGGTAAAAACATGAACAATTTAGAACATTTTGTGTATTGAGAGCTATCGCCGGCTTATATTTTGAGCATCTGTCTTTAAAAAAAACATTAATTATTTCAAACTCGGTGTAAATGAACATGTGATCATAACACATTTTCATGACTTTTCCAAAACTTTTAGGATTTAAGTTTTTTCCATGACTTTTCCAGGCCTGGAAATGATCATTTTAAAATTCCATGACTTTTCCAGGTTTTCCTTGACCGTACGAACCCTGTACAGATACGAACTGGATGTTTGACCTGTATGATCCGGAGCTGTCCTTGAACGTAAACGTGGTAGAGCGAGGCGGATCCCGAGTGAAAGGCTGCTTCAATGAAAACATTCCTAGGAAGAAGACATTTACAAAGTTATCTGGAGAGTAACGCCCGTGTCAGCGCTTGTGGATGTAAATTGTTTGGCAAAATGAAGTTACAGTGAACAGGCCGCAGTAATTAGATTAGATTAAATATACTTTATTCATCACCAGGTGACGGAAGGTCTTTGTTGCATCAGCAACAATGTTGCAATATATACAATTAAATTAAATAGCATGGTGCATAACATTTAAGAATTTAAATAATAAAAACTAAATTAAATAAAAATGTGTATCCAAGTGTATCTAAAGTGGAAGCGGTGCAAGAATGTTCTTCTGTATCTGGAAGGTTTTCTTGTATCTGGAATCTTCTCCTGTATCTGGAAGGTTTTCGTGTATCTGGAATGTTCTCCTGTATTAGAAATGTTGTCCTGTATCTGGAATGTTCTCCTGTATTAGAAATGTTCTCCTCTATCTGGAATGTTCTCTTGTATCTGGAAGGTTCTCCTGTATCTGGAATCTTCTCCCGTATTAGAAATGTTCTCCTGTATCTGTCCTTGTGAAGCGGAACTGGAGCAGTCAGTTGGAGAACCTGCTCTGCTGTCCCTGCAGTAGGGGGGGGACGGGGGGGACGGGGGGGGCCGGGTTATCCAATATGGACACTGCATGAAACTATTGTCCATGTTCAAAGTTCCCAAGCGAGGGTTCCGCCTGGAAACCTTTAGCAACAAGTGGATTGAAGTGCTAGTCTCGCCTTGGGGAACGCAAAAGAGCTGGAAGAAGCCGCCTGCGGGTTCTCCGTCAGCTTCAACAGCAATGGAGACAAAGTTGTGGATAAGACGAGGCCGGTGTTTTGGGGGATGGGAATATCCCCGGTAGGAGAAACGGCTGGGTGCTTAGAATGTTTAAATCTAGCCATGGTGGAAATGGAACCAATGAAACACTCCCCCTAATGCACGTTAGATTTTGGGATTTTCAAAATCATGACATAAGAGATCCTTTTCAGTAATATATAGCCCGCCGTGATTAGTTTTCTTCTGGGACAGTGTCACACAGAGGGGTTCCTTACGTAGTAGAATGACTTCATTAAAGCCTCAAGTGGGCAAACTATGACCAGCCACCAGCAGGGGGTTGTTTCTGCCTTTGATATTTGCACTACTTTTCAAACGGATTCCCCCCACCCCTCAACTGTTACCTGCAAAGGGTTTTCCCGACTGGACCACTGTGTGTTTGGGGATGGGTCTGCTGCTCTTCAATATGTAATTTCTGGGCTGGACTAATGTCGCCACACCCGGTCTCAGAGTCACTGCTGAAGGCGGATGGGTCACCTGCAGGTTAAGGTCAATCAATAAGATTACATTGAGACGAATTGTCCAGGGGAGAGAAAACAGAAAGATATACACAAAGCAACATGCATAGAACAGTCTAGGAGAATCTTCATATGCATTCCTCCATCCCAGCTCACAACAGGGTGAACCAGGCAGTTTGCCAGTAAAGACAACGCTCCTGCTAACTCCAGCTCATGAGGTGGTTTGACCCGCTCTTTTGTTTTGTCACGTTGAGCTGGAGCTAGTTGACAGTTCACCGCGGTGAGAAGTGAGCCGTGGCATCGAGTAGTCAACATACCTGCAAACTCATGAGGGGTGAAAAAGGTGACAAGGGGGTCGATTATTTCTCACCTTCGTATTACTCCCTTTAAGCCCCAAGGGACCAAATATGGTCCTTTTTAAAAAGAAATATTAAACTGTGTAAAACATTACAATAATCATGAACAAATATATTGATGCTACACATCAAATTAAATCAAGAGAACCTGGGCTACAATAATTAGTCAGCCATTTCAACACAACGCAAACACCAACTAAAATAGTTATTAAAATATCAATCATAATTTTCCCCCTTGGCATGTTTCCGGAACTAGCAACCTGAAGCTTGGTGCTATCAGAGAAAAAAAATGTCAAAAAGCAAGACAACTCGACACAGATTCCAAATATATTCACCAAATCCCTCTGCTCCAAAGCATCACTGAGATATGAACCAAAGAACACAGCAACATGAATCGTTCCATTGCTTATGAATATTGCAAATATTGCATTTTTTTTTTGCCCCAAACTGAACAACATAAGTGTATTGAACACCATACATAATATACAAGTGAAATATAAGGTTTGGTACATGAGAAAATGCAAATGGGGTTAGGGTTAGGGTTAGTTAAAAAATAATTTGCCTGAATTCTCTCTGTACTAAACCCTCTCTAACTTTGTTCTGCTTCACTCTTTCAAAGTCAAACTTTGCAGAGGGAAGGTTTACATATTGTGTTATGATTTTGGAGAGAGTTAGACCTTAGTGAGACATCATTTCAAAGAGCTAATCATCCTGAAAGTGGATTTTTTTATATTCGGACTTGAAACTTCTATTTTTGCTGTGTTTCAATATTGATTTACTCTTAACCAGTAACATATGTACACATCTAAACAAAAGCTCACATGGGTTGCCTTTATTATAACACCAACATTATTCAAATAGCTCTTGTGGTTGCAGAGATACACCCTTTTTAGGTTGGGTATGCAATTTCGAGCAGAATCCTAACAACTGCCTTGGGGCTTAAAGGGTTAAGCTGCACAGCAAATTGATTTTCATTTTAATATGCAAGACTTATTTTTAATGTTTTTTATTACTTATTTTTAATGGTTTTTATTACTGCCTTTGTACAGTGTTTGTATGTTCTGACTTTTTAAACTGCAGTGATTGTACCTGTGTCCCCGTATTGGATTGAATTGTATATATTGTTGTTGTATTTGTTGATTTATGGACTAAAAAATTGTTTTAAATAATAAGAAGATATATAAATATATTAGAGATGCTCCGATCAGGTCTTTTGGTGCCGATCACCGACAACCAAACACTGAAATCAGTATCTGCTGATCCGATAATACCGATTACTGGCGATTAAAGCATTCTATGTATTGTGTAGCATTATTTATGAAATGAATTATTCTTAACATTGGTTTTGTATTTTAAGTATTTACAATTACAATTAAAATGTAGTACATTTGCCAGTGTAGGGGATTTCAGATATGTATGGAACACATCTGCATCAGTCATTTCCTGTAACTCTTGGGGAAATCTATATACAGGACTTCAAATAATCAGAAATGTGCTTTTTTAACATACAAAAGTCTGACCTTTATTTTTATAAACTCTTCCTTGGTACAGTAAACATGTTTTAATTTTAACACAATTTAAGCTAAATCTCAGAAACGATCTATAAAGATAAAAAAATCAATTCATTGTTTACTTTTATTTGTTAGTGTATGATTTGTCGACATCTTATTTTGAAAACCGGATAATCTTTCACGTCTTTCCGCTAACTTTGCAAAAGCGGATGTTGGGTCACGTGAATCCTTCCGCTAACTTTATCAAAACCCTTGCGCGCTCCCGATCACCCCCCCTTTGAGAGTCTGCGCGCTGCCGGCAGCGGGCCTGGCAGCCGCAGAGAGCCTCGTTCAGCCGCGGCATGTCACTCTGTCTGTACGCGTCGCGTAGCGGAGCAAATAAAAAGTCACCTGTGAGCGTGGGCTGCCACTATATGACGTTGCGTAATCACTGCCAGAAAACAAGTTGAAGTACTTCCTGTTCCCAAACCGGAAGTACCGGGCCGGTCCCAACATCTTACATTCAGCAGTTTTCTGGCCACAGACCCCCGATGGCAGTGGCGGAGGAGCAAATCAACATATTAAAGGTCATTGTAGCGGCACCATTTCTTTTTAAGCTGTTATTTTAAGGTGGAAAAGTTACATAGTGGGGCTTTAAGTATGTGGCGATGTGTGAAGGGTTGGCTCAGTCATTAGTGTGGAGAATATATAAGGGAGGGGCTAAGGACACAGCCCTGAGGGGCTCCAGTGTTGATGATGATGATGATGATGATGATGATGGTTTATGATGTTACTGTGCCTGTTCCAACAACAACGAGTTTTTCAGCAACAGACCACAGACTGTTGTGAACCTTTTATTTCAGCACAGCCAACGCAAAAAAAAAAAAAGAAAAAATCACTATTGACAAGACGCTACTCCATACCCATTGTTACCATAGTTACACAACGACCATGCCCAACGTCAGTGGGACAGGGCAACGACACAGAAAAGACGCATAACATAACTGCTTGTGTTAAACCACAGATTATGGTGAATTATGACCTTGAGTTTACCTTGTTACATAAAAAATGTTTTTTCAATATCATGGGTTTGCACACCATTCTTTTCACAGAAATCTATGACTTCATAATAGCCATTTTGATATTAGAAATTCACTTGGAATATTAATAAGATGATGACGATCAATATGTTGTAGAGCTAATTAAGCTCATGCTTCAAAGTGTTTTCCACATCTTTCTCCACATTGCATCACTTGGTCAGTTTACATGTACTAACGGTTTTCCCGTAGAGTTTTTAATCCCTGATCGCTCAACGAAGCTGTACAAGAAAGGGTCCCCTTTTTGTTCATCTCATGCCCACGATACACACTCTAGCTCATGGATATGATGCAATCTCTGCTTTCATCCAGCTGCTCTACCGTCTCAAATTCTCCTCAAAGTGCATGCTTGTGACCACTTACACAGTAGTGAAAAAGGAGAAAAAAAAGACGAAAAAGAGTACAAATCACAAATGATATGTCACTCACATTTACTATTCTCTAAACACGAGATGACCTTTCTTTACCTGCTGGCTGGTACTGAGGTGCGGTCCTGGGGCGGTGCTGGACTGCTTCACAAGGTTGCTGGTAGAAGTTGAAGCCTGTTGGATGAATAACTGGGGGTCGGCGGTGAGACGACGCACTGCAGGAAGACTTTTCTGGCAGCAAAGACAAAAAGAGAAGGCTAAGCACAGTCCAACTAGAAGCAAGTAGGTTCATTATGGGATTAATATGCTTTGTTAAAGAAAACAACATGACTGTATTGACAACATATCTGAGCAGAGTCCATTGCACATGGTATGTCCAGATACCGAGTCCGAGAACCACATTTACTTAAACAATGATTAAATATCCGACATGCAACAGGTGTCGCCTTCTAAATTCAGCTCAACTTACTTTGCACAAACTACTGAAGATCCAAGATGAAGTCGATTAGCCCAAATGATCAATATGATATGAATGGAGCAGGGACACTGAAGAGGTCACATAGGACTTTGTTGTTGGAACTATCTTACAACCTTTTTTCTTTAGACAATGCCATTTTTGCCACCCAGTTTTAGGAATAAATCTGTGGAGATTGTGCAGAGCGTTGCAACACAAGCGGGCTGAGGTAGACTGCACAGGTAAAAGGATCGGATTTGAATCTGCTGTTTTTTTTGCCAATCCCGACCCATCCAAATATATCTGCATCATCCTTAGCTAAATTGCCGTCTGGAGTTTGAATCCCTTTTCGACATTGTGAGAGCGTACAGAACCCGCACACACCGAGGAGAGAAAGAGAACCTCTGGTCACCTTGAGGAAAGGCACCAAGCAGGGCTGTGGAGTGGACTTCAACTCCTGATAAAGCTGTTCCGTAAACTCCTCTGCTTCGAGCTTCCCTTCCTGCAGGACAGGAAAAAGTACAAATACTTCACTTTTTTGCACATTTGATGTTACTCAAAGCATTATGTTCTAAACCGAAGAGAATGAGCTGGTAAATTAGTACTGATAATACCTGATGAACAATATGCAAATATAAAATGGGCAGTATGAGAAGAACAGGCCAAAATATCAAACTTAGACTTAGACAACCACCAATGTTGACGACGCGGTGACTACGTCTTTGTTTTCAAGCCTTAAATGAACATCTTTTATAACATTCAGACTTCATCAATCCAATACTCTACTAAGTGGTGTCGTCATGTGGTGATGAAGAGTAGAGACGTACCAGCAGACTCCTGACCAGTCCTCTTACGTTGTTAGCCATGTTGGCAGACCTGGAGTCACTGGAGGCCAGCTTGATGAGAGTCACCAGGAAGTTCTTGCACTTCTTCACACTATCCAGGGTCGCCTGTTGATATGATAGGATATGATATTTCTTTATTTGTCCCACAGTGGGGATATTTCATCAACTTGGGTCAATTTGTAACACTCTTCTTGTCCCTTCATAGCACAATTATGTAATGGTGCAATAAAAAAGAAAACACAAATCACGACTACATATAGTTTTGTAATGTCATCTCCTCATGCAACACAGATGAACTGTGATCAGCGCTTAGTATTTAATTTGAGCTAATTGTCTCATATGAAATAAATCATTAAATCATATATAAGACTCATAATATATTTGTTGATAATTTTAGTAGTAGTGGAAAAAGTACGAAACAAAATACGTAAGAAGAATTAGTGGATGTTTATGTTGATCTGTACTGACATCACAAGTGAAATCCAAACCTAGAAGACAGCTCAGATCTGGGCCTGGTTCCGACTCACCTGACCAACGGTGGTTGGTGTTTCCTTTTTGGTTTCCGTGGCGACTACCTGAATGCGAGGCTGGCTTACCCGTTCAGAGACGGTGCTGAGGGTCTGGACTACAGCTGGTTTGGGAGTCACACCAATCACCTGAACAACACAATAAAATCTATCACTCCAATACCAAAACCAGCAGCAGATATAACTGACCAATAGTACGGCAACAGGCATGAACTGGTGACGGCTACTGGTCAATTGAGCAAATAAGACGCGTGTGGTTGTGCTGTGTCCTGTGTGATCTGTACTCCAACAGGTTGATGAGAGTCACACTTGAACTTCACATGAGTCGGTTCCATCTGTGAATGGGAACCTGCCCGTAGTCAAACTTTGAAGCCTCTCTGCATTTTGGTGGAATGTCGAATATGGTACAGGTTACACTACGACGCCCTCGTCCCCTTAATACGAGGGCTTCAGTCTAGCTCCAAGTGACCTCTGGGACTGGTCATTTCTTTACAAGAAAACGATGGCAACAGGACAATGTGATAATGAATACACCCGGGTGAAGTTAAACATGTGGGACTCGTCTCCTTATTGTGCAAACTGTCAAGCGAGGCATCAGATAGTTTGTATCACTGGTTAATGAGGGCCACAAACAATATTATAATGACACTAAGAAGTTACAACAGTCTTCATTGTATACGCTCAGTATCATGTCATCATTTATGATCACTATTAGTGAAAAGCGAAGTATTGTCATCATCATTAGTGAGAGGCAAAGTATTATCACTATTAATATTAGTGGTAAGTGTTCATATTAATGATAGGCCATATATCCTTACTAATGAAAGGTAAAGTATTATCATTAATGACAGATAAAGCCTTATCATAAGTGTAATGTGTATGATTTGCAGTAAAGATGCTCGTCATGACCAAACACTGCATTAACGGTGTAAACCAGCGTGTGTACCTTTACCACAGCGCTCTTCTGGATTGGTGCTGGGTGGAAACTGGGAGGGGCGGTCATCCTGATCACGGTCACCTTCTCATTTGTTTTATTTACTGTAGATAACTAACACAAACATGCCAGGACGTTAAGATTACAGGAGTGAGGGTGTCACTTCATTTGCCTATTTCACATGAATGTAAAGCAGCAGCACACGCATACCTGTGGGACCAGTAGTTTAGGTGCTTGACCATTGACACCTCTTGGTGCCTGCTGAGCCTGTGCTAAGGCCTGCTGGGATACGAGCATCAGCTGACCACTGTCACTGCGGATCAACATCATTCCTGGCAGAATTACAATCCAAAATCCCTTACTTTAATCATTGATGCTTTGTCTCGAAATAAAGAGCGTGCTGGGTAAAATACGCATGTAAACATTGTGGACCAAACATAGTACAAACACAGAAAGTGGGCGACCCTTAACACATGTTACAGACTAAACACACAATCTACTAAATATGAAAAACGAAATACAAGACAGTAACAGTGGTCAAATCTGTAAACACAAATGAGAGCACCATCCATCAGGACTAGAATCTAGACAACAACATTAGTGTGTCACAGCTCACCTGGCGGGATCTGGATATTGGCTGGGAGCTGTGTGGAGGCAGTCTGTGGCAGCCGGGAGGGCACAGTGACCGTCTGTGTACCCGCTGCCCTTGGTACAGTTATCACCACTGTCCTTCCTGGGGTTGTGGCCTGGATTTTGGTGGCCACCTGGCTCAAGGCTGGTTTTGTGCCCTGCGGTTGCCCGCGAGCGGCCACGCCTCCTGGGGTGGACATCTTTGCTACCACCATGAAAGAGGAAGTCTGACGCCCTGTGACTGCAACTGCAGAGGAGGTGGGTTGGTGGAGATGTCCAATTGGGATGACTTTAGGTGGGGCAGAGACAGACACCACCTTTGGGACAGCTGCAGCAGTGGGTGGAGGTGGCAGAGCAGTGGGGGGTCCACATTTGGCTGGGACCTGTAATATCTTGACTTGAATAGCGTTGTCTCCACTCGCTACTGCCCCACAGGACTCCATCTTTTGAGCTTCAAGAACCACTTTATTCATGGCCATAATTATTTCTGAATGGAGGGGGAAAAAACAGTAGGATTTCATACATAATACAAAAATATGAGACATAAAAGCAAGTGTGTTTGTTTCCCAAGTGCTATGCCGTTATGTTAGGTTATATTGATCCAGCCTGTAACCCCAGTGAAACAAATATTACATTTAAACAAACCAACACAAGCATGCCTGTTCTAGGGGCTGAGCTCAGTTCTGAGCAGTCCACTTATCAATAAATACTGAACCAGCAAATTAACTTTAAGTGCTTACTTTACACTGGCAACTTCAGATACATGTTGTTGGAGAAGACTAACTAACTAACTAAGGTTAAGATAACTACCCATTAGTGTTACAGTTCATGTTAGCAAAGTTAAATGACATAACGGTTTTACGTTGGTATTTATATAATTTGCTTTGGTTCATCCTGGTCATATGTGCAGAAGTATTACCTGCCGCCTGCTTGGTTCAGCTTTAGAAAAAAAGGACCAAGTTTGATATTAGCTAGTTAGCTTAGTTAACAGAACATTAACATAACTTTGTCACAAGATGTTGGTCCGAGTTTATTTCATCCAAAGGAACAAAGCGTGAGAGCTGCAGTCGTGAAAGTGGATAACAGTACTGTCCTATACAAAATCATATTCGCCACGTTTTCTGTGAAAAAGCAAAGTGACGAGCTCACCTGTTGCGGGTGTTCCGACAGCAGCGTGGCCCTGAACTCACCCTGGGCCCGTGCTGCATTTGGGGGCACACGCCAAGATTGGCGAGCCGAGAAGAGCTCCGGTGACTAAACAATTAAAACATTATTTTTAGCACGACACATGTTAGTGAAAAATATATGGCAGAATGCATGTGAACTGAAAGTCTCCCTTTTTCCAATATTATTTGATACGACAATACTATAGTAGTCTTTGACTTGAATGTTAATGAGTAGTGCAGTTTCCAGCCAGCAGATTACGCAAATGCACCGTTTCCGGTCCAGCATTTGAACAGGTAAGAAATAATAAATCGTTATTTTACGGAAGCGTCGACGTCCATAATACTAAGCGTAATGAGAATAATATGATAAGAATAACTTCTTCCAATAATCTTTTGAAGCGTGTTGGAATCTGGAGGAGCAGCTCTGTAGCCGTAGACACAACAGACCAACACATATGATCACTATTGTCAGTGATCAGTGATCAGTGGAGAGGAGGACACTGGAGATATTCATATTCATATTGGATAACCCGAATCAGCCTCTCAGTTTCCTGACCACTGCAGTAAGAATTACGTTAATCCCCTCTGGCCATTTAATTCCTGAACTGTAACACAATTTGTTTGTTTGTTTTGTTTGGTGACATCTTTAGTGTTTTTGTTTAGTTTACTTAGTTAATGTAATATTATTTTTCTATTCAATATGTTCAATATGCTGCCGTAGCAAAACATAACGGAATATATATTGATACAGAGATTTTGAATACACTATCTGCAATTTTTAACAAACAGCAATTAGACTGTTTTTTGTAATTGTTGTATTTTAATTTCTATAAACAAGCATAGAAATGCCTTCATATTTCCATAAGAGTATAGGTCCCTTCACGGAAGGATCTCTGTGTAACCAACTATTACATTTATTTTCTGCTTTTCTAACCATTGAGCTAAAATCATATGTCTTGTGCTTTGATTACAAAGATTCAAGGATAATTTATTGTCAATATGCAACGCAGGGTTGCACCACAAAATGCAGAAAAAAACGTTGAACAAAAACAGTAGTGCTTTCCTCTCATGCATTTCTTTTTTACTATCATCAGAAGGAATGCAACAGCAGCAACAAAACACTCTTGGCTCAAGTGATCTAGACTGGACCTTTCAGGACCACAGATGGTGCCCCCTAGGACCACGGATAACCTCCCCCCCCCCCCCCCCCAGCACCACGGATGAAACACACATCTCTACTTGAAACACCCAGCTGATACACACACACACACACACACTCACACTCACACACACACACACACACACACACACACACACACACACACACATATATAATATAATCCATGATCTATTCATTCTGTATGTGGCAAACACCAACCAGATGTCTGGACCCCCAAGGACCATAGATGGAGCCCTCGGACTAAGCATCAGGAACTCTCAGTGCCACAGATGGACCTCCAGATCCCCGGGTTCTTCCAGGATCAAGGCTGCTGGAGTCACCATGTGGCTCCCATTGCACTTCCTTTGAGGCAGTAGACGTGAGACTGAGAGGCCAGCGCCCTCAATGTCCACGTTGAAGCTGCTATCGTCATCATGGACGTAGACAATGTCTCAATCCTTGAGGACTACATATTTGGTTGTAAATGTGATTAATGATATTGGTCTAATAAATAAATAAATACAAATCTTTAATAATCTTCCTCTCCCTGATTCATTCATATAAACTTAACACATTGAATCATATAGATTATAGAAGTTATAATTTTAGGATTGTGACAACCAGGTAGAGGAAGGAACAGGTTCATGGAATCATGGAACAGAATAACGGAACAGAATAACGGAACAGAATCACGGAACAGAATAACGGAACAGAATCACGGAACAGACTCATGGAACAGAATCATGGAACAGAATAACGGAACAGAATCACGGAACAGAATAACGGAACAGACTCACGGAACAGACTCATGGAACAGAATCATGGAACAGCAGAGCAAACGAGTCAAAAAAAAGGAAGTTGGTTCATGAATGGCTTTAACCATATTATATATAATGACAATTATAAGTTGTTATTACTATTATTAGGGCCCAATCACTGAATTATTCAGAGGACCTTTTTTCATCAGATTGCAGCCATCTCAGAAAACCATGAACCCTTAAGTCCTATACGTTGAGTCTGTGTCTTTGCTCTCGTCATATGAGTCATAATTCACATGGCTCCTAGACGTCTTGGTCCTTTAAATGTAGACATCGGAAACAAAGTGCCCATATATTTTTCCATGGAAGGGCAGTTTCTGAAAAATGTAATATCATTCAGGGCTTTTTAATTCACATTTTGGTACATTGAGAGGGCATTTTTGCACATGTATATCCAAATTAGTATCCAGTCGTAGTTTTTAAAATACTATTATCAATCGTTTTTTGACTGCATTTGAATCATTGTGATAATCTTATAGTCATATCATCAGCTGTAGCCACCAGCCATGTGTGTTATTTCAGCTTTATGTCAAACTTAATGGATTTATTAATGTTGAAATGGCACATTTAATAACCGCAGTCAGTGGTCTGAAAACATGGTATGAATTAATAATGGTTGGGTTGGACAATACGATGATGAAGAGATATTTAATAGCTGTCCTTATATATCATTGGGGGTATTATGATGATGTGGTCAACATTGTAAATCACAGAGCAGGACTGTTCTATGGCAGTATCAATTTACAGAATGTGTGCACCAATGTGATGCAGTACCTGCTTTTTTAGGTATTTAATTCAATGTATTAGCTCCAAACAAGAACATTAGCATCGGTTTATGGTATCTACCAACGATTTCCCAATGGAATTCCAATGACTATATCTCATTTAAAATGACATATATCATGATAAAATAGTCTATCAATACTGCATATACCAAAGTACTAGCCTCCATTTCATATCAATAGAAATGTTAATGCCAGTGTAACTCAGATGAATCTAATTCCCATGGTCCCCTGCAGATCCCTGCACCAATGGATCCATGTGTTTACTGTAATGATACTGCTGTGGGTAAACCTATGCGGCAGATATCTCAGTCAACTAGACTAGAGGATATTCACTGTCTTTCAGAAACAGTCGCTAATGTGTGTGCAAACAGGGGGACTTCTGTTTGTTCAGTCCTTGAATTCCTTTTTTATTCGGGTGAGGGTCGGGTGGTATCGGCTGCCTCGGCTTTCCCTTCGTAGGATGTATTCACTAAACTGGGAGGAGTCCACTCCACCGCCACATGAACCTGTGATCCAGAACCCTCTCTGCTGCAACTGCTCCAACACCTGCAGACACAAAAAAGCAAAACAAGACATGTAAGCATGTTTCTGTGTGTATTCTGGAAAGAGTAGTGACCATTTGTCGATGTGCCACATTGGTCCACATTGAGGAACAGCCATTGCACGAGTCACAGCTGGAACAGAACGGCTAAAAACAACACATTGTCTGCATTCATTATTACCAGGATTGTCTCATATTTCTAAAAACACAAACATATTCAGAAAACATGAACAAATACATAAACGCAACCAAAGATGTTTTGTGTTTTTAACTAAATGCTGTGTGGATGTCATCTTCATCTGGTGGGCAGCTAAATCCACAAATCTTCCCTAAAAAAGGAGGAGCAATAGTCTGTGCCCCAAAATAAAACTGAAAGTTATGTGTGAATATGAGATGTGAAAGAATAATGAAGCTTTGATTAGTTGCGTATTGCTCTCTGATATATCTCTGATATACCGGTAGTCTAAAGTTATTTTGCCTGTGTATACATGTGTTGCTAACAATAGCGGAGAAAGAGGCCCCTGGGCTTTAGGTCACTCTTCATTTTCTCAAGATAAAATCCATTTCACTATCTGGGTTGAAACATCAACTACTTTAGAAGTAGTCCATTCGTTTGTGTCCCTCCCCTTCCTAGCAAAGGGAACAACACGGTGACCGTATCTCCGTTTGCCCTCAGGAGTTCTCTGCTCCTCTGACTGACTGATATTTCCCCTGAGACAAAAATAGACAGGCAATAATGCAATGTGTCAGCCATCCATGTATCTCCACACAAGTAAGTCATTGGCTGATCCTCAACACTTTCAATATATTATAGGACTCTTTGACTGAAGCGGACGAACAAAAAAAACTCAAGTAAAACATTTCCTAATAACTTTGATGGATGGTGATATGCAGAGACAGGGCTGGAGATGAGCAGCACAGAAGAATGGCAGAAACCCCAAATCCTGATGTTCAAAGTGTACCTTAACTAAGACCGTGTTAAGGGTCTGAATGATTTGGTCATTGTGTTATTTCAGTTTTGTCTTTGGAATACATTTGGAAATCTATTGTGTATATTAATGACAGATATTTAGTATAATACTGCAATATAACAAAATGGAAAAAGTGAAGGGAACTAAATGAACGTTGATGTACTGTATATGAGATGTCCATGAGAAGGTTGGGTTATGGTTAGGGTAAAGTTCAATTCATCCATTCAGTATCAGACATCCTCCTTCTTGCAGTGTTTCCCAGCTCTTCCTGAGGGGCCCGCTTGAGATGTATAATCTCTCAAGCATGGGTTCGGAAAACCTCAAAAGGTCCAGGAGTTATTCTGATCAGATACTGAACCACCTCCGCCGTCCCCTTTCCACAAAACGAAGCAGCAGCTCTACCCCGGATGTCTGAGCTCCTCCCCCTGATACTCAGGCTGAGACAGGATGGAAGCTCACTTGTATCTAAAATCTCAATCTTTCGGTCACTACCCCGAGACCATGACCATAGGTGCTGGTGAATTGTAAGGTTTGACTCCCTCTTAACAACAACTGATACAATGGCTGCATTACTTATGCATTACCACCTGCCCATTTAATGCTACATTTGACCCTCACTCGTGAACAAGACCTCGTCACCCTCGCTCACTCCCAACCTGTAGGCACATGTTCAGAGAGAACCATGGCCTCAGACTTGGAGGTACTGAGACTCATTCCTACTGCTTGACACTGGACTGTGAACTACCTGTCTACAACCACAGCTCTCAGGTTGTACAAGGATACCTCGACATGCCATATACATGGCTCGTACCAAACAACCCCGACACCCCAACTTCCCACAGTAGCCCCCGATGGGACACGCCGGGGGACACGATTGTTCACAATATCTGAATCCAAAAAACACACACGGACTAGATGAGTAAACTCTCATGACTCCTCCAGCGGGCCTCCCAGGGTACAGAGCTCCCTGCTCCACGGCCAGGACTGGATATGCCGTCTACGAATGATAACAGAAGCAGTGGATATAATAGTCATAAAGATGATAAAATCATCATCATTTTTTAAACAAATGATTTAAACCCCTCTTTATACTGGTCAGCGCTCAAATATTCTGCTTTACTGGGGAAAACATAACAATACAGAAGCTTTGGGCACTTTAACGATCATGTCCCTGGGACCTTCACACTACGTGCTGCCTTGTGTTTCATCAATACGAACACTGCACCTGATTGTACGCATGTCCAAACCCTTAGAGCCTTATTAGTTGGTTTCTTGTACGTTATTGAATGGCTTACAGAATATGAAGGTAAAAAAAGGAGCAGTGGTGTCAAAATATGCAAAGAGAAAAGCTGATCCTGAGAACAGTTGAGTCATTACGGTCTGATCCCTGACTGACATTGGTGTTAAAGGGTTTGACCTCTGAATCCAGAGTGTCATTTGTACCTGGACAGAGTTGAGCTGGCAGCAGCTGCTGAGCGGGAAGCGGATGATGTGCGAGGAGGCCTGCTTCCAGCTGGTGTTCAGGGAATTGGCGTCTCTGGCCTCAGGAAAAACCTCCTCGATCACGGCCCGGTGGGCGCTCACGCTGATCCTCTCACCGAGCTCGGGGGCCACATGAATCACAACACACTCCAGAGACCCCCCACCGCATTCCTGCTCCGTCCTCCAGCGCTGCAGCTCAACCTGCAGAGGAGTCAGCTGAAAGAAACCGGCCTCTTCGTACAGCAGGGGGTATTCCTGAAAACACACACACACAATATACACACAACAAGGTCAGAGACATACACAGACAGACAAGATCAAGACAAGATCATGAAAATACACACGCATGCAAACAGAAGCCCACAAACACACACACAGTACGTACGTGAGCAGAGCATTAGTCAACATAGCATGATTTACTCATGATGAGTTAGACTTTTCATTTTTTTTATTGTTAAATTTAAGAAATGAAATATGTCCTTGTCTGCTATTTTATTTTATTGTATAGATTGTGCATTGTTTCATACCTAATATTAATATTTTCTGTTTACTCTGTAACCGTGCTTGCTGCTGCAACAACCACATTTGGGATCTATCTGATGTATATATATATATATATATATATATATATATTAAGGAATAAAAAGAATATATATCTATTATAGAATAGTAGCTTAGCAGTTCTGGAGGCAATGCCAGTCTACAATATGTGGCTCACAATTTTTCTTGGTGCAAATATTTAGTCATAATGTCTGTACTCATGTTTATGTTGACAAGAAGTCATAAAGTTGATAAAAAATATGACTGAGTGCAGTCCCCGCGTTTGAAGTAGAAATGGCATAATATGTGTATAATATCTTAAAATTGCTTTGTGCAAAGTAAACTCTTATTTACAGTTGATTTAATTGATTTATCTCCTGTGTTTTGGGACTGTTCAGATAAACTGTGGCAGTACCTGATCAAAGCTCTAGACACTCACTTTGAAGTCATCGGGGATGAGAAGTTTTGAGGTCCGAAGGAAGTTAAGTATGTAGCGGAACATGGGTCCATCCCGATCAATGAAGTAGTGCTGCTTAAGACTGTCCAACACGATGGGCTCCGTTCCCTCGAACAGACGACCGATCCTGCCAGAAACCATAAAGACGGAAACAGAGTCCTCTTCATCACAGACATCCTAACATGTACTGCAGCAGCTGGATGTTCTGAAGCCTTTTGCCAACTTTCCATCTTATTCTCTTTCTTAATCTTATTTTAGTGTATAATTGTAGCGATGGTGAAGCAGCTTAACTTCTCATCAGTACCCCTGTAATGAAGAGCATGAATTTTTGTAAAGGAAGGGGTAATAGGGTAGATGGATCAAACAAACACAAGATTTTAACACAGAAAACCGCTGTTCATGTCCAGTGTGCAAACAAGTCAACCATGACTTATTTCATCATACTTTTAATAAGCAACTGACATAATGTACTAAACCTAAACCTATTCCTTTTGTTGCCAAAACCTAAGCAAAAACTTACCTTGAGTCACTGACTAAGTGGCGGTATCTAATGAGACAAGTGACAGTTCAAAATGCTTATTACGTATGTACGTTAAAAGAGTTATAGCCCACTGTAATAATCTTCCCCTCCTAGCCAATGGCAGGGCTTCCACAGTCAAATCACGTGACCGTAGAGTGGCAGTGTGGGGGTTGGTTGGCATCAGCTGCAGATGGAGAGAAGGTGCAGAGGCTTGCACAACGACACTTCTGTGAGCATTTGGCCTGACTGTTAATCCTGAATGCTGCAACAACATATAGAGAATTATCCCAGTGACGCTCGGTCCAGAACAATTAACTCACAAGCTGCAGAGGCAGGTGGCAGCCGAGGTTCAGAGGGAAGAGGTCCAGCAGGACTCGGTCTAGTTTGAAATGAGACCCGGTTCACATGCAAGTCTGTGTCTGAGCCCATCGGTCACTCACCTTTTACTGAGTATGTTCAGACACAAATGTGTTCTTAAAATGCATTGTTATACAGAACTGTTGACTTAAGACTTTCATCCTAACATTGTGCTCTGAGGGGGGTGATTAACAAACGGTATCGAGAGGAAGAATGGTTACACTCGTACATACAGCTCATTTCTCTTTCTTGGAAAAGGGAAAACTATAACTGCACTGGCAGATTTATAGGTTATATCAGACCATGTGAGACGTGAGAGTGTTTATTTTTTAGTGTATGAATTCAACTTTTAATTATTGAGAGGACGCGTTGACTTGTCTTTTCGGTATTTACAAGTTAAGATCCCCCCCAAAAAGGAGTGAGTGGTTAATGGACCAGCAGCACTCAATTAACAGTTAAATAATCATTAAAACACACATGCTGAATGCCACTTAGCAGATTTAAAAGTGCTTACAATCACCTCTATTATATTTGAGTTTTTTTAAAACAAGATGAGGGCACTAACAGAGATCCACAAAGGCCACATACTCAGTATTAAACTGTGGAAACACCGGCAGCTAAACGTATACTACTTATGGGGGTCAAGATGAAGAGTGAGTCATGGGAACATCTACAGAAACACTGACTAACTGTCTCAGCACAGTTACCATGTTATTACAGTAGCCCAGAGCGTGCAAACCACGAGAGGGAATCTAACGTTGTTATGTCAACCTGAAGGCCACGGTAGTTCTTCGACACAGAATACGAGTGGAGAGGTCACAATTGGTCACAATCTGTAACACCTCCACTAGATGCCACTAAATCCTACACACTGCTCCTTTAAAAGAACACTGAATGTTCATCTTTGCTGTATGTTTTATTATTATCTACTTTTTATTATACATTAAAAAAAACTTAACCTAAGCAGAGAGCTCATAAAAAAGACTGACATATATTGGAATATTAGTTTATTAACTAAATTGATCAATTAATTTACTCAAATGTGGGATATACCTTGTATTACACCAAATGCTGATTAAGATTACACGTCAGGATTTAATGTAAGGCGTTAGATATATTTCAGGAGTTTCACCTATATTAAGGTTATTTTTTATAGTGGATGTGTGTTTCTCACCGTGACTCGGGGTACTTTGTAAGGGTGGCCAGGCTGCTGGTGTACATGTGTCCTCCTACGTCGATGTGGACGGGTGCGTTGGCTTTGGTGAGCTGGGCGGGTGTGGGGATGCCGGCGGAGCCCAAAGGAGACGCAGAGACCTGCTGCTGACTGGACATACAGTTTTCCTGGTACACATAAACACACGCACAAACACACACACGACTGTAGTATCAGTTGCAGCGTAATGTCGTTATCAGATGTCAACAGAGACCAGTGAGACATTTACAATTTATTTACAATGCATACCAGATTGTAAAAAAAATATATTTTATTTATGTCACCAACATGACATCATTAGTTGGTGTAAATACAACATTTTAATATAGGCTGCATTATTATGACACAAATGTGGAGGATGCTTACAATGAGGAGGGACGCATCGGACACTCTCTTCCCTGATTCCACCATTGATCCATTTTAATTCATCTGGGAATCCACTATCTTAAAGCTGCACTATTAAAATGTTCAAATCAACGATGAACCTACACAAAATGATCATCAACTTGGTCCAGGCAACTCCTCTCTGCTCTTTGAGGCCATGTCTTTGAGTTTTACATTTGTAGTGACAAACACAAGAGAATTTTCACTCAACTTTTCAACTTGTATGTTCAGTGTTTTTCAGCTGGTTTCTGTTGAACCTCAACTTCCCTGCTTTGGGTCAGTGTAATGAAGAACTGGTCATAGTCACACATTGGTTTAAGGACTACAGTTTCAAATCCTCAATTTGCATTTTGTTTTTTAGCATAGAAGTGAATAAGCAATTATTAGGGGATGCAATGTTACAATTAACAGTGTGGAAGGGTTAACGTTGTATGACTCCAGACAAGGTTGGTTGGGCTCAGTCTCTAAGCTCTCATCAACATCACTCGATTGAAGTCAGTGTTCACTATTCAGAAGCAAACAGTGACACAGACTAGCTGGTAATGGGTATAAGAGGCTACTAGTGGCTACATAGTGAAGCATTTTACAGCTAAAGAAACATATTTATCTTGGGAGTTGGTCGTCGTGATCAAAAACAGAATAAAAAGGAGGGGGTATTTGGCTTATATTCATCAGGTGACCAGAGACTTGAACCGTCATGTCTGCTGGCTGCGTACAACGAGACACCTGTTTATACCTTTTGCAAACAAAAACAAATGTTGATCATTTGTAAATCTTGTTCTGCTGCTCCCTAGTGACCAAACATAATTGAATCTAATATAATAACATACCAGGCCTATTGGATTAAACTATCATAAACCCAATACAGTTCACAAGGCAAGTGTCTCTAATTGCACCGCAGTGAACCAGTGCACGTTGCCCTGTGACCTCCACGTGGACTGGCTGGCGGTTCTGACCCACTGAGTTTTAGAAAACTGCTGATGATTTGAGAGCCGTGTCTCCCAGGTAGCCTCAGGACTGCCAGATGATGCCAGAGGTGTGAAGCAAAGAAGCACTGAGACAGCCTGTCAGGCACATAGAGGACTTTGCTCTGTCGGAGCACCAGCTGTTCCAGATGAACCCAGCATACTTTTACAATGGTGCCTGGCAATTAAGAAGCAACGCGTTAAGCTCAGAAAGAAGCAACACACAGGACAAGGAACACAGGCCTTCACTGTTGAGCTGTTTTCTCATTGGGTTCCAAACGGCTCTTTCCACCTCTTCACTTCTACTCCACTTGTACGTCTTGCAAGGTCAGAGGCTAGATTACTCTGACCCTTTTGTCTCTGAGTGAATGTTTGTGTATATTTCTGGCGGAAAGTTGTTCATTTTATAACTATATATAAAGCTAGTACATCAATTGTATTCATGACTTTGCATTAACTATTTATTTCCCCCCTCTCTCTCTCTCTCTCCGTCTCTCTCTCAGTTGGCCATGCATGCGGCGGATTTACGCACGAGCTGTGAGCGCCCAGCCTTCATGAAGACGACAGGCGATCAGACAACCTGTTACCTGTGTGGCTGCTACGACCGGGGACCGCGCGGCAGGCTGGGTGTTTATACGGGACTCCGTGGCTCTCGCAGGCACCGGCTCGCTCTCGTTCCGCTCTACAGGTGACTCCGCGCGTGTCCCGAGGCGCACGCACAGCCTCTTGGGTTGAGGAGCCCCCGGGTCCTCCTCCGCACTGACTTTGTTTTTTGGAGTTCTTGTTATTATTGTTGATGATGTATTTATTGTCGCTGCTGCCGGCTTCGAACTCGCAACGACGTCGCTTACCCGGCGGACGCACGGGATCACGAGCTGGAGATGGGACTGCGCGTGGCCGTCGATCGTTTCCGTGGCAATGTAAAGCGTCGTCGACCTGGAGCCCGCGGCGCCCACGATGCTGTTGAGCGTTGCTATGGAGACGGCACCGATGCAGTGGTTGGTGTAGGTCTTGGAAAGCTTGGCTGCACGCGACAACATCTGCATCCTCGTGCCCAACAGGTTCTTGCCGATAGCTTTGTTCTCGTACCACGTCACGTCGCTTGCGCAGCAGTGGTCCCGGGGCCGCTGGAAGAACGCCCTGCAGAGCGGGTTCCGCTTCGACACGTAGCGGACGAAGCTGGCGTACGGACACTGCTCCGAGCCGGTCTCGTACATCCGCGGCAAGGTGCCCTCGCCTGCGTCCGGACGCTTCTTGTTCCAGGCAGCGGAGCGGGACTTGTGGTATGGTCCGAGAGCTTTAAAATAGACAAACTTTCTCCCGTCCTCATCCACCGCCAGACCGAACGAGTCCTCCTCCAGCTCCCGCTGGTTCTCCCGGCCCCTTGTGCAGAAATACATGCAGGTCTCGAACCAGACTTTGTTGAGCAGCCCGAACGGCGTGTCGGTGTTGAACACAGAGGACTCGTACAGTTTCCGCAGGTCCGAGCGCGTGATGGCTTGTTTCTGCACCACGGGACCGGCGCCTTGCTCCTCCAGCCTCCGTATGACCGCGGCCAGTGTCAGGTTGGCGCTGCGCAGCTCCGGGTCCTTGGTGAGGTCCAAGGTGCGGCAGTAGGGCGGCTCGTTGAGGTACCGATTCAGGGAGCTCCGGATGCTAATGAGGGACGACTTGCTGTACAACTGGCCACTTTTGGAGCGCGCCTCCGCGTAAAAGGAGCGCAGCACCGCGCAGAGCGCGTCCTTCTCCAGAGTTTCAAAGTCTGGACTTTGGGCTTTCTCGCCGAGGTACTCCCTGAAGATCCTCACGGCATACCGGGTGGCCAGGCGGGTGTTCTCGCTCAGCTTGTTCCGCTCAGACCGGTGAAAGTCTCCCTCCAGGTGAGACTCCAGCCCCGTGGCCACGCTGCTGCTGCCGAAGATGTCCGCCTCCCCCTCCTCCTCTTCCCGGTCCATACTCCGCATAACGACCGCTTGCATTTCAGCGGCGGAACCGCTGGAGCCCAGCACTGTGCCCCCTGACTCCCACTCCAGCTCCACACCCTCTCTATCAGACTCCTCGTCCTCTTCATCTCCGGTGATCTGAACCTCTTGGATCTCATCTTCATCTTCCTCGTCGTTACCCTCCTCCCAGCGCCTCTCGGGGCAGCTCGTTCGCTCCCGCTCAGTGTCTCCGCGGGCAGGCATCCTCGCCATATTGCGGTCTGTACGGCAGTCCTCCGGCAGAGCGCATGCGCTATATTGGACCGCAGCGCTGAAAGCCGTTTGTGTTTAAGTGACCTTCAATCGTGCACGCTCTTTTTTTAAGGCACGGGGAGCGAGCGCAGCGGGAGGGTACATTTGGAAGCGCGCTCCCTGTCCAAAAAAGGCTGCAGTATTGGACTGCATATTGGACCAGCAACATGCACACGCAATGTGATGTGGTGGGTAACAGGACTGCAGGAGTGTGACCTCCACTATCATCACGAGACAGGCACACCACCACGTTGGTAAACCAGTTTGATATGTTGTGACCAGTATTAGTGGATAAGTAAGACGACAAATAGATCCAGCAGTCAAACAGGGACTGACTTTATTCACGTCTTAGTACCTCAACTTCTACTGTATTCTGACCAAAAACACAAGGATTTAATGGAAAGAACAGAATAGTCAGTTGAGAATATCTAATCAAATGTAAGCATCATCACACATGCACACAGTATTTTACAGTCATTAAGACACATGTGTACAGCTCTTACGTGGTTACGCTGCATTTCACTTATTTACATAACTGAAATATGTATGATGCACGAGGTGTGTGTGTGTGTGTGTGTGTGTGTGTGTGTGTGTGTGTGTGTGTGTGTGTGTAAGTGAGTTCAGCTCAGGACTTGTGTGCAATCTGATGGTCGTCATGAATAGAACTGGAATGAGAAGACATAAAAACACTTTAACAAAAAGGATCCATCCCAACAAGCAAATAAGATGAAACGTGCAAATATTGACTCATAGATCCGTCATAAATGAGAAGCTATATGACCTGCAGCCTTTGCACATGCATGAACATCATATGCAGAGAAATTCAGTTTTTTTTATACAATCAATACAAAGTAAGGAAAGGAGAGCTCACCAACACACATCAGTAGCGAGGAAGGTCAGAGTTGGGACACGCCGTGGGCTTGTTGTGGAGCTTCTCTCTCGACCTTGGAAACAACAAGGTCTTCGCTGTGTTTTTCCTGCCGTGTATAGTATAGCGCTGGTTTCTCTCCTCTTCTCCGGAGTGTATGCGGACTGCTCGGCAGAGAAACGAGAATCAATGCAGAAACTTGTTGCTCTTGCATCCAACAGCTGTTCTGTTTGAACCAAGTTTAGGCTGAATAAACAAGCTTGCAGGCTTTAACTCAAATGAGATGCAGTGACTTAACCCAAGTTAGAGAAGAAGAGCTGTGAGTGAGTCAAAGTATGCTCTGCACCAGCCCAATTCATGAGAAAGGCCTTTGGTTTACGTTTTGTAGAGGTGACCGGCTTCCCCTGACCCTCTCTGTCAACGGTTTGCGTCACCTGCACCTATACGCGTCGTCTTATTTCAATAGGTAAGCCTTTATCTGCCGAATGACATCTAATGTCATGGTCCAAGGAGTTGTGTTACTTTGTTTCCCGTTATAGATGTTCTGTCTTGTATTACCTCCTGCCTGGTTTGATTCACATGTCTTGGCAGCCACTGTCACCTGCCCCTCGACAGTCTCTGTGCTCCGGTTTGTCTTCTTTGTCTTCATCAAGTTCGGTTTATCCGCCTGATTTCTTCTGGACTTCCAGCTTGTGAGCTTCTTTTAATTTTTAGGCTGACCCTACAGCCTGCTGTTACATACATATACATCTGCATTATCTCTGACGTTGAGATCATCATGCATCCCTCATATGTGAGCTTGACACTCACAAGGGCCACAACTTTAGTGAAGCTTGATAAGTTGCTGAAGGAGAATGTTAAGAGTCCTACTGTTCCACTTCCACTCCACTTGATCTTACATCTAAACAGTCAAAATCCATTCACAAGTAATATGAAGATAACATACATGTTGGTAATAGGCCGACACAGTGATGCAGTACACTGGCGCACTGATACTGTAGTGTAGTTCATGGATGCATTGGGTCTGTTGTCTGGGATCAAGGGCCGAAGGAAGTCAAGTTGATTATTTGTGTCAAAGACACGCTTTTCTAATGTGAAGTTATTTCAGCAGCTTCTTAATATAGTTTCCCATTATCCTGTGTGTCTGCTCACAGCTAAGAGCACCAGCAACTCCCCTGGGCAAACATGACCTTGATATACAGTCTGCACCCCGTGTACCGCTCTGATGCCTTACGGACTACAACAACTGATTATCTCTAATCCTATCTGCAGCAGGTAACCGTGGTGATGATCATCATCGTCTTTAATATATTGTGGTTCATAAAAATGGTTCAATATTATCTTGAAACTTTGCAGAAAATCCGCTCCAATGATTGACTAGTTGAAATAAAAGACCAAAGACTTTTCTGTGCACAAAAAGGCTAATTTGACTAGAATGTTCTCATATTTGTTTAAATTGGTGATCATTTGGCGTGATAACCCCCCACCCCCACTCCAACCTGAGAGATGTATCATATCCAAATGTTGAACACTTTCATCTTGAAAAGAAGAATTCTCAGGAGTTCACATGGCCAGGTGCAGAATCAACCAACCAGTATCAGTTCAACATCCAGTTGTTGCGGGTGGAGTGTTGGCCGACGCTTCATGGCTGTGTAATGTTGCTGCATATGGAATGCTGCAGAGATGACAGTGTTGCACTAGTTCCCCTCCTCAAAAGAAAACACTGGGCCTTTTGCACTGGATTTTGAATTATGGCCAAAAAGTATGCTTTGTGGGAACAACAAAAACACCACTTTAAGATTTTTGAAAAGTAAATGCAATCAGCAGAGACTCATGACTTCACGTCACCAGCACCAAGCTACAGGCGGACGAGTTGTCTCACTTAGAAACCTCTTTTTTGAAGACACATGAAAGCTTCTAAATTTGTGGCGGTATTTACTAACGTACTTGGTATCTTAGAACACAACATTTTAATATGATACATTTGTGTTAACCTCAGACCTGACTGTGGGTCAGTGGTTAGCAGGTCCATCTTTAAATCAGGGGTTTAGGGGTTCAATCCCCTATACTAGTCAATGTGTCCTTGAGTAAGACTTAACCCTGAAACGTTCCCTGTAGCTGTGTCTAGTGTTTGAATGTAATATGATTATAAGTCGCTTTTGTAACAATGAGCAGGACTGATAATGACTGGAGAAGCCTGCGGGGGAGGAGGGTTGCATCTGCTTGAGCTGAACGGACAACTGACAGCAGCAGAGAGGAGAACCTATTTAAAGGTTTGACAACAATGATGTGCAGAATCTGGTTGGTTCATTTAAAGTACAGCTCTCCAATCAGCTGTAAATGAGACTGCAACTCTGAAGGAGTATAACGAGTGTCTTCCTTACTAAAATTCTACTTGAGCTTCTTCTTCTACTCATTTCTCTGCAAAAATACATTTGACCTTCATTTACACTAAAGTGAACATGCTAATTATTGTCAAAAAGTCCCAAACGGAACATTTTACACACACAAAAGCAGTCCATTTGTAAAAGCAATTCGACCTGAATCTGATTTCAAACTCACTGATAGGACTCTGGAGACGTCGTGTAGGACTAACCTACTAAGCAAATGGACTTAAGATGGAGGCAGAAGCTTCACCCTGTGCACTTAAACGCATCACTGATCAGCATAGTGACTGTAGGTCAGTGTCACTGGGAAGTGTGCTGTGTGATCCTGGCCTACTTTGTATTCAGTTTGTGCAGATGCTGATAAGAACACCCGCAGTGCATGTGCAGATTTAAAACATTTAATTTTATGATGATTTGCATGCCAGGACTGCTGCAGGGCTAGAGGAAATAACATACACTGTCTTCAAAAGGAGATCTTTACACCAAGCACAGCACAAATGTGAAGGGCTGTGCTCTTTTTGTGCATGCAGGTAATTTGCTCCCTGACTAATCTGCAGAGATGGGGGAGAAGTTCAGAAAAAGCACTTACATAAAGAACAAGCTTTAGCTCGAAGGCTTGTCCAAATCCGCAAAAATGAACACCAATGTGTAATAGCTTGAACAGACGAGGAGAGGAGGTGTGTGTACACATGCGTGTGAGTTCATAAAGAAGAAACTATTATACCAGTATGTATATATATATATATATATATATATATATATATATATATATATATATATATATATATATATATATATATATTGTGCACCTGCATCATAAAGGATCATTAATTTGTAGGAGTGATATAAAGCATATGAAATCCAGTTTTATTAGCATAGCCCATTTTCACAAATTACAAATTTGTCTCCGAGTGCTTTACAATCTGTACACAGACATCCCTGTCCCAAAACCTCACATCGGATCAGGAACAACTCCCAAACAACCCTTTCAGGGGGGAAAAAAGGGAAGAAAGGACAGGTGTAATACTAATACACTGAAAAGTGTGCAGTATGCATGTTTGCTTGTATCCAATGAGGTGTGGAGGTGGAGGTTGGATTCATTTTGCGGCCCCGGATAACCATTGTTTCCGACAGTTTATAGAATGGTTCATTCAGAAAGAGTGTGATTTTGCTCTGTTTTGTATCAAATTATAATACGGGTAGATGAAATCAAGCATTCTGATTGGTTGAGAGTGAGTTACGGGGTGTGGTATATTCAGCCCATAATGTACAGTACGGCCTGTTTACAGGGGCGCGTTCCATATCAATGCGCACTAAAACTAATGTTTAGCTTTTGCGCGACCATTAGTTGTCATTTCAAATAAATCCTGCGGCTCCCTTCAAAGCTACTGGGCACCAAATCTCAATGAAAGACAGCGTTGGAGTGAATATCCGGCTGGAGACGGCTCTTCAACACGGAGCCACCCGCAAAGAGAGAAGAGTGATCGGAGGCGATGTTATCAGAGACGAAGAGGACATGAGAAACGTTTTCCACGGATGATTAATGGAGATATACAAATCAACATAAGTTAAACCAGGGCTCTCAAGTTTTGAAGACAGGCAAGCGTGACATTACATGACCAGCGATAGGAAAGTGACCCGCGGCGAGCGTTACTATTCAAGGGTTGCCGGCCCTCCGCTGTGCGTCGGGCCTAACAACACCCTTTAACACGTACTTTATTGACGTCGAAGTACTGCCTCGAGTCCCTTATTGCTTAAGCACATGATAACACAAGAGACGGAATTTCAGGGTCATAGTGATATTTTATGCTCATTTGGACACTATCACTGAGATAAAGATGAAAACCTAATAATAGTATCTATTAATGCAAAGCATAGGGATATGTGGATAGTTATTTCTTGTATTTCAAATTCGCTCATTCAAACTCTTGCTCACTAGAGACAGCTTCTAAGTTTCCCTTTCATTTGCCTCACGTACAGCTCAATGTCAGCAGGTAACACTCGTTAACTACGGAGAGCCACATTCTGTAACTACCTGGACTTAGCAAGCGTCTAACGACTGGGACTGAGGCATTGCTACTGTATACTTCTCTGTTTTTGTTATCCAACAAGTCAACACGTCTCCTTGAAAAAGGACATTAAGAAAATGTTCTTTTTAATTTCAGTATCCTCAAAGACTGTTCAATGAGATATGATCTTTTTGTAAATTACCTTTTGGATACAGTGAATGCCTTTAGAAGATGTATTGCCTCTATAAGCATCTATCTGTGCAGAAAGCAAGCCGTCACATGGTCTCAAATGGATCTGTGATGCATTATTAATAACCTGGCTAGCTCCTGGTGGCCTGAAGCAACACATCAAAACCTGGGATTAGCCAAACAAAAAACACACAATAAAAATATGGTCATCCGAAAACACCTTAAGAGAAGACGTAGACGGATGATAAAGCCACACCTTGCAGCTGCAGTGCTACCCAATATATATATATATATATATATATATATATATATATATATAAAAAAAACTCAAAACTTTGACAAGCTGCATTAGGCAGAACTGAAAAGTGCGGTTGAGAATCAAAGCCAACACATTGAACCACGGACACATTAAAGCAGTCCACACAGTAGTGATTAAAGTAATTAAAGACCGATTCAGGGACACATTGATCTGATGATTGACCACTCTTTAATAAGCAGGGATATATACATAATGATGAGATACCAGAGAACAGATTGGGAGATATTGTATTCATGAATAATGAGTTGAAGATTAGCTCATAAATATCTTTGAATCAACAAAGCAGTTATTGGTCAAACCTAACCAAATACTTGTGTTGGTCAAACCTAATCAAGCATCAGCTCAACTAATTGAAATGGAGCAATTAGGATTTAAATGTTAGTGAATGGCGACTGCGCATCAGCTGGTTCATAGATTATTCCATCAGGCTCTTAGGGCCATCTGCTGGTTCAGAGAAGAACATACAACACTGATGAATCAGAAGACTGACTTTCTGCAAACTTCAGACATCTTTCATGTTGTCATCATTATTGAATGACAAGAATAATAATAATAATAATATCAGCAATACCACTACACTCCAACAGTGTCCAGGGTGAGAGTCGTCTACCCTCTTGTAGCCCACTTCAGGGAGGTGGACACGTCCTGAAGAGATGGCAGCTTTCAGCCAATCCCCCTCTCAAAAGAGCGGATGGATACGAGTAGGGGTTTAACCCCCTGCATGGACAAATAGAAAAAAATAACACATAGTCACAGGGTTTGTCAGGGTAAGCCAATCATAGGTAGAGTAGAGCAGGTCCTGCCTTCACTTCCCACTTCACAAAAGATAAACTGTGGTCATCTGAAGGAATCCACTCAGTCCAGTCTGTTTAAAAAGAGTTGCAGCGTTCGAGCATTCGAGCGTTAGAGCCTGAGAGCTGATGTATCTATCTAACAGTTTGAGAAGTTCTTTAACAACTCCCACCTGGTCAGTCTAACGCCCTTCACCTGTTCACTCACCTGCTTCTGATCACTAATCAAGTCCCTATTTAGGGTCCGCCTTCCAGACACACCTTGCCAGATTGTTTTCTCTCTCCAGTTTTTCATGCCATACTCTTCAGCACATATTCTCAGCCCGATCTCCTGTCCCTCTGTGACCACAGATCATTGGTGTTTACCCAGGATTGTGTGCTTAATGAATGTGTATATTTATGTATCGACAGTGTGTGTTTGCGTGTATTTATGTATGTACATATTTTTTATATATATACAGACTTCTTCAGTGAATCTCACAGAACCCCCCTTACCTGGGAGGGGTTGTAAGCGACTAAATAGATTAATGAGATTCTGAGAATCGCCATAGGGGTAACTGATTATTATAACAGTAGGCCTATATAGACCAGTCAGATATACTATGGGCTGCATTTTGAGTGCCAGCAGAGAGCAGAAATCCTATTTCAAATGCATTTCACATGCTTAAGTGCTCAGCACGACACAACGTTGTTGCCTCTAATAATACTAATTATAATAATAATATTGCATTATATTTTTAACGCACTCTTCATTCCAAAAAATCTCAGAGTGCCAACATAGTACGCACTATAATACAGCATTAAAGTAAAATGATTGCGACAAAGTAAAAAGAAGGCATGGAAAACAGAACAGTGCTCTTTTTGTTGTGCTCACAGTTAGCCATGTATTTCTTTCAAACCACTCCATCTTGAAAGTTCAATTTGTTTTCTCACTAGGCTGCTGCAGGATCAAGTCGTCTGGTCTGTGTGGCCCCAAACGTTTTATTTCCAATTTTTCTTTCATGAGAAAAGTGCTAAATTGCACCCTCAACAAATAATCTATGTTATTTATATTACTATTACTGTGGTTACAGCTGGAATGATTTCACGTAGTTTTTTGATTGTTGGAGTCAAGTGTGTCTCTGTATTCCTAAATTCCCAACATATTGTTACAAAACAGATGGTGATTTCTGAAGCATGATCCGGTCAGAGGGAGCAGCTCATCGGGCAGGACTTCTACAAGTTGTTAGAGGGCAAACAGTAGTTCATTTGGTCAGAATAGATTATAGAATGTCATTGAGTCTACAACAACTTTATTGTCCCAGGTTTGACTTATATTTATATAACACTAGCGCAATCATGTTTTTTTCATGTTTCTTTCATTACATTTTGTATTTTATTGAAAGGGTGGAGAAATTAAGAATGCTTTCGTGTCATCTGCATCTGAATATACTGAAATAAAAAGAAAACTCCACTAGTTCTATTTTATAGTTTATCACAACTACAGCTTTTGCATTTTTGTTTCATTAATTATACTTTGGTGTTTTTGTTAACGTCTTGCTTGCTTGACATCAAATTATTTTATCTTAAAGCTGTTTTCAACTTGTGTTTTGAAAAGTGTCATGAAATGAAACGTCCATTGGGAGCCAGTGAGAGGCCCAGCCACATCCCATCGTCTCATAGCAGCTAAATGACGAGATCACAAACCACGACACACAACAGATTGCATGCCAGCAAGCCAGCACTCCATGTTGTCAGTGTTATTGTTTGCTGGAAGAGCATCCCCCCTCCCCCTTTCTCCTCCCCCCACATCCCTACTGGATAGATAAATACTGACACGCTGTTAAAATACAAGGCTGCTGCCAGTGTTTATGCTTCTTCATGCAAGCTGACAGAGCCCCCCCCACCCCCAACCACACACACACACACACACACATACACACACACACACACACACACACACACACACACACACACACACACACACACACACACACACACACACACACACTAATACTAATAAGTATTCCACTAATACTAATAAGTATTCCACTAATACTAATAAGTATTCCACAATATCAATTAATAACCATGCAGTACTGGTAGGAATGTGTGAGTGAGAACAAAACATGTACATACATAAAACAAACTATTCCAGAGACACGGCAAGTTCTATTTTATTTCTATTTATCTCGTAAACCCTTATTCAACAAGCTAATCAAAAGTATGAAATTCTATATTATTTGATTTTAAGAATTAGTGTGATAATGACCCTGAAACATTTTAAAAGTATCAAAACATAGATATCCATTACCATGAAGGAAATCCATTTTGATGAACTACGGACAGAAAGATATGCCTAACGTAAGGTTGGATGTAGTTTTTAATTTTAAAAGAATGTATTTACATTTTGTTTTCATGTTTTATTATTTCAAGCATTGAATTACACTGATTGTAACATACTTCATATTCTCTCCATGAAACCTTACATGATGAGTCTTTTCTATGAGGCTTTTGCCACAGAACATAATTTTGGGACATAACAGAACATCATTTTGGTAGAAGGATTTTTTATTAATCTTTATATCGGTTATTTAGTCAATAAGCAAGATGAGTACAGAGATGGCTACCTGTATTTCGGGCCTCCTAGCCCTTGGGCTGGTCCAGGAGCTACGCTGTCAACTGCCTGTTGTATTGATCTTGTCTTGTGGCCATTCTGCTGTTTGTATTCGCAGCAAAGATGATGTGATGTGTGCTGATAAGATACAGCCAGACCATGACCAGCGGCCATACACTGTGTGAGGTGTGAGGGCATCGGGAGGACTCCTGGTTGTTACTCAGGGTCCTGAACAAGTAGAGAGGATGCAATGGGATAGTTCAATTAAAGTTGGTTTTATGACTTTGGGCCAATTGAACACAAATATCGAAGAGGAAAGTCTTAAGTCAACTCATTTAAGAGTAGACTTAAGACTTTCCTCTTTGACAGAGCTTATAGTTAGGGCTGAATCAGGTTCATCTGGTCCAGCCCCTAGATATGCTGCTATAGGCTTATAGCTGCTGGGGGACGTTTAGGATACACTGACCACCTCCATCTTCTCTTCTCTCTCTACTTATGGATTCATTTTCATCTCTCCATTGCACATTACTAATTCTGCTTTCTCTCTGGAGTCCTTGTGACTTCACGTGTCATAGGGTCCATTGGACCTGGCTGGGTCTGATGCCATGGCCCTGCTGATGCCCCGCCCACTCCTCCTCTCTACCTCCATCTGCCTGATGGATCATGGAGGTCTGGATCGTGGTCCATGCCTACTACCAACTATTCACACACTCTGTCATATTCATTGAATGTGTGTTGTAACTCTGTAATAACGCCTTCTGTACAGTTGACATCTATTGCTTCTGTCCATTCAAGGAGAGAGACCCTCTTCTGTTGCTCTCCTGAAGGTTTCTCCTTGTTTCCCCCTCTGAGGCAAATTTTAAATTTGTGATATGCTGGGCTATACAAAATAAAGTGAACTGAATTGAAAAATGTCTGTTTCTTTTGACCAGAGACAATCCTGGAATCCTTGAAAAAAACACATGAAATTGCAGAATACTTGCCTGTGAACATTTGTCATTAAATAGACTCATGATGTATATTTGGGACGGACGCAACCCTTTTCCAAATATAAGGTCTGAATATGGACGGGCAGAGGATCGACTACTAGGATCCTATTGACCCAGAGCAACGTCTGAAAGTCTGTCTGAGATACAGTTTCAAACAACTGGAGGCTTTATTTATTGAGTTTACTTTTAGTGAAATATTCAAAGTGAATATGAGTTACCCTGGCGAAGAATATGGTACTGTATATGTCTCAGGCTTTTATTGTGAAAGCTAAGAACAGAAGTAGTGGATTAGGTTTGTGCTGCCTTTGTCAGTGTGGAGAGGAGTAAATAGGATATAGGTGAGGAATCAAGTTTGCCAACTTGGTTCGGACTATGGAGCCTGTGAGTTGTTGTAGACTCAAATGTATGTTTTGAATAGGTACTTTCCACACAACGTGAATGGTCGATGCTTTATTTGCGGTGCGAAAGCTCATCAATTCAATCTCATCGCCCCAAAAAGCCTTGACTTAATTACCATCTTTACTGGGTTAGATTTAGGCAACAAACAGAAAATAAGTAATATTGTTACATAACGTAGGTTAGATTAGTACGTTACATCAGAAAGATACGGTCAAATAAGTCAAGTTGATTTGGTTTCACAGGGGACATGAACAACTGTCTTCTGGGAAACAGTCCGATGTTTGTTTGAGCCAGCCAATCCAATCCTCCCAACCTCCCGACATGTTGTTGACAGGAACAACACCAGACTCTTCAATTTGACATTCATGGCAGAAGTGTGGCCCTGGGTCACCTGAATCATAGCAGCTCGTTTATTTGTTCTACTTTATGAAAAAGTTGATTATTTCTTGAGTGAGATACAAATGAACAGATGTAGATGTAGAGCATCGACAACTATAGAGGTCTTAGGAATTATTTTATATTATATTTTTTACACACATTACCCTGCCAACCTCTGGCTGATGTGTGTCGGATGATATGGGATTGGTTTAATATACAGTATATATACTTTGTGTGTCTGAACTGGTTCCGTCCAGTGGAGGGCAGCAGAGTGCTACAACACAGAGAGCCAGAGCCAGCGTATGAAAAACTGGTCTTATATTCTCCTGCTATCTCAGGAGGAGTTGTCTTTCTCTCTCTTACTTTTAAACTCAGCAAAGGTAATTACAATCTTCTTGTTATCAGATTTTCGGAGAAAAACATATTTTCAACTAATGCTGAGGCAATTATTTCTCTGTCTTCTCCCTTCTCGCACTCAGTCTCTCTTTTTCTTCCTCATTCCTGTCATCCTCACACAGGGGGTTCTGTTCTTGTCTGGGATTGGCTGATTGATTTGGACATTTCCACAGCCCCATCATGTCCTCCTCTCCTTAAAATGGATGTGTGCAAATGTCTTCTTGAGCATTTTTTTTCTGTGTGGCACTTACGTGTGTGTGTGTGTGTGTGTGTGTGTGTGTGTGTGTGTGTGTGTGTGTACTTTACATGGGTGTGTGGATTGGAGGTTTCATACACGATTGGAAATACAAACAAATAACACACAATACAGACAGATGGCGAGATGCACATTTATTTTTATACAAGCTGTTTAATTACAGTACAGATGGAATTCCAACTGTCTGTGGAAGGTGAGACCACACCTGCTGAGTCAGTCCTGCTAACAGATGCATGGCGGACTTGTCTGCTGTTGTCTGAGACGGTCCCTGATTGATAGCAGAAGAACACATAGAGAAATAGATGTCAGTCAGTCAGATGTTATACGTCTCCTGTAGAAACACAAGCCACATGTTGCCATAGTGACAATTTGATTTGTTCTTGGATAATCTCAGATGAGGAAACACTCCAAAAAAAACCTTCAAAAAGGAAACATGGAAGAAACCCAAGGAGAAGTAATGGAGAAGGGATCCCTGGACAGTCCGACGGGAAACAGATATCGTGTTGGCAGATGTTGAGAACCGTAAAGGAATGATTGTCTGCATGGGGAACTGGACCGTAAGAGCCGGAGCTCTGGAGGTCAGGCCTGACAGGAGTCTGTGGCGCTGGCTGTTTAGATTCAGAGAGACAAAAGGAGAGCCTGACTGTCCTGGAGAATGAAGATCCAGATCCCAACATCTGAGGAAGCCCCGACAGCCGAGAGAGAGAGAGAGATGCCCGATAGTCCAAAAAAAAGTGAATTCAAGCCTAGAGTAATAAGATAGCAGTGGACAAAGAAATGGAGAGTTTGAGAGATGCATTGGTTGTCACTATGTTAGTAGGACATTATGGATTATAAACTCAAGGTTGATTGTTGTTGGAGTTTTTCCTGGCAGAAAAAAGGTCACAGTTTCAAGATCACCTTAAGTGATCTCCTTGTTTGTTTAAGCTGAACTGCTAAATCGATGCACACCGTCAAAAGAGTGATTTGTATTTTGCAATTAATATGCAAGATCATTCAGTAATAAGGTCCAGTCTCAGGCCGCATGATGATCCTCATCAGCTTTTGAGCGAAACAACACCTGATCATCCGATTCAGTCCACTGCAGGCCGGCCTTCATGTGGGTCCACTTAGAGCGCGTGATGCAGGACGACATCAGTGAGGCACCTGTCCGTCCACACCTGTGTTTGGGGATTGTTTGTCAGTGCAACTAAACGGATCAGAACTAAAAGGCAACAATGGATCTTTTCCCATCGTTGGTCTGGACAAAGTGAGCCTCCAGGTGGGAACGGGTCCTTTTCAGGCTTTAGCTGAGAGTTTTCAACTAACAGAGTAAAAGGGAATTTGGCAGTGAAATTCCCCCAGCCAGTCATTTCAGCCGGTTAAATCGGTTAGTAGAAATAAGAAGCAGCTTGTCTACTTCAGTCTGAAACCAATGACCTTTCAGATCTGCCATTATAATCATTAGAACTATAAATAGGCAACTGACCAACATCTGAATGCAGTGGCAGTCAGTAGTCCTACACAGGAAGTGGTTAGGATCGGGATGACCGCTGTCCATGGTGCTGAACCTCCTTTTCCCTCTTCAGTTGATTCATTAAATGACCATAAATGAATGCACAACATATTTATTTGGAAATTAAAGGAAATTAACTACACACGATTTTCAATTGAGCATAATAAGAGTTTGGTTGACTTTCACCCAAAAATTATAATAGTTTTATATAAATCATAAGGACTGACAGAAAAAGTAACATTGGGATGACATTTTGTCATCAAGCACATTTTATGCCCTCAGGGTTTTTTTTCGGGGGGGGGGGGGGGGGGATTGTTGAACTTACTTCATTATAGTGTGGATCACACAATGTGTCCTAATTTATAAGGCTGAGCTCATTAGTGTTCGGCTCATCGGTGCTGACAAACTTTTAAGAACAATTACGGAAGGTGTCTTGAGAATCAATGAGCTTCCCCCGAGTTAGCAATCAGTGGATGAAAGTTCCACGCTCAGGTCACTGTTTCCTAAACATAGCACAAACTTATGTATATATGCACTGAAGGAAGTTGTTAGTAAGTACAGGAGACATAACACCACAATATTTATGTGTTTCCTGGATGCATCTGAAGCTTTTGATCGAATTAATCATTCCAAATTGTTCATCAAATTACAAGAGTGAGGGGTCCCTCCATATTTGATTAGGATTTTGCACTTTTGGTATGCACGTCAAACCATGCGAGTTAGATGGGGTAAGAGGGTTTCTGCACCCTTTCTAGTGACAAATGGTGTCCGACAAGGTGGAATACTGTCCCCTGCTCTTTTTAATCTCTATATGGATGACCTTTCTAAAGAGTTAAAAGAGTGCAAGGCAGGATGTATGGTGGGAGAAAGTCTCATTAACCATCTGATCTACGCTGACCACTTAGTGGCCCTGACTCCTTATAACGCTGGTTTACAACAATTGCTTAGAGTATGCTCAAGGTATGGGGTGCACTATGATGTCAAGTGTAACTCCAAAAAGAGTGTTATCATAATAGCTAAAACCAGGGAGGATCAGAAGCTACATTTCCCTTCATTCTTTTTGGGAGATCAGGAGCTAAATGTGGTGCAGAAAGTCCGATATTTGGGTCACATCGTCAGGAACGACCTCAGTGATGATGACGAGGTGCAGCGGCAGCGCTGCAAACATGCTGGCACATAGCCAACATGCTGACACATACATTTCATATGTGTACAGAAGATGTTAGAACTGCTCTGTTCAGAGCCTACTGCACTCCTCTGTGTACAGCCCACCTGTGGTGCAGTTATAGTAAAGGAAAAATGAAAAAAGATTCAGGTGGCATTTAATGATGCCTTCAGAATCCTGCTCAAACTTCCGAGATGGCAAGTCAGATGTTTGTGAGCCGGAATGTTCCCACCTTTCATGCCGTTTTGAGAATTTTTATATATAAATTTAAATGTCAACTGAGTGAATTTAGTTATAAAAGCCTTGGTTGACCCAGCACTGAGTGATACCAGGTATTTGTCTTATTTCTGTTTTCACAGGAGATATGAAGAATTTTAAAACACTGAACTTACATTTTCAGCTTCAGGGACATATTCTTTTTTTCCACTTCAATTGTGCCTCATTATATAGAGAGCTGTTGTGGAATGTTCAATGTAAAACACATGGGTATGTGTCATATGCAAGTGTCTTGAAAAGGTCAATTTAAAATTGTTTGTAAAATCGAGAAAATGACCCCAGAGAGGGATAACCTGTAACCACACCTAGCAGTGATGTCACAATGTGGAGATCCACTGGATTACATCACTGCAGCAAGGTGAAGAGTCTCTTTGTATCACATCCTACACAAGACGGTGAACAGAATCCATGTAGCCATTATGCTCCCCTCAAAACCGAAAAAAAAACAATTAGTATTATATATTATATTGATAGCTCAAGGATAGGGTTGAAGTATTATTCATTTGCATTAAATAGACATGGACTCAGCTCAGTGTGAAACAAAGTATTAACATTAAAGAAACATATTCAAATGCTGTCATTTCATTGGTCAGCAGTCGGACTTGAAACGCTTGTTTCACTTGCAATTAGCTTAAGAACACCTTAACGTGACTAAATGATTAAACTTCATTTCCACACAAATACTATTAAATACCTCCTCAATCACTCACCAGTATATGGTACCAGAACATGGAGTGGGTAAAAAGGACCAAAATCAAATGCACACAGCAATGGTTTCTTACATTTCATATACAAAAGAAGAAAAGAAGAAGTTACAAAGAAGTCGTCCCGTATTTGACAAAACACTTCTCAGCTTTGCATGCACCGATGCACGGAACTGTTCAGGCCTGCTCTCTCACACGTTGACTGTGAAATTCACATCATTAACACATTTCACACGCTCTCCCGACACAAATCCATTTTTCTCAGGCAGTAACTTTTTTTCATTCATAACTGACAAAGTAGCACACAAGAGGACACTCGCCAGAGAAGACCGAGCAGCACAGGGCTACAAGCAGCACTCACAACCCGCTCGGATTGAAACGTTCCTCTATTTGTGCTGCTACGGTACGCATGGAGAGTCAAAGAAGTCCCGATTTGATAAGACGTTTAAAAAAAGGTTTGCTAAAAAGCACAATGGAGTTCTGTTTAAAATGTCCCTGACTACGATCATATACCATTTAAAGGTATTCCACTACAGATTACTATACAGAGAAAGTCAGTCCCTCAAGGCCGTGGTGGAAATGCAGAGAAAAAAGGACAAAAAAGTGCAATAAATAATATGTTGAGGAGGTACGGGTTCCGTCCTGTACATGTACAAAAGGTGGCTATTTATCAGCCTTGCGAGAAAGCTTGAGCCAAGTAATGCTTTCGAAGTGGCGCTCAGACAACAACATTCTGTGCATTGTCAGCAAAATAACAACCAACAATGTCCATTGGATGGATGGCAGTGCAGCAGTAGCAGTAGAGGTTGTTGTCAATAGACTGACAATGAAATGACAAGTCTTGTATAAACATATATAGGGAAGTAACTGAACTGAAACACAATTGCAATGTAATCTCATCATCCAGGTAGTCGAGTGTGTAAACTACATATCTGCAGAACTACAATATCAGTGGCAAACGGTATCAAACAGCTGTCCTTCCATGGTCTACATGTTCACGTCCAGCTCTATATCTATCCATCTATGGCGGATTGGAACTCATCAAGGAGCTGTTTTTTAAATTAGTGAGCCCTGCAGGCTGTGGCTGGGGGCTGGACGAGACCTTCATATGAACATTTAATGCCATCCATCTTCCAAAACTGCAGCATTTCAGCTCTCCAAGCTCAGTCTTCATCATAAAAACTGATGGAAAAAAGCATTTAGAGAATTACAAATGCATCCCCAAGGCTCTATTATTAAATATCTCTCTCTGAATGACCCTGCCTGTGATCTTGTGTATGTGTGGATGTAGATGCTGGCAGGCTCACCTTGCCCTGCTGTCTTTGGCCACATGCTTTGTTGTTCCTCTAATAAAAATGTCACCGTGCTCTTCACACAAAACCAAAAGGCAGCCAAAGTCAGTGATGCTCTTCTGTCATATGCAAAGAGGAGTGATCGGATGAACGACATCAAACAGGCTGCGGTGGATAGTGCCTCGCCGCTCCAGAACCAAAGACAAGGTAAGGCGTGGGAGGATCTTTCACGTGGTCCAGGACGACCTTGACATCCCATTTGCCAGTAAGTTCCACCGCGTGTGGTGGCAGCTGCTGGACGGAGAGAGCTGCAGGAGCTGGAGCTCACTGCCCACTTCTTGGGAGCCAATAGCGGGCTGCTGGAGGTCATATTGTTGGACATACTATTGGGAAGGAAGGCTTGGGAAAATCCCTTTTTTTTAAAGGGACTGTGTTAGTTGCAGATCTCAAAAACAGGAAGCAGTGGTGTTCATGGAAATACGCCAGCTTTAGACCACCAAAATTAAACGTTCAGCCCAAAGATAGCTGGAAGCTTTGATCTGGCTTTGTGTCACAGGCTTCTGGTGGAGGATATGGAAACTGTTTGTTCTGTAAAAAACAATGAATAAGTAACCTTCAATCCTCATTCACTTGAAGGAGGTGTGGCGGTTATATACGAGACAACTATGTTTTAAGCACAAGAGGGATTGTTGGTGAATTCAATTTCACAGCACTAGCTCTATCACTAAGATCCTCAGTTAAAGTGAGCGGTCTGGCGGCTGCAGGCCTGTGGGAAAAAAACTCCTCTCGCTCCTGATACCTGACTGTGATGATGTGACTGGGGGAAGCCTCCGATTCCCAGAATACAGGACGTTTTTTTGATTGTCTTGGTGGAAAATCCCAGAGGAATTAGGCTTTGATGCATGCTGCATATAATACGTATTTTCAAAGCCACAGACTTGAAGCTTCTTTGCCTTTCTGCATAAACATGTATGCAAACTCTGAGTAGCGATGCAGAGGAGCCTCGCCTCATCCTTTGGTCTCCCCGTCTCAAGCTTGTGACCATTCGTGAGGGTTGAAAATGAGGACTGACAAATTGAGAGCTTTGATCATTATCTCACCTCCATCTCTTCACTATCACGGTCTAATGCAGTGGCTTCATTAAAGCAGTCGGCCTCATGGTGTTCAATCTCACACTTACTTCACTTCCCGCTGAGCGGCCTAGGGGAAGCTACTGGCAGTTTAACTGGACTCAACAGGTCATAGTTCTCACATTAAGAGCTGCTGAGCCTCATCTGGACCGGTCCAGATAGTTGGCCAGTAAAAGTCCCAATTCATCTGAAAAATGTGAGCACTTTCAAGTCAATTCAATTCAGTTTATTTGTATAGCCCACTTTCACAAATTTGTCTCAGAGTGCTTTACAATCTGTACACATAGACATCCCTGCCCCCAAACCTCACATCAGACCAGGAAAAACTTCCAAATAACTCTTCAGGGGGGAAAAAGGGAAGAAACCTTCAGGAGAGCAACAGAGGAGGATCCCTCTCCAGGATGGACAGATGCAATAGATGTAATGTATACAGAAGGACATATTTAGAGTTAAAATACATTCAAGGAATTTGACAGAGTTTATCAATAGTTCATATTTAGGCATATTCCACGATGGAGAGTTTGGAGACCTCCCAAGTGGAGGAGTGGGCGGAGTCCCAGCAGGGCAGCGGCACAGCTGGTGGCAGGAACTCATGATCCAACCATCGATGGTCCATCAGCAGATGGGATCTATGCCGTCTCATAGGGTCCGATGACCCCATGAGAATGGACTGAAATTGAAAGTTGGTTCCATAAAAGAGGAGCTTGATAACTAAAGGCTCTGGCTCCCATTTTACATTTTAAGACTCTAGGAACTACAAGTAGCCCAGCATTTAGTGAGCGCAGCTCTCTGGTGGGGCGATACGGTACTACAAGCTCTTTAAGATATGATGGTGCATCACCTATCAAGGCTTTGTAGGTTAAGAGAATAATTTTAAAAGTGATTCTTGATTTTACAGGGAGCCAGTGTAGAGTAGCTAGTGCAGGAGTAATGTGATCTCTTTTCTTAGTTTTTGTGAGAATACGAGCTGCAGCATTCTGGATCAACTGGAGAGACCTAAGAGACTTATTAGAGCAGCCTGATAATAAGGAGTTGCAGTAATCCAGTCTCGAAGTAACAAACGCGTGAACCAATTTGTGTCTGATTTTTTAAATATTACGTAGATGGAAGAATGCAGTCCTTGAGATTTGCTTTACGTGGGAGTTAAAGGACAAGTCCCGATCAAAGATAACGCTGAGATTATTTACAGTGGCGTTGGATGCTAGAGTAATGTCATCTACAGAAATCACATCACCAGATAATTGATCTCTGAGGTGCTCAGGGACGAGTAGAATTACTTTGGTTTTGTCTGAGTTTAACATCAAGAAGTTGCCGGTCATCCATGTTTTTATGTCACTAAGACATGCTTGAATTTTTATGAGTTGGTTGGTCTCCTCTGGTTTTATCGATAGATATAGTTGAGTATCATCTGCATAACAATGAACGTTTATGGAGTGTTTCCTGATAATATTGCCCAAAGGAAGCATGTATAAGGTAAATAGAATTGGTCCAAGCACAGATCCTTGTGGAACTCCGTGACTAACGTTGGTGGTCATTGAGGCTTCATCGTTTACAAATACAAACTGAGATCGATCTGATAAATAGGACTTAAACCAACTTAGTGCGGTGCCTGAAATGCCAATCGACTGATCCAGTCTCTGTAATATGATGTCATGGTCAATGGTGTTGAATGCAGCACTAAGGTCTAATAAGACCAGTACACAGATGAGTCCTTTATCTGCTGCCATTAAGAGGTCATTCGTAATCTTCACCAGTGCTGTCTCTGTGCTGTGGTGTTTTCTAAATCCTGACTGAGACTCTTCAAATAAACTATTCTGATGTAGAAAGTCACACAACTGATTTGCGACAACTTTCTCAAGGATCTTAGAGAAGAAAGGGAGGTTAGAGATCGGTCTGTAGTTAGCCAAAACCTCTGGATCCAGAGTGGGCTTCTTCAGGAGAGGTTTAATTACAGCTACTTTGAAGGAATGTGGTACGTGGCCTGTTAACAAAGACACATTGATAATATCCAAAAGAGAGCTGCCAATTAAAGGCAGAACGTCTTTAAGCAGCCTAGTCGGAATAGAGTCCAAGAGACAGGTAGACGTGTTAGAAGTAGAAACCATTGAAGATAATTGGTCACGGTTGATGGGAGAAAAGCTAATCTAAATATACACCAGGACATACAGGGGTTTCCAAAGCCATTCCACTTGAGAACAGATTGGCACTGGTTAAGGGCAAGAGATTATTAATCTTGTCCCTAATAGTTAAAATCTTCTCATTTAAGAAATTCATGAAGTCATTACTACTGAGGTCTATAGGAATACTGGGCTCCACAGAGCTGTGACTCTCTGTCAGCCTGGCTACAGTGCTAAAGAGAAACCTAGGGTTGTTCTCTATTACTGATGAGTAATATTCTGCTCTGGCATTACGGAGGGCCTTCTTATAAGTTTTAAGACACTTGTTACTTATTACTCGTTGAATATGTAAGCACATATTATTTAACAGAAAACAATAATGACTCTCCGTTGCAAAACCCACAAATCCATCAAAGGTGGCTGTATTTAAATGATGACACCTGCCTCTCTTCAGCCTGGACTTTCCTCAGGCCTCGAGTTTCTGTTTTCTACTAATTTTGACTTCCCTTCCAGTCCTCTGGCCAGTGACCTGGTTGTTCCCATCAGCTAAATGCATCTAAGAGGAGTGAGGAGGCTTCCAGAAGACCATGGAGCAAAGAAACATAGGTGTGGGTATCCTATGCAACATGTTTTAGTGGAAGGCAACATCTCTGGGATAATAGAGTTGTTTGGGATCAATCATGCCCACAGTGGACAGTCACAGAGCCATCACCCATTAGTTTTGGAGCAGCTGTTTGGAAGCCTTGAGTTTATCATTTTAGCTGATGCCATATTGGTCTTTGGCCATGGCCATCTTGGATTTTTGCAGCCAGAATTGACGCAAGAGGGTGGAGCTAACACAAACAGAATGCTGAATGAGGTCATTCAGACAACCAAAAAGGTTACAATTAACATTCTTGAAATGTAAACACAATGTTAAAGCAACACTATGTAACAATTGTACCTTAAAATAACAGCTTGAAAAAAATGGTGCCGCTACAATGACTTTTAATATGCCGATTTGTGCCTCCGCCACTGCCATCGGGGGTCTGTGGGGAGAACATTCGCGAATGTAAGATTTTTGAGCTGCCCTTTCCCAGCCGGTATAGTACCCGGATGTACTTCGACTTGCTTTCTGTCAGTGATTACGCAACGTCATATAGTGCCAGTCCACGCTCGCAGGTGTCTTTTTATTTGCTCCGCTACGCGACTCGTAGAGACAGAGTGACATGCTGCTGTGGAGACGATCAATAACAGACGTTTAGTTTAATAAAAGAACAAAGACGTCTTTAAGAATGGGACCTTTACTTCTGCTGTAATCTGGCGCGATAGAGAAAATTACAGAGTTGTGGGCGGAGATGATTTTAAAAAAAACTCAAACTCAAAAGAGCCATATGCGTCACCGGAAGAGCCATATATGGCTCGAGAGCCAGAGGTTCACGACACTTGATCTATCGTAACTGGGTATTTACGACACTGAAGTAAACGTTAAATACCTGAAGGGGGCGCTACAAGGGAAAAACTACATAATGGGGCTTTAAATGGTTCTAAGATGAAAACACAAACAACTTCCAAACTGGACAACACTGGACTCTAAATGGACCATAATGTACTAAATGAACAACAGGCTGTATTGGAGAAGATGTGAAACTGCAGATTGAGACCATGAACTCATGTTATTAGATAGAATGATAGTTAAATGCTCTTCTGCTTTGACTTTCAGAACCATAGGTATAACAGATTGAAGGGTGGCTGTGAAATTCGTCATGTATATTCATAAAATATAAATGATTAGACACATCTAATCTCTAATGTCGTCTCTAATCTGAAACCTCAGTGCAACATAAAACCACGTCTATTTATTCTTCAGCTGCCAAAGGCTGTTTTCTGTTTTTCTATTCCTTGTTCAATTTCAGATATCCCTCCTTCACCGTCGCAATTATTATCAGTTCTATAATATCCAGTCTAAGAAAGACAAGGACACACCTTCCTTTTAACACGTATAGCCATTTGAACGTTTCCCTCGCATCTGTTCTTTCAGTAATAAACTAATTATAATGACCTGTAATTTCTATAGGCTACCTTTTGCCTCTGAAATGTCGGATCTGTAACAGGATGTTGATGGAGCTTCACATGAACACCACAGATTACGTTGCAATAAATGCGTTTGCGTAAAACATAAAAAGTTATCATTTGTTATGCTTTGTGTGGCTAAGAGCCGCCATGCTTGATGTTGCACCTTGAATAATAATTTGAAATGGTATTTCTCTCTCTTCCTGTACATAAGCCTCTGTTGATCTGGGTGGCGTCGTTAACGGGGTCAATAAAGTTATATTGAACTGAATGGAATGAATTGAAATAAGCTATTGCATATATGCACTGATCTCTTTCTGTTCTTCCAGATCATCGATGCTGCTTGGCTGCTATTGTCGTCCAGCCTGTTCCTGCCATGCTGAAACAGCATTCCTGGGATTAGGAACTGTAATGTTACTTCTGAATTGTACATTGTACTACTCCCTTACACTCTGTTATGGAAAAGCATAATCACATTACTCACTTTGCTGGGTAATGAATCACCGCCCAACACGGATAAGTAAAGGTGAAATAATCAAGACGCACTAGTGCCTTCCTGGTACCAACTCTGTGTGACTTCAGGGGACACACTGCAGTGCACTTCAGTCTTCACAGTCTGACGATGCTTCTCTCACGTCTCCACACTGGACTCTCCAGAGTCGCACCTCGATATGCTGCTTGGAGATAACAAATGCAAGAGCCCACGGGGCGATAGTCAGAATAGTACACGTTGAACATGCCTCACGTAATCAGATAGTACCAAAAAGAAAATGATGGAACATTAAAAGCTTGTGCTTACAATGTCATATTAAAAATACCATTTTAGAAAGCTTTGCCCTCGCATCAAGAGACACAACTCTGGCACCTTCAAAACCTCCTCCTCAGTTCTTTTTTGACGAATCCTATAATAAATGTGTGAAACAATATATTTTTTGAATAACATATTTAACTTGGCCAAACTTCCTTCACACCATAACATTCTATTGGCATGTTCAACAACTCATGATGGAGAAGCAAACAAAGAATCCTATCACCTGCCTGAAATGCAGCAGCTTGTACGATGTGTCTAAAAGTCATACCGCCTTAAGGGGAGACACGACCAACCGTACACATTGTGGTAACGTTGCTCACTTTCTGACATGCATGGTGCTGCACTCAACTGTGTGACTGTACAAAAAGAGAGCTGAAAGAGGTGCAACTCGCATACAAAAAAATGCATCAATGCAATACACTCAACATGACAGTCATAGGCAAATTCACAGGATTGTCCTACCCTCTGTATGTTTGTAATTCATTTTCATTCTCAAAGCAAATGTACCTCTTACCAAGCAAACAGTGCATTAGTGCTCCTCCACTATTTGCACCTACACATTCAATTCAGTTTATTTTGTATAGTCCAAAATCCCAAATTACTCCTTTTCCTCAAAAGGCTTTACAATCTGTACATATACGACATCGCTGTTCCAGGACCTCACAACAGACCAGAAAAAACACCTCAAAAGACTTTTAAAGGGGGAAAAAGGAAAGAAACCTTCAGAGAGCAACAGAGGAGGATCCCTCTCCCCGGATGGACAGAAGCAGTAGATGTCATGTGAACAGATGAACAGAGTTACACCACATTTAATTGTAGGACAGACATTACAAATAATTGGTAGTAGGCATGGACCACGATCCAGACCTCCACAATCCATGAAACTGAAGAAGGAAGAAAGGAGGGAAGAGGGTTCTTCAGCAAGGAAACGGAGGCAGGAGGTATCGTGCAGACATTTGGGGTAAATGAGCATCACTGCAACAACAGTCTAACTCTCAAAGATTTGCCCTGAGAGCCACTCTCTATTACACGTGAGAATATTTGCATCTTCTGAGTGTTGGTGGTAATCCGTTTAATAAATAATCAAATCAACTAATTATTTCTTCCTTTTCCCTTTGCTAAAAAAGGGCCAATTGCACTCAGTTGCAAAGTGCACTATGCCCTTACTGCTGTAATACTGCACATTTCCTCTCTCCTGTGACTAATAAAAGAATATTATTTCATCTCATTTTAAGACGGTCCAGGCATTTTTGCGGTGTAATATCATCAGCACAATATCATTTGTGAATCGGACCTTGAGATGGGGCAGAAAGCAAGTTATGCCCAATTCATGGCGCGATCACCCCAGAGAGTCCCGAGCCTATCGGGCTCCTTTATAGGGCCCCTGGTCCAATCATTAATGCAGCGCTGGCTGACGCTTATATTCATACAACTTCTGTCTTATCTGGCTCTGTGCCATGTTGTGTTCAACTGGGGAATCGGTTTTCCCAGCAAAACCGTTGTTGCTACTCAATCAAGAAGATATTCTTTATTGATCCCACTGGGAAACTCACTCTGTTGGTTTTACTCATCGCACAGACACACCAGAGCAACATACACAACCTTATGCACATGCAGTAATGGAGAGATGTCAGAACAGCGCCCAGAGCAGTTGGGGGATTCCGTGCCTTGCTCCTGGGAGCCGCGGCAGTGCCCAGGAGGAGGACTGGCTCTTCTCCAGAAACCAGTCCACACTCCTTTTGTCAAGAATGGCTGGGAGCCACGGGGAGTAGGACTCAAGAAACTGTCATCAGATTAAAAAAACAACGTCTTTACTTCTGGCAAACATTTAGAGGCAAACTGGCCCAGAACAAGGGGTTGGCACGGACTAAAACTACACAAGGGAACGAGGCACAGGTGGAAACAATTAGAGCGGGGCTTGCAATCAGACAGGAGGGCACACGAGGAGGGAGGAGTCTGAAACAGAAGACATGGTGAGTGACAGACAACACAACAGAAACAGACAGTGAACACAGAACTACCCAGAAGGTCTGGCTGTAACAACTTTTGATCAAATCTAATTATATAAACATGTGCTATGAATGGGCAACGCCATGACATGAACTGACAGGTGCTAAATGGACTGGGAGTCAAAGGACATGTCAGCCCCATATGACATTCAGTCTTGAAATATGGATTTGGAAGTTGCTTCTGAAATGGGGATTTTTCAGCAAGTGACCAAAGAAAACCCATCATTGCTGTTATCTTATTCTCTTTCACATGAGACAAAGATACATAGTCATATGAGATCATTATGTTTTCCAGCACATTGCACTGCATCGCACACTGAGTTTTGAATATATCAGGAGCGAAACACATTTATTTCTTCTTGCCCCCCAGACATTTGTTCTAGTATCTACACGACTGACTCCTCAGAAGTGTTTGAATCCAACATTTTTTTTTTTTTGTCTATTCCAAGCAATTCGTTAGATATTTATAGCTTAAATTTGCACAATTATTTTTCCTAGTTAAGCTCGGTATGGCACGGCCTCTGAAGTTGTGGCACCAGCTGCCTTCATCACGTGACCCGCTGTGTGCAGGTAAATGTCTCGGCTCCGGAAGCCGCTGATGAATTTTTTCCATCTCAGCTTGAAGGCGTCATGGGGTTCTGACACTGTGTTGAATTAATTGGCTGATTATTCCCATGCCGGTGGTAATTAGTACTTTAGCATAATGTAATTGATCCAATGTCTGAGCATGATGTGTGTGATTGGCTGGCAACTTTTGATTCCCGCAGGGCAACTCTGCAGAGGAGAACTGGGCTGATATTTCCACTGTTTTAATTAAACCGCTTAGAAGTTAGCAGCGAGGGGCTGAGCTTCACCGACGCTATTTCCTTGAGGGCGAGTACTGCTCAATCAATCAAGTGATATATAATTCATTTGCACACACATCAGGAGAAAAATAGATTGGGAGGCTCCGAGACAGGTAAAAACACAGTTTTCCAAAACTTCAGAAATCAAGTTGGTACACTTTGATATTAAAGTAAAACACAATGTAATAAAGAATGTCTGAGGTTATAAGCCCTGTGAGGGCAGCTGGTCCCACAATAATAGTTCTGATTATGTGATGTTTAATGTTGGTCAGTCTTTTCATCCAAGCCTAATCCAACATTTCCTCATACAACGTAATGATATCGGGTTGTATAGTTAGTTCTCATTTTTGGGGATTTGTTTGCCAACAAATATCTGGCAACACATCTTTAATTTCTCAATGTTCTCATTGTATGCATAAGGTTAAAAAAAGAAGGAAAAACTACTTGGAGCAGATCTCCTTTTTTTAGGATTAGGAAAAGATTGTTACTTGTGTTAAAATAAGTGGTGTTTCCTAACTATGGAAGTGACATGACAAACAGGTTGACGTTTGCTTCTGGTTTCACGTGGGACATGAACAGCAGTCTTCTGGATCAAAGTCTTTTTGGACCCACCCATTCACATCAATATTTTTCCCTACATGGAATTGTTGCTCTTTATACTTCCTGATATACAAAATGCAGACTGACTCTGGGAGCAGAAGGTAAAACAGGAAACAAACTAAACGAAAACCAAGATCACGCCGACATCTTTGACAGTATCGAAGCCCCGGCCTGAATAAAAGGACAACCTTCTCTACTGGCTAAACCACAGCTACCTGCTGTAAGCTCCTAACAGCTCCTCTCAAGCTCTCTAATTAACACCTTGTATCTGGTTTGTTCAATCTATTTTAAGAGAATGTATATCACTATTTCTTTGCTCTGAGCCATTGCTATAGGTAACCAAAGTAGAATCCAGGAAGTTTTGGTGTCCATTTAGGAAAAAGTCCTTTGTAGCCTTTGTACTCAACCAAATCCCACCAGGTCCTGGGAAAGTATCTCAGGCTTTGACCTGGTTAAGTAATATCCAAAACGTATAAAAGTATTTTTATTTCCTCTCTCTGACTTTATTGAATCCACTTGTGTTGTGTGCTAAAAAGCCTGATATCACCGAAATATATTAAATGACCACAGACAGCGTAACACGTACAAATTAAACGCATTCACATGCACATATGAAACACTCAGAGCTAGTTATGTATCATAAACGGTGGGCAGGTGGGGTGGTAGATGGGTCAAGAGGAGGGTCTTTCAACTGAGATGTACTTTTTAAAACCTGACCATTATGTTATTGCTAAAGCTGACAAGGAAGATTCACTCCTTAATATTTAATTGTTTCTCGGACAAAAAAATGCACTGCTAAGAGTAGTCAGTCAAATATTTCTGAGATCACGCTGGTGCTGAAACTAGATACTCTACCACCGGTAGAAGAGACGCTGTGTGAGTGACTCAGTGAGTGAGTGAATGAGTGTGTTGTTGTATAAGCCAATTAATGCACTGGCTACAATCGATGAAATAATAAAAAAAATACTGGTAGGTTTTGGGTCTCAGTTGATTGGCCCTGGCCTTCAGAGGCCTGGCACGAGCTCGGGCTTGTGCGAAGTGAAGCACCATTAACCGCACAGAGATGTCAGTCTTGGGAGTCTCTCTCTGGTTGTGTTCAGTCTGTTGCTGCGTTCAGTCAGGGTTGGCACAATGAGAGGAACAGGAAAAAACGCCTCATTATTCTGACTCGGGAGTGCTATGACAAGGTGGTTAGCTTTAGTGCTTACCTTGTGGTCACAGCAGATCAGCATCCTACATTAGCTGCTTTAGTTGTTGTATTATGTGTTTGCGCTAGTTTTCTACCAAATGAAACCAATTACAAACCACCTCCAGATGTGCTCTCCATTTGGCATGCAATATTTTTCTGCACACATTTCCACATGTTGTTAACACATATTTTTCCTTGTCCAGGAACAATATGAAGACATAGTTTGCATGTTATATGTTGTGAGACGTTCAGATTATGCAAGTACCATCCGTATGCAGATGACAGTCAATTCAATTCAGTTTATTTTGTACAGCCCAATTACAAATTTGCATCAGAGGGCTTTACAATCTGTACACATAGTCCCAGAACCTGAAGTAATGTATTCTTGTTGTAAACAACCCTTATCTGATCTACACACTGCCTTTTAAAACTCACCCCTATCGTATATATCTGATAATGCTTTAAACTCCGCCGAAACTAAGATATTGATTTTCTCTTCTGAGCTATCAGTTTAGGATTCCAATCCGTACTATTAATACCTTTCATGGTGTCTCCATTCGGTATGTTTTCTATTATAAAAACTTAGAAATTTGAATGAACAAAAGTCTACATTTCAAACACAATATTAACCACCTTACTAAGAAATATGATTCACACTGGGTTTTATATAAAGGCTAAAGTCCTGTTCTTTCATAGAATTCACAATACTCTTCCACCATGTTAAAACTTGCCCCCATTGTAGCACTGCCTGGAGGACGGGAAAAAGCTTCTGAAAAATCTTCAGGAGAAACGCTACTCCCTCAGAGTTACAACACTGGTATGTATGTATATTACAACATATCAGGCAACCTGGGCTCGACCATAACAAACAAACAACAAACAAACTAAAAAGTTATCTAAAAAAACACAACCACCGTGACGCATTGTGTCAACATCATTATTGAGAACTTGTATGCTTCTCATTTTTTAATTGTCATTTCCTAAACTTGTCTTTATTGTCATCCTAGAGCCACGCTCAATAATGTAACCCTACTTCCGGTGTATAAGATTAGCATATACCATAATAGCATAGACGTAATATGCAACCATCTAACCCATATTCATTTGTGGGTTTACTGAAGGCTGCAGCCTCTTGGGGCTGCGATGGCTTAAGACTTAAGTCTTGTTGAAATAGTGATTACGCTCTTCTGCAGTTTTCTTATTAACATGTGCATTATCTGATAACCAGAGCACACCGCTGTGACACAAAGCAGGTATGGAACAAAGCACACACACACACGCACACACACACACACACACACCCTGCTCCTCTGTCACACCCAACAACTCAAGACAAAGTGTAGGAGACAAACAGATCGATGTGGTTGGTGACCTCCATTAACACATCAACAGCAGAAAGAGAGAGAGAGAGAGAGAGAGAGAGGTGTTTGGGTGTGTATTACTCGTGTTGTGTTAGCACAAGCACTATGTGGGGACTCTCCTCTCTTTTAGGGACTAAATGGAATTCATGGTGAAGACATGGTTTAAGATTAGGGTACGGTTTGGTTTATGGTTAGGATTAGTGTAATTATCTAGAGTAACTATCTAAATGTAAGTCAGCGTAATGTCCTCTAAAATGCTGAAAACTGCACTGTGTGTGTGTGTGTGTGTTTGTTGTCTTGCATGCATTCTGATTTACAGCCCATTCATGTTATTGCTATACGTGAGTCCGAGTCTATTGATGTGTTTGTGCTGTTTCTGTCTTTGTGTTTTGCTCTGTGCATGAAGACTGAGTGAGGATGTGCGGCAGTACATATTTGTTCAAGGCATGTGTTTTGGGGGGATTTATAGTCGTCTTAGTCTGGTTTGAAAATGCTTTTGTGTGTGTGTTAGTGAGTGTTTGCTGTACATCCGGGTACTACAGCCTGCGACTGGGCGGCCAAAAAATCTTACATTCAGCAGTTTTCTGGCCACAGACCCCCGATGGCAGTGGCGGAGGCGCAAATCAACATATTAAAAGCCATTGTAGCGGCACAATTTTTTTCAAGCTGTTATTTAAGGTAGAAACAGTTACACGCTTTAAAGCATTTATTTAGCAGAAACTTGGAATAATTCAATCACATGACCAGATCTCCATCCCACAAATGGTTAGTAGGTCTGACCCAAACAGATAGTGTATTTCATCGTAAAAATATTTCATCAATAATTATATCTGTAAAAGACACATAGTCCTATTCAGTCATAATTATTGATGAATTGTTTGCCCCTCCCCCTCTCAATCCTTCCTCCTTCCTTCCGGCGTCCTGCAGGCAGGTTCGGTCTGCCTGACAGTTGTTGTTTGGCAGCGTCCCTGAGAGGTGACAGAGAGATAGAGAACGATAAAATACAAGACGACAATAATAAGATCTGTTATTGTCCCTCTTTGCTGGCGCCGTTGAGGCGAGGTCGAGATGAGCTGCTTTCAGAGTTCTGTAACAGTTACATTTAGAAGAACACTATGATACATTTCCACCACAATTGGTCAGTATAGTGGCCAATAAAGTATTTACAATTTATCGATACATCTATCCATACTCCCTAAAGAATAATTTACATATGTCATCAATCTACCATCAATCGGTAAGGTTAAGCATCAGCGTCCTTTGTGAGATGTAAGCAACTCTATGCTGTAGCAAGCGGAGGAATCTTGACATAGTATTAATTAAACCATGACACGATCTTGGGAGAAGAGTCAGCCGACCTCCATCTCCATAAAAAATAACCTGTCAGCGAGGTGGTAACAAGCAATGATCATAACAACTTAAACAAATCCCTCTCTACCTCCTTCTGTCTCATGGAGGTCTGGCTCATGGTCCGTATCTACTACCAACTATTCACACACCCTGTCATACTCATTGAATGTGTTGTAACTCTGTAATGATTCCATCTGTAGACATGAAATCTTTTGCTTCTGTCCATCCGGGGAGAGGGATCCTCCTCTGCTGCTCTCTTGAAGGTTTCTTCTCCTTTTTTCCCTGTGAAAGGGTTTTTCTATTTCTTGGGAGTTTTTCCTGATCCGATGTGAGATCCTGAAACAGGGATGTCGTATGTTTACAGATTGTAAAGGCCTCTGAGACATATATGTAATTTGTGTTATTAGGCTACATAAAATAAACTGAATTGAACAAATACACTCAATCACCCAGTTATTTAATTGTTGATCTAATTGATTCTTCTTTCAATGAGCATTAATTGGACTATTTATTCTTTATTACACCACATCTACAAAATAAACTAATAATATGAAACTGAGATACCTGAAAAAGATCCCTTTATCACTCCCTCTCTTCTTCACTAGAGGAAGGAGGGAATACTGGAGATGTAATAAGAGCTTTTGTAGTGCAGCGAGTTACAATTTGTGTCAGTCGTTAATAGCAGTTCTGCAACAAGAGAAATCCCTTGTGGTCCAAAAAGCATTTGCACCATCTCTTTATCCTACTATGGAGATGTCTGTTGGCAGAAAATGGAACTAATCACTGACTGGAATGGAACTAGAATGCTTTTCACTTTTTAAATGATAGACTGTGACCCAGGGACTGCCATCATCCGTACTCCAGTCCCTGTGAATTAAACTGCAGGACCTTCAAAAGAGATTTGTTCACCTTTTGTGTTCATCACTACCACAGAGAATACCCCAAACTCTGCAACTGCTGTACCACTGGAGTTAGTGGAGGCTTTCTCCAGACCGCCTTTCTCTGTCTTTCTTCTGCTACACAGGCGGAACATTTCATGTGTTCAACATGTGTTCAAGTTTGGATTAATTCTTTGCGAAATCTTTTTGGGGCAACACAAATACATTACTTTCACCCCTTTTATAGGCTTTCACATAGAAAACACAATCTTAAAATAAACGTAATACATTCATTTCCTATATCCCGTTTCTTTTGATTTATATGTTTCTCTTAGCTTATTTTTTATTATTCATACATTCAACTTATTTCATAAATATCTTCTTTTCTCCCCACTATAATGGAGTCAATGTAAGACCAGGTGTTTTCCTTATCCTTGTGCTACCTGTCGGGGATGAATGACGATATATTATTAAAGGGCTTAAATTAAAGAGACCTAAAACATGGTTAAAGATGTTATCATGAATTACGTGAAAGTCAATCAATGTTTAGGGATCTTAAACCACTTGGTTAGAGTTAGTGAATGATTTGGGTTATGATAACGAACTATTCATACACTCTGTCATACTCATTGAGTGTGTACCTCTGTAATGATTCCTTCGGTACCAGCAGAGGCCAGTAGCCCCATCAATTCAATTCAGTTTATTTTGGATAGCCCAGAACCACATAATTACAACCATGACCTTTGACCTTAAAGAAAAAACTCTCCAAAAAACAAACTGAAAAAAACGTTTCACACGGAAAAAAGGGAAATATACCTTTAGGAGAGCAACAGAGGAGGCTCTCTCTCTCTCCGGATGGACAGAAGCAATAGATGTCATGTGTACAGAATGAACAACCTTAAGCAGCCTGAACTAAATCTGCCGACTCCACAAGCCTATGAAGATGTTACTCTATCAACAAGCAAGGTCAGAATGGGGCCCCAGTCTGGAATATATAGAAGTTGCTGATGCAGCCTTTTGTTTCCTATGTCAGAAGTTCAGTATTTGCTCTAGCACGAAAAAGCTTTCACCAAAACCGGCTTCTCCAACTGGAAATCTGCAGCAGAAGGCACCATGATGGTGTATTGTCCAGCAAGTCTCTTGTCTGTGTGTGACATTATGTACTAGTTTCTGAAAAAGCCATTTGTGGCCGCAGTGTACACAGAAGGATGTCTAAGAAGACTAATGGACCAAAGGTGCACCGGTCACCTGGCCACCTGTATAGTCCATTAACAACAGTTATGTAGCCATTGTGCAGTTCTTATCCGAGATCGACAGCTGTGGCCATCACCGCAGGGAACTAAAAGTAGAGGCAGCGGGGCTCCCAAAAGCAATCAGTGACCCCTAGTTCAGGTTGACTGTGGTCAAGGCCTACCGAACCCCTGCTCTCCTTCATCCTCCTGACAAAGTGTTTCACAAAAAAATAGTAATTAAATCACAGAACCCGAAACTGGAGTGTAGAGTTATAAAAAGTGCGTTAAAGTTCCAAGTCTTTTGGGCCCACATAACGCATCAGAAATAGCAGCTCTGGAGCAGGACTTGGTGGATCGTAGCAGCGCCGTAGACCAGCACCAGCAGGACGGAGTAAACAAGACTCTTCTTCCGCCCAGTGGACGGTGTCATTGGGGAGATGAGCACAGGATGGAGAGAACGTTCAGCTGGTTGAGGCAATGTGTTCACTTGACCTGGATTTCCCTCACTTTTTGGATGTAGAGAAGCGGAAACCACTGCTGGAGCTCACCACCACAACTTGGTGAAATCTGGAATGGCCCGCTCAACTGAAGACCACGGATACTCTGCAGCACTACTCGAGGCTGTCTTCAGCATAATGTGAGAACACACTTTCAATGCTCAAACCAATGGCTTTCTAACATATAGCTGCTGGCAGACTTCTCCTCTACATTCTCACTCTACTACTCGTCAAATACTTGGTGAGTTCCCCTTGGCATTGGCGATTGATGCACAAGGTACCCCTCTAGTTTTCAATGTGTAGCGATGGCGGGTCCTTACACGCTTGGTATATGCATGGTGTCCTTTTATCTCCCCTATCTTCCTCTCTAATCAGACTTTATACTATGCCATGTGCTCTGACTGGCGACCAATCCAGAGGGAGGGTTTACATTGGAGTTAGTTGAAAGCCTGACAAAGCGGTGGTGCTTGACGAGGTGGGAGTGAGAACGGGTTGTCAGCAGAACGTTTATTGCACATTTACAAGTTTACAAGTCGTCACTGCACCTGTCTCTGTTCTGCATTGTGTGTGTGTGTGTGTGTGTGTGTGTGTGTGTGTGTGTGTGTGCAACTCCCATGTTTTTTTTATGAAACACAGAAATCAAAGAGAAGAGACTACATAACAGAGCACCACTACATCTGGTCATCATTCACTATGTTTTTACAAACATGAAAACCAATTTAATTCCACGTACATGCATACGCTCATATATATATACACATCTGCCCTCATGTATTTTGTTTCTTTAAATAAATAAAAAATTCACACACACACACATGGACACGCACAGATAATTTTTCAATACACTGACTTTATGATGTTTTGGCCAGTGTTTTGTCGTCCGCACTGTGTTGTCATCCTCTAGGTGTTGTGTCTATGTATTTTCTTTTGTCTTATAATGAAAAAAAGTAAAAAATAAATATAAAAAGAGAAGCGACTTCTACAGACGTAAATGACAGGAAAACAGGCCATAGACTCTCCCAAAAAGAGCTGAAAAGAAACTGAGTGCACATAAATTAGGCATATCAAATATCATGTTGTTTGTGTGTGTAAGTGTTTAGAATATGAGTGACTGCATGCATGTCTACATATGTCTGCCTATGCTTGTGCTGACAGTGCAGCCTGAAAGGACGTGACAGCTGGCTGTTTGGCTCCAGCTCCGCTGCGGTCTCTGGAAAGATTATCTGAAACATTCTCTGCCCTTCGCACTCCGCTGGTTACCACTTGACATTTTCCATGGTAGAAAAGCAATTCGGGAGCATTGATTTGAGGGAAAGGGCTGCGGATGGGAAAAGAGGGAAATCGATGGGCGCTACAGAGACGGGGCAGGTACACAGGTACACTACAGTTCCTCAACAACAAAAGGCCAATGTGGGAAAAGAGAGCTCTGTGACTCGCAATCAGCTGAAAACCACGCGCTGCAGGCTGCGTCAGCAGCTCCCACCGAGAGTAAATTGTCTGTGTTGCTATTTCTGCTGGGTTCCTGCACTGTTGGTAATAGTCAGGTGCACTGTCTCTCTCTGCCTCTCACACATGCACACATGCACACATGCACACACTGATAAATAAGGCACTTATCTTCAGTCTGGGAATTTCCTTTAATCAGCAAGGGTTAATTAATCTCATTTAAAAGCTGCACTGAGAGGAAGCTTGTTCTCTGGTTGGAGCTTTGTATTCCTCTGCTCTGCTCTCTTCTCCTTTAGTCTGTATGCCACATTTCAGTTTGCCCTCTCTAGACCAGGAGCCGGTCTGTGACGCCCATCTTCCCGCCCTTGCAACACTTTTCAGGACATTGAGTCACATTTGGTCTGGCCACTCCTCTGAGACTACTTTGCCTCGGGAGATCTTGCCAGTGACTATTGCCCATCAAAAAATAAATTCCCTGCAGGGTCACACTAGCCTCTCCACCATGTTAAGGTGGCAAATCATTGGATCTACAAACAGTTGACGTTTTGACTGTGGCTCAATGGTAGAGAAGGCAAGTCTTTCAGAGGATGGGGGGTTCAATCCCCAGCTCTGCTGGTCCCTCTCTCACTATTACATCTGCTCTACATTTGTAATTACATCAACAAAAATATAATTTATTCATTCAGTTGTTCTTGTTCAGACATCCTATAAAATAACTATTCTGTATCAATCTGGATCGTCTCCAAACGATACAACTAAATAAAAATCCTGACCTGCAGGAAATCTTTCCCCTCCAAACCCTCACTTCTGTCTCACAGCTTTATAGTTTCTGTCTGAACAATACTTCACTCAGTTTGGCTCCTTCACTCATCTGCACATTGCCGATGTACATACTCCCACGCTCAATAAATTCAATCTGAAACAAGGAAGGATAACTGGATTTAAATTTGTAGAGGTGGACATTCAAGATGTAATACAAATGAGGGTTATCCCTCAACACAGTGTTAAAGTGTGACCCACCAAGTGTAAACCCACAATGAAATTATATGATGTGGATCCAGGAAACGGTAAATTCCTGCCCTGCACGAAGAGTCAGCAGAGATCCTGTACACAACCCCAGAACTGTCTTTTAGATGTTTTGGGGGAAATGTGCACAACAACAGTTTATTATCCACTTGGTCTTGCATTGTTATCTAATCTTGTGGTTTGTGGTTTGAATTTAGTTTCTATTGTGCACCCGTGGTGCATTTTACTAAATGAAACTCATGCAAAGGCTCAGTCAGGAAGACACTCTTTTTACCCTTCTTCATTCATAATATCAGTCTCTAAGTCTCACATCGTTGTTGTCCAAACTTTAACTAGGTTGTCCTCTCTGCTGCTGTCAGTTCAGATCAAACAGATGTGACCCTCCTCCCCCCCAGGCTCCTCCAGTCAGCACCAGTCCAGCTCATCATTCATCATCGGGGTACAGCAAGTCTTTCTTCTTCTTCACCACCACCAGTCTCTGGTCTCCAGGGGGATTCTGCCTTCACAGATATCAGCATCACTACCCCTTGATTATCCTGTTCCAGGGTGGTGTCTGACTGTCTCTGTCACAGACTCCAAGGTTTACAGTGGAGATTTGTACAGGCTGGAGGAAATCAACAACTTCCTGGATGAAACGTTTGGAAAATCTGTAAAAGTTTTAGAGCATGTACCAGACCCAGACAAGTTTATGAAAAAGTGTTTTAACAGTACAGAAAGTGGTTGTGAATTCATTACTTGAGAAGAGATGTTTCTGTCTTAAAAAGCACATGACGAGTTTTAGGAAGCTAGTTCCAAAAGGTTAAAAACCTCTGAGTGAGGCTGTCATGGATGTGCTGCACTTAAGCTTTCTGTTACTGTTGGCTGTCTACATCATTGCTCTTTTTCATTTGTCAATGCACAAGGTGAGGGCATTATATATTAACGGTGGGAGGGACTGAGAGAACAAATCGGTCACTGTAGAAATGATCAAACAGAAACGACTAGACATCGTTTTCCTGTCGGAGACATACAGTGACCGACATCATGAGATCGACTGGGGTGTGTAGTGGAGGGGCCAGTATGTCCTGTCTCATGGGACCAACCTGTCTGCAGGTGTAGCCGTTCTGCTCTCACCTAGGCTGGATGTTAACATCATCTCCTCCCCAGAGATAGTGACAGCAGGGCTCTGGTGGTCAGAGCCTCCATACAAAGCATTTCATTTGTTTTTATTAACATCCCCACTTCAAAACAGGACTCACACAGAACGGACATCTTCCACAAACTGAGAGATATCCTGCAGCAGTGTAGTCAGAATGAGTGTGTAGTGATAGGCGGGTGGGGAATTGCAGCACCATAGATTCCTTATTGGATAGAACAGGAGAGGAACCTCACCTACAGCCATCTACACCTTTATCACAGGTGATTGCAGATTCAGGTGTGGTGGATATATGGAGAGTCAAACATCCCCAGGCTAGGACACCTGGGTAAAAGTGTTGGATGGGAACACTATAGGGCAGGCAGGCTGGACAGGGTTTACATATCTCATAGCTTTAGCAACCGGTTATTGAATAGGGGGATCTGGAGAGGAAAGAAGAGCAATGTTGGTGCCTGAGTCAGTGGAGGGACATAGGACAGGCACACACATGTGTCTTTGTCCAACAATACACAAGTCATTCCACCGTAAAAGTCAAAAGGCTCGTTGAGGATCCAGGGAATAAGATCAGGGGTTTGGATCACAGTCACACCAGGACAGACACACACAGGCAGCAGAGGAAACACGCATTAGGTTCATTAGGATTTCTTTTGGGAGGGATTTATATAAGCAGGAAGAAGCGAGTGAAGAACAGGGAGGGACAGGAGGGCAGGAATTAGAAAAAGAAAAGTGGTGAAAGAAGTTGGGTTTGAGGGCTGTGAGGGGGACATGGAGGCTGCAGATGAGGAGGCCATTAAAGTCCCTCAGTTGAAGAGAAGCAGTCAGACAAACTCACAAGACAAAATAGTGGTAGTGAGTACGGTATGGAGGAGGACTCTGCTGCTGACAGCCAGGTAGCTGGCGTGGGTCTGGTGGGCGTAAGGGTGCCAAAGGACCCAGTGTAGTGAGAAGAACGCTTCTTTTTACAGAAAACTAAAGGGGAACGGGGAGTAGAGTTAGGAGACTGCTTCTCTGATGAGGAGAAGCTCTCCTGCAGTTTAGGAAACATTTGAGCAGCAGAAATAAAGGAGGCCAAAGGAAGTCTCCAGAATAAAGGATGAACAAAGAAATGTACATTGAAGACGGGGAACCACGATTGTTAAGATCTCACAGGTCTTTTTCAAATCGTTTTGTTTTTTGGGGTTACTCTTTTTAATTACGAGTCTTAGAAGCATATGCACACTAAATATAAAGGGAGCCAGAGACTCTGTAAAGAGGTCCCTACTCTAATAGCTGATGACAGTCAAAGCTGTAGATGTGATGTTTTTACAGGAAACAGATAGTGACTCAGTGAGGCCGAGTGGAAGAGAGAGAGAGTGTGTGTGTGTGTGTGTGTAGGGGTGGGGGGGGTTGGTGATTAGTCAGAAGAGCACCACCAGTGGGGGGTGGGGATCTTGTTCTCTAAAAGGTTTGCCCCGGAGACTCTGGAGGTGGACTTTTTAACTTTGTAAATGTGTATGCTCCTGTCGCTGGGACTGAGGGAGTGTTTCTCTTAATGTTTTAAGCAGTGTTCTAAGCAGAGTGAATGTTTTTCACTCTGCTTAGATTTTTTATTTGTGGGAGGACATTTTAACTGCACGGAGAATGAGGCAATAAATAGGAGCCATCGGGAATCTCCCGGACCTTCACAGAGAGCAATGAGGCAGCAGGTGGAGGAGCATCAGGTGGTCGATGTCTGGAGGAGGCGAAATGAGTTAAGAGACGGTACACATGCGCTCAGTCGAGAGGGAATGTCATTTACCTTGCTAGATTGGATAGGTTTTATTGTTTTAAGCACCACTTCAATATCTTAAAAAAAGTGTTTATTCCCAACGTGAAGCCAAATGGCGCATACTGGCATTTAAACACATCTCTCTTAGGAGATGCACATTTTAAAGAGGTTTTGAGAAGACAAAGCATGATTGTAACTCTTTGAAACAGTGGTGGGGTCGTGGGGAGGTTGGGATAAAGCAGCTCTGTTAGCAGTATACTCTCAATGTCACACAGGACATGAGAGATCTAGACTGAAATAGTGGAGTTGCAGAATTTTGCTGAATCCACTGGAAATTTAGATCATATTAAAGATCTCAATTCTAAAAGGTCTGCTCTTACAGACCTGCTGGGCTCCAAGACTCTGGGGGCGCTGGTCAGGTCCTGTTTTATGGACGAAGCGCTGTTGGACCCACCATCAAAATTCTTGGACGAGAGAAGAATAACGGGCACAGAAGGGTCATCCAGCTATACGCTCCGAGTCGGGGCGAGAAATCAGAAACGCACACAGTATCTGGAGGAGAGCGGCGAGCACTGTGGAGGGTTACGAAGGGTCCCAGAAGAGGTGACTGGTCCTCTGGTGGCAGGTGAACTGTAGGTGGCGCTGCAGAGCATGGAGGGGGGAATGCCCAGGGAATTGATGGGATCCCGGTAGAGCTCTAAAAACAGTTCTGGAGTGTGATGGGTGAGAACTTTTATTGGTTTCAAAAGACGTGATACTGCTGCTCAGCTGCAGAAGGGCAGCGGTAACTTTGCTTCTGATAAAAGGAGAAATGCAGGAAATTAAAAACTAGCGTCTGGTGTCCCTGCTCTGCTCCGACTATAAAATGATGGCCAAAGCACTGGCCAACTGGCTGAGGGAGGTGGTGGGTTAGGTCATCCACAAGGGTCAGACCTGGTAGGAGCATACTGGACAATGTTCTTCATTCATGCATTTTTTGACACTTCTGGTTCTTTGGGCATTAAAGCTGGTCCCATTTCGTTTGACCAGGAAAAGGCTTTTGACTGGGTTGAGCACCTTTACCTCAGGAAGACTCTGGAGGGTTTTGGCCTCAGTCCAGGTCTCATAGCCATGATCCCTTGATGTTGTACCAGGATATTGAGTGTGCTGAGAATTAGTGCCTCCTTTAGAGTGCATATGAGGGTGAGACAGGGTTGCTCTCTCTCAGGGATGCTGTATGGGCTGGCTATTGAATCATGTTTCCTCAAAATCAGAGCGGAAATTGAATTTCACATATTGAGGGGTTTTATCAAATGGTAAATAAACAATCTGGCCGCCTCAGCTCTGTGGTACAAGCTGGCCTCCATGCAATCCCCTAAAGGCCTCACACAGAAACTACAGGCCAGCCTCAAAGACTTTTTTCTGGGACAGGCTGCACTGGGTCCCTCAAAGCGTACTCTTTTTACCTTTAAGGGGGGAGGGGGTGTTGGCTGGCAGGGGCTTGTGCATATTGACAGCAGGGTGATTACTTTCAGGTTCCAGTTTTTCCAGAGATATATCACAGGGCCAATGGATGTGGTGCGGAGAGAGGGGACAGCCTGCATTTTAAGAGTTTTAAGACTAGACACCGCACTTTTTCTAATGGATTTGAACCTTTTTAAATTGTGTGGATTATCTCCCTTTTATCGATCACTTGTTAAGGCATGGAACTGTTTCCAATGGAAGAGACCAGAACTACGTGCTCCCTACACTGACTGCGTCAGGAATCGCTGGTGTATGGACCCATTTTGGACATCCAGGACGGCACAACACCAGGTTTGACCAGCATGCGGTGCTCCTCCGGAATCACAACCCTGGGGAGACTGGTGGAGGTAGCTGGTCCTGGACTGGGAGACGCGTCCGCGGTGGCTTCTCTGCTCCGGCTGACATCCATCCGGCAGAGCACCATTTTCACGAGGAGATGGCCAGGGAGACTGACAGAGGTGGAGGTCGGGATGCTGCAGTAGTACCACAGGGGACAGGAAGCTCCCGACTCTCCAGATCCATTTCCAGATCCAGGATGCATTCCAAAGCTGAATGGGGTCTCAGGAGTCAGGACCACTATTCAGGGAAACAGAGAGTAAACTCTTGGACCTCTACATGTTGAAATTGAAAGTGATCTCCACAACATGTGTGAAAGTGCTCAATAAAAACAAGCTGGACCAGAGAGCCGACACTGTGTGGAGGCAGAAGCTGAACTCGGGCATCAGTTCTACAAACCGCCCATAAAAAAGAGGACTAGAGATCTACAGTGGAGGATCCTCCACGGTGCTATTTCCATTAACACTTTTATTTCTGTTATTAATCCTACCGTTTGTAAGCAGGTCCATTCTGTGAGGAGGTAGAGACTGTGTGTAATGACTGCACCTATAATTGTTGTATGTTTGAATATCATATCATACTATATTCAATATAATCATGTTGTATTGCTGGCAATAACTTTTAAGGGCCCTTAGTTTGTGAAACTCCTGAGAAATCGTATGAATTATGGGTATCCCCCTATTAAGTCTTAAATCCCCCCCCCATCTTCTTCCTTGTCGATAAGTTACACCTTTCTCTTATCTGTCTGTTATAACCTTCAACTCATTAATCAGCCTTTGAAGACCCGTACCCACCCTAAGACAGCACCCTATCTCCCTTCTTGTTATAATACAATGAAGTCACCTCTCTCTCCCCCTTACATACTCACTAACTGTGCCTTTTCGTGTGCTACCTGAACCATTGGTAGAAAACTGAGTCCTTTACCTCTGCTGAACTTTCGTTGTGCTGCAGACTTGTTCAGAAGCTTAAGGTTGATTGTCACAGTTTGTGAATAGGAGTTATAAATAATTCCACCACAAGTGTTCCACTGTTTTTACTAATGTGAGATGCTCTGTAATTTTGTTAACACACTGAGGGATGTTTTTTAAGGGTTTGGTGACACCTGGCCAGGACCACCTTCATTGTCGGAGTCATGGGAAGGTGAATGTAGTGTTTCCGTTGGGTGGTTGTACACTAGATGAACGACAACTTAGTGTATGTTTCTGGGCCTTTATTCTCCTTACGCTCACTTGGTGGCGCTGTTCTCCCCGTGAACATCACAGTGAACGCCTCCAAGTGGAAGTTATTGAACCACCTGCTTGGAGAGGCTAAAATTGTCTATTTACACAAGCAGGAAGAAGAGAGTAGAGGACTGGGCAGGGCAGGAAGCTCTTCCTATCTTCATCTCACGCATCAAAGCTAGAATCTGGGTTGATTTGAGGTTTTTTAACGATGAACAACATACAAGATATTTGCGAAAAATTGAGCTACGATGCGATATATTGTGTGGCTGGAGAAGAGCTTGTATTGAACGCTCCTTTTAATACAATGTAAGGAGCAACTGTTTTTGTGTGTGTGCGTTTTAGTTTTTTCTGTTGTTGTTTAAGGTTGAAATGACTACGATGTTCTGTTCATTCATATTGCTCTGAGTAAAATAAAGGTTTTCTAAAAATGTGTGTGTGTGTGTGTACGGTAATAACAGCGACTGTAATTATTGGAAGCAGGCATGATAAGGATGAGGTGAAGCCGCTCGCTGCCGACTCGCTGGTGAGACTGAATAATAAATGAAAGGCAGAGATGAAAGGAACCGTGGGTCGCACCCTGCACGCTGACACCCGCTCTGCATCCTCGGAAAAAAAACAACAGGAGCATTCTGGGAGAATAAACAGTTTATTTAAAGATAAACAAATATGGATGCATCTCCCGGGAGAACATACAATTGTGTGATGTGGTCGGAGCTTGAGAGAGCAAGGGAGTGAAGAGTGAGGTGATAGAAAGACCTGGTCAGAAGTTCAATAGCTAACCAAGCTGAATGACAAAGTGCACACTAACTGAGACAGTGGATTTCATTTATGGTGTTGGGTTCCTATTCTTTACGAGAACAACATATGGTAAGCATTGGGAAGTCTCGGTAGGTTAAAAAAAAATGGTTGTCCTGTACCAGAAATGCTCTCTGTAGCAGGATTCATGCTGCCACCCGTAGGTTCCCCCCCGCCTAAGCGGCAAAGGATCAGCAAACACCAACGTTCTCTTTGGGAAGATACTTTATTGCCGCTTCAGGACGCAGACTGCACCTCTGCTCTGCTCAACCTCTCCCCTCCATCTTATGTAGCCAAGGGCTAATCAAGCAGATCCCCCACATCTGAGGCCAATCAGGCCCATTTGCGGCACCTGTCCCCGGGCCCCTCCCCCACAGCTGCCACATTCTCCTGTATCTGGAATGTTCTACTATATCTGGAATGTTCTACTATATCTGGAATATTCTCCTGTATCTGGAATGTTCTACTATATCTGGAATGTTCTACTATATCTGGAATATTCTCAGGTATCTGGAATGTTCTAATATATCTGGAATATTCTCAGGTATCTGGAATGTTCTCCTGTATCTGTCCTTGTGAAGCGGAGCTGAAGCAGTCAGTTGGAGAACGTGCTGCGCTTTCCCTGCAGTAGGTGGTGGAGATGGAGGGTCCGGGTTATCCAATATGGACAATCATTTCTTCAGTGTCCTCCTCTCTGCCACCTGTTCCGGATAATCCTGTTTGCAACCAATGATGGAGCCGCCCTTGCTGCACACATCGAATTATCCAAATTTCCTTGACAAAAAGAGTTAGCACGGAGTAATGTCGCTATACTTTCTATGGAACCAATATACTTATTTTAACTCAAACCATGATCTTTTTTTAACATAACCAAATTAAGCTCTAGTATAAGAAGAAGAATATACCCTTGTATACCTCAGCCTGTATATCTCATATATATCTGCCATTCACTCCTGGCACATACTCACTCCTAATTTCCTTGCTGACATTGTGCGAGGCTGTCAATCATGATATCACTTCTTCTGATAAACAGTTTTCTTCTATCCAATAGCACAGTCAGACACAATGACATGGTTAGCTTATTATTTGTTGCTGTCCCTTTGAAATGTGATTGTCTCCCTACCTTCAGTACGTTCATGCTGCAGTTACACACCCCTCCATCTCCACCCACTCTTCCTCACAACCAACAGATTCATCAACTCGTCATTTCATTAGCCTCATCGGCACCTCCACCAGGGGCCTATTTTGCATACTTGGTTCAACTAAGTCAATCAAATGTCCTATTATTTAGCTTAAATTAACCCAATGATTTAAATCAGGCTATCTCGGGTTCTCAAAGGCTGATCCGCCCTGAAACTATCTCGTTAATTTCTAAACGTAAGTCAGTAATCAGGATAGTTTGCGCGTGCCCTTCCGGCTTCAAAAGGGCGAAGCGTCAATCACCGAAATCATGATTTTCCAATGGGACAAAGGCAGGAGATGATCATGAGCGCATATGAGGAATTCCAGACCATAATCATGGCACATCTCAATCATGGCAGAGCCTCACCTGTCATCATCAATAATAATAACATCAAATGTATATTAATATTTGTGCACCGATCTATATGTATGACTAATTTCGAACATGTTATAGTCAAAATCGCTGAATGTGTCTATTTCCTGTTCAAACACAGAATTAAACGAGAGGTGAGCCGGCAGTGAGTCGAGCCGTACCTCTGATTGCGCAATCCTTCACAAACTGGGTTGATGCATGCAATTGGCCCGTGCGAGTTGCCGTATTTCTGCATGTCGCCAATATAATGTTTGCAGATAAGTTTATTTGCCCTGATTTTCCACAGTCTAGCTAAGGTCTTTAACCATTACAGTTTAATGTTTGTAAGTGACATATAAGTGACATATTTAGTTTCGCTGATGGGAAATAAAGCCACGGTGAAACGGCGCAGGGTGAGGCAGATAATACTCTGCCTCACTGAAGAGGGCGCTAGTGAGCCAACGGGAACTTGTTACTTCTTCTACGCTGAGGCGCCAGGCGAGTCAAGTCCGTTTGTTTTTGTATTTTGCTGCCAGACCGCCTACATGGAAGAGGATTATATATCTGAGATTAAACATGTCTCAAAACTGGACTTTCAGTCAAAAGTGGACGTGATTAACACAGGTACACCAACGCAGAGCTGAAAAGTTTACTTCAAACTTGTTATGTACTGTTTGCGTGTGTGTGCGTGTGTGTTGTGTGGAGAATGCTGATGAGACATGAAATAACCAGTACCAGTTGAATACGCCCCTTTTGGGTTTATATATTTGTAAATCTGACACTAAAGGAGTCAGTGCCTCACCAACCATGAACCTCACCGCACGTCACTGTGGGGGACCTACCACACGGGAACACTTCCCGCAAGGAGTCTGTGATCGCAGGCTGGCCGCCCACATTCCCTATCTTTCTCCACTATAACTATCAAATAAAAAGGTATGACCTTCCCGAAAAAAGTTCAACACTTTAAGTGAGAGCTTTCCCAGTGAAAACCGGTGCTGCTGCTGGATGACGATATGAGAGCAGCAAGAGTAAACCACAACGATACAAAAGAGGCTATTACGCTCCACACAGCTGACAGGAAGAGCAGAGCAGGTGATAAAACACTCCTGGTTCATCATCCACATTCTTTTTGACTTTATTGTATGTCGTCACGGATCATTTATATAACTTATTTCAGTGGATCAATGAACCCTTTGGGGCTTCATTATATTTCAATGTCATTTGTGTGATGTTAGCAATTTTAAACAAGTTGTCAATAATATTACATACAATTTATTCACTCATGGGCTGTCACCAGTAATCTTGTTTATGTAATAGGAAAAAGGTTGCAACAACATAGTCACTAGTGCAGACTTTTTATTTGCTTATACGCCTTTCATTTTACCCACCCTCCTGCTTCTCTTTGGTCAGAGTTCATCACCAGCCGGTTCATCACTGTTTGTGTAATGTAATGCTGATACACAGACAAACCTAAGCCTCAGTATTATGATTAAAAGACTTTTTTGGCAGCTCTGTGGAATATGTAGGAACAAACAAAGCCTGCATCTGTGTTTCTTTTCTTCTGGGATTTGAAGAACTCCCACCACCACAAATCCTGAGAAACGAGGACAGCCGTCTCCCTCTCACATTTACTTCTCTATTCCTACGGCGACTGAGTGGCGCTGACGGCTACAGAGGCCAACAGTAACACGAAGGGACAATTCCTACAGTAACTGCCATCGCTCCCTCGGTAATAAGCTTCAGAATCTCCCTCACAGCCCCAAGGGATCCTGGGATTCTGAGTGAACCAATGAATCCCCCGGGGCCTCACCAATTCCTCGCCACATGCGTTTAAGCACCACAAGCACACCTAAACCAAATGAGATAGTTTCACAGGAGTTAATCACTTGAAAGGACCGTCTTCCTTGCATTTCTTTCTGAGTGTAATTACTGTGTAACCCAATTAATTTCCCTTGTGCAATTAAAGTGAGGTGTGTGCTTCAAAATCACCGTAAGACTCGCAAATCATTAGCATACACTTAACAGTCAAGCATCATCTGCAGGAAAAAAAAGGGGAAATCATCCGAGGAGAGGAGAATAGGGTTCCTGCTCACTGAGCTCAGCGAGGTCACTTGTGCCATCTGCATTGAAAACTCAGTTTCTACAATTTTGGATTCCCATAATGACAATACATTTTAATATGTAAACATATAAGAAACACAACTAAAGCCATGTAGGGAAAACCAGTTACCTGGTATTTTATTTATTTGAAACTAGAACGATCTCCTACCTGTTGTTAGCCATCAGTTTATATCCTGTTTTTTCAATTTACATCCACGCCCATGCAAAATGTCATCTCTTCAGCATTTTATCCTTTGAGATTTGTTTTATATCAATAAATTGGCGTATGAATTCTTGATTTATATATTTATAATGTGTTTAAAAAAAATCATACTGACTTTTTGACCACGGAATTTTGATCAGTTCATTCTTGAGTCTAAGAGAACATTTGTGCCAGATGTAATCAGATTCCCTCCTGGCATATCTGAGAAATGTATTTCACAAGGATGGGAACGATCACAGTGGCCTTCATTTAAATCAGTAATTTGAAGAAATCTGCTCCTGGCATTTGTGATCTATCGCAAGAATGGGACGAACATGAGATCAAAGTGACTTTGAACTTTGAATTCCAATTAGTCTATCCTCAAGTCCAATTAGCTGTTTGCTCAAAATTTGAAAAAAAATCCCTCGAGGCGTTACTGAGGTACTGCATTCATGAGGAAGGACACCCCTGTCCATAATGCACAATTAAGGCTTGGAGGCATAATCCACAGAAAACATTATGTTTGATAGAAAGAAGGTCAAGGTACAGTTGTTGGACTCCCCACAACTGTACAATTACTTTTCAGTGCTCAGTTTAGTAACTCGAGAGAAATGAGATGCGATGACCTCTGAAGCGTCACGTGAAGCAACGTCTGTTACTGGCAGCCGCTGGTCACACGTGGATCAGCTGTCAGTCGGCTTAAACAGCTGGAGAGACTGATGACGGTATCTGAACACATGATCAGTGGAACGGAATTATTTTTGTTCCCAACTTTTTTTAGCGCACATTTTAATAAAAATCCACTTAAAATATTGATAACAATTACCGTATTGTTTTCAGTTGATTTATTGGCGTTAAACTAGTACTCATACTGATGTGGTGAGGCAGGCAACAGGCAGGCAATCGACAGCCTACGGTTAGGACCCAGGCAAAGGGGCAGAGCCTATACATCGGGGTGGGAAGCTCACCTGGGCTTTTCTTCCTGGGTACATAGATACACCTGAGGAAGCAGCTGACCCAGCCTTGTTAGCGGACTGAATTTGATACCAAAGTCATAGAAACATGACATAATCATTTATGTTAATTTAGTTAAGTCATTAACATAAATTGTGAGGTTGCAGATTACAACCAACTGGAACTCCCATGAGTCCAACGTGTAGGAGAAGATGTTTGATTTGTCCTGTAGAAGCACCTGCGTATGTAGATATAAAGGGCTCAATCTAAGAGTATGAAAGCAATACACTAAAGAAGGATAATAGAAATGCTAGTCTGTATTTCACAGCCCTGAAGCAAAAGATTGCACCGTTTTATCGATTTTGAAACGCAAAGTTTTCCTGTTCATTTTTGTAAAGATATCAAAGCTCTGCCTCTAAATATGTAATTATGCTACACATTTAATTTTGATCAGTATATCCTGACAACGATTCAAATCCTGGACTAAAATTCCTATGGCAATCTAATCCCAGTTTTCAATATAAGTGGTTTTAATAGTTTTTGAGATGTGCATCTAATTTGAAATTAAACTATCCTCAAAGTCTAGTCCCAAAGACACTTCTGTTACTTTGAAGTAAACCATTTTTCTGCCAAATCTGCAGATCCTCAGGGCTGCAAAGAGGGGAAAAGGACTAGTTTCAAGCTGCTATTAATCTGTGACTTTGAAGTCCGATTGGCATGGTGTAATTGGGGCATAAACAGACAAAAACAGAACTACTATATTTCTAAATAAAAAAAAAACAGGAATACTAAACTTTCAAAATTATACTTTCAAGCACAATATCAAATAGATTTGTTAATGCATCAGTATCCATCATGTTCTTATCACGACTTGTTTAATACTAAGGTCAGGATGTTTGGCATCCCTTTATAACTCATAGTAGCTCACTACAGTCGCAGTTAACACGTCGTTGACGTTGTGAATTCATGTGAACTTCACAGTTGCCCGTAAAATAAGTACATTTGGTAAATCAAGTAAAACTTGAAAAATGTAACTTCAGAATATGTACTAAAATATTTTATTACACTACGCCATCCCAATCCGAAGCATTGTGGAGTTGGGAGTGTCTAATGGTGACGCAAACGGGTTGACATGGTCGTCACTTGAAAGCCTGGTGCGTCCGTTCAGCATAGTTTGCTGACGCCCTAGACAAAAGACAATGTCTCTGCTTGTGCTCCTGGCTGTCTTGAGCTGTTGCTCTCATTCTGATGAGTTCAACCACAGGTTCACCCTGACTATAAATCTGAGTGGGTTCATTTATATATCCCATCGGGGATAAGAAAACATATCACCAGAGAGGCGTGTAGAAACATCAAGGTGGGGGAGGGAACCATCTCACCCGTGGCAAAATACATTCAGCTAATTGGGGAATCACACTTTCATTTCCAATCCAAAATAAAGTCTGTATATTTTATTGCTGTCAAGTTCTGAAGCCCCCAAAAGAGAAAAACACACTGGAATACATGTCTTTCTCTCACACAGAGCATGCACACACATCAGTCGAAGGTTGGCTCATTGATTCACCAGACAGTGTGTTATGTGGAGTGTGACCTTTCCAAGTGCTCCCACTGATGGAATGAAAGGTGCTGAAACACCCACAATGCAGTGGCAGCTCTCAGGAGAAATGTCAGTAATTAGAGCTCTGCACCGGGAGAGGTTAAAGGCCAAATCGCTCCAGACACAAAGAGCGTGTGAGTGAGGGCGACGAGTGGGCCGGATGAGAGGAACGAGGTGACTTTATTCAGAGTCTGAGCAGTGGCATCACAAACTCAAATATTGTGTGGATGATAGGAATCAATATATTTAGATATTTAAGGATTCACAACCATCTGATCTGAGGATATCTTCTTTACTGTGGTTCTATGTATACTGACCTGTTTCATGTTCTTTGTCTGCCTGTGTATTTACATTGCATTTTAAAGTAACATGTTGTTTGTTTGTCGTGGCTTTCATAGACAGTATATCACTACATAAGTACAATAAAAAACACTTTCCTTCACCATGAAAGAGCTGCCCAATAATGACCACCGTCTATATATGGTGCTTGAATGTATTCAGCATGTATCTCCCTTTTTTAGATCATAAGACATCTTTTGGGCATAGCTGATGTGTGACAGAGAGCGGGAGCATCCAGAATACAAAGGTTGCATTCTTTAGAGAATATAAATGTTTGTCCAAACTGACATATTGACATCCTGAAGCATGGTATGATTTGACGCCTTTCAGGACATCATCTATCTTCGAAAAGTGTTTCACTTCACTGTTGGAAAAATAAATATGTTTATGATGAACTCTACATTAAGTATAGCTTTACTTAACCACAATTATAACTTGTGTTTTGAGTAACATTGTAGTTTGGGTTGAAATATAAGTTCTAAAGGGCCGCATCGAGGCTTCATCGTTTACAAATACAAATTGAGATTGATCTAATAAATAGGATTTAAACCAACTTAGTGCCTGAAATGACAATTTATTGATCCGGTCTCTGTAACAGGATGTTATGGTCAATGGTGTTGAACGCAGCACTAAGAAGTACAGAGATGAGTCCTTTATCTGATGCAATTAGGAGATCATTTTAAATGTTCAGTGCTGATTCTAAATTCTGACTGAAACTTCTCAAATAAACTATTATGGTGTTAGAAAGTCACACAACTTATTTGCGACTAATTTCTCAAGGATCTTAAAGGAAGCAAAGGTTAGAGAACGGTCTGTAGTTAGCCATCACCTCTGGATTAAGAAAGGTTTAATTACAGCTACCTTGACGGAATGTGGTACATAACCTGTTAGAAAAGAAACATAGATAATATCTAATAGAGAGGTGCCAATAAAATAAGTGGACTACAACCACATGGCCCAACTGCAGGCCTCAACACTATCAATGGGTGGCGTCATGGTGAGAACGTCCACTTCTTAATACAGCGTATGGCTGAAACCAATGATGCCTCCCACAATAGGTTAGCTTTACTTAACCAACGTAAAGCTGTGTACCATTGCTAATGCCAACAGGGTGAGTAAGAGAGCTGCTGGTGGACTCTGAAACAGGGTTGAGTCTGTTGGTAGGAAAGGGGAAGTGAACAGCTGTCTGGTGTTTTATTGACATTTTCCAAAATGTTTCACAGTTACTCAGCTAGGGTGCATGCTTTCCCCCAGAAACTGATAAGGAAACACTAAACTCGTGGTGAGACAGCTCGGGTCCTTTTTAGGTTGAGGTTCACTGAAGTCTGGTTGCTAGCTGAAGCCTGTGGCAGATGTAGATAGGGATTGGAATTCAAATGGATAAGTCTGTCAGGCTGGTTTACCTTGAGACACCGCCGAGATGGTTGGTTTGTCAGTTTGCAAGTTTACCTGGAGATGCATGGAGGAGGTTTGATGGGAAAGGTGAGGAATGAGCTGACTGTATTGCAAATGCCAAGATTTAAAGCAGAGCAGCCGCAATTCTTCTATGACGTTTGTATTATTGCGCCATGAGGCTTTATGAAACAACATGAACAATCAATATTTCCTGGATAAAAGGCTAATTTCCATCCACCCCCTCACAAACTGTGGAAACAAATGGGCAGCATAATGCTGTCTGACTGAAGCATGCAGGTTCCCTCCACCCTCACCTTTGATTGGTCCATTTGTTTCACATCTGCTCTGCTGCCTAACGCATGCCAGCCACATCTCTCTGTAGCGTAGAGAAGCACTCTGAACCCATTTACAGGAATGGCATTATTGATGTTGTTGCTATGTGCTTTTTATCTGTACTCTCATCTTGGGTAGAACAAGATGAAACATACACACACTTATTTCAATGCAGTGCCAGTGATTCTATATTTACGGACATTTAATTGTCAATTATTTTGTTGTCTGTCAGAGGATGTCGATTCAACTTAATGGCCATTTATTCTGTAGTCTGTGATATTTCAAACAAAAGCTGTTCCAAATCAGTTCATCCTCGATTCTCACATTTCATGAACTCCCCTCCAGGCGTCCACTGATGGACAACCCAAAAGCATACTGCTGTCGCCAGCATAGAAGCATAACAACACGATCACAAAGTGAACTGAAAAATATAATGAGCTATAACAAAATTAGAAAATTAGAACTTCATTTGCATGGATTGGTAAATATTTTTCAGTTGAAAGCACCTTTTGATTTACTGGTCTGGTTGTGCAAAACTACCCGTCCTTTAGTGGTAATGACGAGAGTGATTTAGTATCTGGTTGAGGAGCAATTAAAGTCCCACTTTTGGACGCACAAGTAAATGTTTTATTACCTGCGGCCAATGATGAAATCACATTCTGGCATTTTCCAACACTGCTTGCTGGGCACCGCAGCGCTTTCATTCGTTCATATCGATTCCCACATCTGTGGAAGGATAAAGCTTTTTTTTTAACTGGCAAATGTAAAGCTTTGCTTTACTGCAAGTAGAGCAGCAGTTATGCCCTTGAAGCATGAAGCACAAATTGAGAGGCTGTCTTGGCAGCTTCCTATAAGCCTGAACCCCCCCCCCCCCTTCCCCCCCCCCCCACACACACACACACACACACACGCACACACACTTCCTCTCACTCTGGGTCCCTATGTCTCGGGGACAGATGGTGAGTGTCAGCAGCATGCCAGTCCTCATATCTCACTACGGGCCTCTGCCATGGAGAGAAATGCTTTTGCACAATGTCTGGGTGTGTCTTTTTAATCCAATGAAGGAGGGGGGAAAGAGGAAAGGGTGAGAGAAAATGCATGAGGAGGGCAGAAGGAGAGAGGGAGAGATGTTTAATGCAATAAAAGAAGAGGAAGGAGAGATTCACAGAGGGGGAAGTAAGGCAGACGAGGAGACAGATGAGAAGGAATGAGATACGAGGAAGGGAAAGTCATGCAGGGGAGAGAACAGGGAGATGTGTACGGCAGCGAAGGAGTGACAAGGAAGGGAGAGATAAAGAAAAAAGGGAGGGAGAGGGAGAGGAATAGATGAGGGTCAGGGGGATGGAATGAGGGACAAGAGGTAAGGAGGGATTTTCTCAGTCTTTGAAGTCTGATTTATCTGGCATATTCAGTGAAGCTGATTGGTCCGGTTGCCATGGTGATGTAGTGGGTTTGGCAAAGAGAGAGGGGGAGGAAAAAGGAGACTTTTGAGTTTTGATATTCTTCAAAAAAGCAAGTCTCTTAAAAGAAACACCCCATAGACACACGCACAGGATAACACATTCCCTGCAGCACAAAACCCACACCTCCTGGCAGCCAGAACACCACACACACACACACACACACACACACACACACACACACACACACACACACACACACACACACACACACACACACACACACACACACACACACACTACCAGAGTGAGCAGGACGTCCCTTTTATGCCAATCCATGGCATAGTGTGGTACAGCAGGCTTTCATCATGCTGCTCTTCACTGATCACCAAGCGTATACAGAACCATTACATTGATATACTAATTGACTGATATAAATGACCGAAACCAGCATGTCATGGATCACAACCATAACCAGACCATTACCATTTGCAATTACGCAAGGGCTACATACAGGGTTCATTAAAAAAAAATGTTTACAAGACAGTGTTCAGGCTGGTCTAACCCATATACCTATATAAAAAATAATGTGCCATAATCCATAGGTATCCAACAAAATTATTTTGTGTTATCCACTTAATGAACAAGGAGGTATAACGACTGCAAAAGCACACTCAGAGAAGTCATCCTTGATTATTTGTCTGTGAACGTCTGTGGTTATTTCAACCCAAACAGTTGTTTCATTAATCTACCAAAGTACTTCACCATCTATTCTTAGACCTAACTGAGTTTCCTATTTTTTTTAAATATGTATGCATGTAGGGGCTGTACAGTGGTGCAGTAGCTAGCACCGTCACCTCACAGCAAGAGCAGCCTGAGTCCTTCTGTGTGAAGTTGGCATGTTCTCCCCATGGCAGCGTGGGCTTCCTCCCACAGTCCACAGACTTGCAGCTGAGGTTAAATGGAGGCTCTAAATTGCTTGTAAGTGTGAATGTGACCGTGAATGTTTGTCTGTCTCCATATTCAATTAAACATACACATTCAATTATCTGACGGAAATGATTCATATGAGCAGTAGGCATGATGAAAAAGTTACAACTACCAAAAATAACAGCAACAGTATTATATTGGACCGGCTCCAGCGACCCTGAATACTATATGCCGTTTGGAAAATGGAAGGGAACACATGCCTGGAACAAGTGTACATTGATGCATGTTGCTTGAATTGGAAGGAAAACAGAAGATATGTTGTTGTATCTTTTGGTCATACGATCATACAAATGAGGATACGTCATAGGGTTTGCACAATGAAATAGTATTGGAGCCTCTAGATGCTACACACATATTGAGCATATAACAATTATCTAAATTAGAATAAGCTACAGTTATACAAATATGTAAAATACAGGGAGATGTGGGTGTAGTGAAAATGAGGGTATGTAGTGGTATGGTAATGTACTAAATTAGCGTATAAGCATATATGTTACGCTAATGTGGACAGTCATGTCCTTTTAATGTAGTGAGGCCAATAATACTTAATAGTGCGTAGTGAGGTCAGGGTGATGGATAGTCAACTTGAAAAAAATATTTTCTGAGCAAAACCCCAATAGTGCCCTAAATTTAAGATTATGAAAGTTTACCATTTGGGGAATTAGGCTTATTTGTTTCCATATAGTAGCTGGGGAAGAAATGATGATATAATCATGATGCAATATCCTTTTTCATATTTATTAAGTTCCTGAACAAATAAAACAAATCAGTTTAAATACTGCAGTTCTCTAGGAATCTCTGAATATATTCAAGAGGAGATTACAGAACCAAGTGACTGCCAGTAACTCTGATACAAAGTGTCTTTTGCCAATTACCGACTGATGTAATTTGTTTTCACACATTTAATTTTATGAGCACATTAGTCAAGTCAATTTTAATCTATACAGCCCAATATCACAAATGTGGTCTGGACCTTGGTAATTTTCTTTCGAAAAAAGCCCACAGTCTCTTTGCATCTGAATGACGTTAAACTATAATATCAATCATGATTTATGCACACTATTGGAAGATAATTTCACCCATCTACACAGAATCTCAATGGGGTTGTGTGTCTGTCCAGACAGATACTATCTGCAGCAGAGCATCAACGTCGGTCAGGGCAGGAGGCCGAGACGGACACAAACATGACGTAGTATTGGGACAGAGTAGCAGTAGCCTACAGTGGATGGTTGTCCATGGAGAAGGCACAACATCACATATATTCTGAGTGAAAGTGCAGGTTCTTTATTTACTTTGCTAATGAGCAGCTTGCGAGCGTTGACGTCGAGTGACAAGTGAGGAGGCGATGTTGAGCCATTTGTTCGCCTCCTCTGGGTCTTTCTCTGTCATCCAACGCTACAAACATGTTTACTTCAAACAGAAAACAGCACAGTGGTGGAACTGAGTGTAATAATGAGAATAATACATGACAGCATTAGTGTGTGGAGTAACTGAGAGCAGAGGGCGTTAGAACCGTGGAGAATGCATGCATGTGAAGTCTGTTGTTCCAGAGGCTCTCCTGACGTACACGTGGCTCGGCTGTGAAGAAGCACTCGGGCGTTTTGTCAGTTGTGTCTTGACTTTGCAGACACAGTGCAGTGCCGCATTGTCCACTGTGGAAGATTGCAAGTGCTATTACAATTGAGTTTCTTTAAGGAGAAAAAAATGAAGGGAGTTGAGAGGGAGGTGTTTTTGAAAAGTGTTTCTCATTCAAAATGTTTCTGTTTCGGCCTCATCTTTCTCCACTTCCACTGTGATAAGAGCAGCGTCAGCTTCCCAGCAATTCAGCACAATCTTCTCAAAAGGAAACTCACTTAAATACTTCCACGCACACAATGAATACTGTATAAACACACACACACACACACTGATAAAGGAAACATATAGAAACTGTGTGCACGTGCAAGGATGGAGAAACTTCACACACAAATTCTCCATACATACACACAGACACAGACAGAAATCCACAGTTGCAAATGCACCCACCTAAATGATGAGAAAAACAAGTCAGATTAATCCATGCTTGCTCACACGCACACACACCTGCTCAGGGGAGATAAGTGTTGGAGCTATGAACGGAGCCAGAGCCGCCTGAGCCTGTAAAGTGGAAAGCTGCAGTGCTGCTTCCCTCGCAGCCTGACTGCTCACAGCCACACTGCTGCAGGCTCCATCCGGCCGTCCGTTCAGACACCTCTACTTGGCCCCGCATTGCAGAACGCCAGAAAAGAAGTCTCCACAACTTCAACCCACAGATACACAAAACTTTCTGTCAAAAAGGACTTGTTAACAATGGAACTTGTGTTGAAGAAATAGTGCTGTGAGGTGAACTTTGTCAAATACTGCTGCCGAATATCCATATGCCAAAACCTCTAAAATCGTTAACATTTATTCAGTCTCTAAATTAATACATCATTTGGGAGAGTAGGAAAAAAACAAAGAAATTATAACAATTGACCCTTCACTAAGTCCCGAAACACAGACTGGCCAATCATAGAGTTGCATCATCCAGCTCTGACCAGTGCCCAACGACTGTCCGGCTCTGCTCTGTAGACTCTAATGCCGTGGCTTCAGACATGTCCTGGCTGCTTTTAGTGGACTAGGAGCTTGTTCTCATTAAACACTGTGAAATAGGAGAAACTCGTTACCCTGAGAGGTTGGAAGTAGATATTTGAGAGTCAAACACTTAATTTCCTGCATTTTGTTAAATGTATGCATCAAGTCATGGTGTTAATGTCTTTATTCATTTAAAAGAAAAGACTCCATTCGCAGATTTAGGAGCTTCTGCTGGGCGTGGCGCTCTCCACCTCCTGCCGTAGGTCCGACTGAATGAAGTGAAGCTGGATCTGCTGGAGGCCTCACCGGAGGGCCAGAATGAACGTCCACTGCTCATATAGCTATGACCAGGTCACCCTGGCCAATGGGACAACACAAATAAGATAAAAACACTGGTCCTTTTTATCTGTGAATTATTCCATGTAAAAAAAAGGTACTCTTTAATAATTACATTTGAATGCTAAGTGACTAATCCACCTTCTAAGTGTGTCGCTTCACATTTCTCAGAAATGGCAGGTACTTCAAGCCACCTGAGTTTTCTCTGCTCCTCCTGGTGTCTCTCGCCCACTCTCTGCATGTCTTTTTCTCTTGACGGATTGTTCAAAGGAAGTACTCCATTACCCTGAAAGATCCATCAGCAGTTTCAGTATTAATGAGCCTCTTTTGGAGCCTCATCACTCAGGTTATATGTCTGCATCATATATTTCCTAATTCTATTATTAAAAGAAGATATTCTTGTTATTTCCAGGGCCTTACACTCTCCATTTCAACATTCAGGATGAGAATGATGACATTGATAATGATATTAAGATGCTGTGGCGTGTGTAGTGTAAAGCAGGCTCATTGCAGCCACTAATACTGATAAAACCTGATGGCACATAAATATCTGCACTCATTTTGTTTGGTTTTGCAACGGTTGGGAGATATTTCTGTTTTGTGTGGCCAAATATGAGTTATTTTTTGCACAGATATAACTGTGTTGGCATTGTTCTAACAAAGTGATTGCCAGGGCAATGCCATCTACAGAAACCACATCACCAGATAATTGCTATATTAGGTGTTCTGGGCCGAGTAAAATAACCTCAGTTTTGTCAGAGTTTAACATCTGGAAGTTGCAGGTCATCCAAGTTTTTATGTTTTTAAGACATGTTTGAATTTTAGTGAGCTTGAGTCTTTCCTAGTGATATTGGCCAAAGGAAGCATAAACAGGACTGTCTCAGAAAATTAGAATATTGTGATAAAGTTCTTTATTTTCTGTAATGCAATTAAAAAAACAAAAATGTCATGCATTCTGGATTCATTACAAATCAACTGAAATATTGCAAGCCTTTTATTCTTTTAATATTGCTGATTATGGCTTACAGCTTAAGAAAACTTAGAATATCATGAAAAAGTATACTAGTAGGGTATTCAACTAATCACTTGAATTGTCTAATTTACTCGAAACACCTGCAAGGGTTTCCTGAGCCTTGAAAAACACTCAGAGTGGTCCAAAGTCCTCTTTTCAGATGAAAGCAAGTGTTGTATTTCATTTGGAAGTCAAGGCGCCAGAGTCTGGAGAAAGGCTGGAGAGGAGCAAAATCCAAGTTGCTTGAAATCCAGTGTGAAGTTCCCACAGTCAGTGATGGTTTGGGGAGCCATGTCAGCTGCTGGTGTTGGTCCACTGTGTTTCATCAAGTCCAGAGTAAATGCAGCTGTGTACCAAGAGATGTTAGAGCACTACATGCTCCGTCTGCTGAAAAGCTCTATGGAGATGAGGATTTCATTTTCCAGCATGATCTGGCACCTGGACACCTCTACTCCATGACGATGTGTCCTTGGGCAAGACTCCCATAGGTTTTGCTTGCTGTGTATGAATGGGTATGAATGTTAGATATTCCTGACTGGGCAGGTGGCACCTTGCATGTCATCCCCCCCATCAGTCTATGTATGGGTGGGAATGGGTGAATGATGATATGTAGTATTAAAGTTCTTTGAGTGGTCGGTATATCCAATTTATCATTTACAATTATGTACAATAGCAACCTTGTTTGAATTTTTTTGTTTGGTCTGTTCCAGTTCTGCAAAGATCAATCTTGTACGAGTAATTGCAGAGGCTGAAAAGAGTAAACGCAAGAAAAAACACTTATAATAAATACTTACTAACCAAGACTGATGTCATGCCAGGAAATATCAGATGGAGGCTTTATAAGGTTTTTACAGATGTTTGATATTTCCCGGCATGACCGAACGGTCAAGGTTAGTAAGTTGTTATTGTCATTTTTCACTCCTATCATTTTGTAAATGAACATTTTAATTGTTAATAGAAAACATGTCATTGTGTTCAACTCTCATGTCTTTTCATAACACAATGTGTTTCAAGTGTTGCTAGCAACCAATTACTTAACTTCAAGTTACACTGATAGAATATATATATATATATATTGGCGATGGGTGCCCTTTTTTGGGGGGTTTGATCATCTGCCCCCCAAAATGTCTGTGCATGTGCCTGATCTTGTGCTGTCCCTTTGAAATATGATTGTCTCCCTACCTTCAGTACGTTCATGCTGCAGTTACACACCCCTCCATCTACACCCACTCTTCTCCAAGAGACTGCTTCAGCTCCGCTAAAGTACAAGACAGATACAAGAGAACATTCCTGATATAGTAGAACATTCCAGTTACAGGAGAACATTCTAAATACAGGAGAACATTCCTGCCCACTGCAATAAGACTTTATGATAAATCACCTCTGGCCAGATCCTCCTCAAATTGAACAACATCAATAACTCTTGCACCGCTTTCACTTGATATACTTTGCATACACTTAGACTGATTATACTTAGCATTTCTTTTGTATTTAACTTCGTAAATTTAATAAATCCTGCCCTGCTATTTTATTGTATTGTGTATATTGTAAAACATACTGCAGCTCAGGACAGAAGCCCCTCAAATCTAAGTCTAGCTGAAGAGTCCAAGAGCCAAAGACTCTGACTTTATCTGCTAATAATAATAAAAATATCTTTTCTTAATCTGACCTGTCTCTCCTGATTGAAATCGTCAGGCCTGGACTAAAATGAGGACTCAGATGCAGAGGATAAAACATATAAGCCCACTTTATTGAATTCTGAACCTCTTTGAGGAGCGAGTAATAAATGGGCTATGGAAAAGAGCTCACTAAATATACTAGGGCTAATCTAAAACACAACATCACTCCAAACGGGAGGACAGCAAAACGGCTGACAACTAAAACAAAAACGAAGCTAAACTAGAAATTTTACAAACGAAAAATCACTCTCAAGGAGGAAACAGAAAACATAACGTGGCGTGACAATACTCAGGGAAACCGGTACTGTGGCTGTGGCAAAGGGCTTAGGTGCACGGACAAGGACGAAACACTTTGGGGGCACGAGACAAAGGGGAGACGCAGACTATAAGCACATGAAGGTAATGGGGAACCGGTGGAAACAATCAGGGATCAGGTGGGACAATCAGACCGGTGACACATGAGGAAGTAACCTGAAACGAGAGGGGGAGTCAGGCTTCAAAATAAAACAGGAAGTTACGAGACAAAAACCCAAGACAAGACAAAATGACAGAAATAAGGTATAACATCATTATAGATGATTAGAAGTGTTAAAAGATGTATTGTTGAGCTTTGGAAAGAGCTAGGTAAACTATTTCCCCCTGCTTCCAGTCTTTACGCAAAGCTAGGCTAACCGTCTCATGAGTCTAGCTCCATTCACTGTGAAGACCTGACAGTCAATCTTCTCACCCAAACATTGCTTTAAGCATAGTTTGGTTACAGGCGACTGTGACTCAGTGTTAGAGCGGGTCAACCCCCGGATGTGAGTGGGTGAACGATGATGACGTAGTGTGAAAACACTTTGAGTGTGGGAAGACTAGAAAAGCTTTATATTACATTTACTTAGTTAAGGTGTAAAATAATGACTACATTATTATTATTATTATTATTATTATTATTATTAATGTTATTATTATCTTTATTTGTAAATTATCTGTTTCTTGCTTGTTTGTTGGTTTGTCAGCAGGATTGCATAAACACTTTGGAGAAGATCGCAATCACTGGGCAGGTACACACATTAGTTTTCACTGAAGGAAAGGGTCATGGCGTAATTTAGTGGTCTCGTTACCATTAGCATAGAGTTAAGATGAGACAAAGTCTTTTACAACCAATATAGTTTGACAATCAATCATCGTGTTGAGTTAGAGCTCAAAAAAGGAGGTTCCAAAATTGAATTTCAATCCATATTTTTAATCGAGGATTCTGGATTTTAGCCAAAAGGTTAATGGTTTATGCTCCAATAGAGCCGAGTGGTAGGATCCCTGGCACCTCTACTCCATGACGATGTGTCCTTGGGCAAGACTCCCATAGGTTTTGCTTGCTGTGTATGAATGGGTATGAATGTTAGATATTCCTGACTGGGCAGGTGGCACCTTGCATGTCATCCCCCCCATCAGTCTATGTATGGGTGGGAATGGGTGAATGATGATATGTAGTATTAAAGTTCTTTGAGTGGTCGGTATATCCAATTTATCATTTACAATTATGTACAATAGCAACCTTGTTTGAATAAAATTATGTTTTTTTCACTGTCATGTAGAACAACCACACTACCATCTAATTGAAAGTACTTTCAATGGTTAGTTATAAACGTTTGTGAGTTTCCAAAATGGTTGCAATGGTTTATAAGACAAGTCTTTACTTCACTCTTTGAATACATATTCACACAGTCTTCTGTCTTTGCTCTAATTTAGTTTTTGCTGTTATGTGTTATGATCACGACTCATCTCCTAGTTGGTTTGTTAAACTCTTCACATGAGGATTTTCTAAAAAGTCAATGGATTGATCAAATGTGAAATTCACTTCCTGAAGCGGAGCCGTTCAAAAGGTGGGTGACCGCTGGTGAGCTCTAGTGGGCTCTGGTGGGCCCGTAGATCAGTAAACCTGTGTGAGCGTGTGTGACAGTGTGTACACACGCGGCTGGAGGCCGGTCTTCTGTCCCCAGAAGATACATGTCTGACCCTCGGCACCCCTCGGCTCACCTCCCACACACAGCGGGGCAGCAGCTCCTCGCTCTCTATGGAAAGTAGAGAAAGTCATTCAGCAGGAGATGAAACAGACGCTTCATCTCATCACTGCTCCGCGCCGCCTGTGAAGTAGGAGGCAGATAACGGGACACGCAGAGGCTGCTGTTTGGATTCAGGCCACCATCCCGACTATCTAGAGGAAAGTTTTAGAAACACACTCATTAGCATGCTAAGCTGGGAGTCCGGTTGGGCTGCTATGCTTCAATAACCCTATCGAAAAAAAAAGAAGAAAAAAAATCCCTTCCAGCTCATTCTATTTCTTTTTCCCAGCACTTCATTCCTCTGTGATGGTCACTACCCGCCTGTTTCGCTTTTAACATATATCTGAGGAAGCGTGAAATGTTGGTGAGGAGCTGAGTCATATTTACCTCCTTCCACTTGCCATGGTACGTAAAAGTGAGATTAACATTCCTCACTCTCTACATGGCTATAAGCAGTTCTTCTTTGCAGCTTTGTGTCTAATATTTATTCCTCGTCTAACCGTGTCAAGTTGTCAGTCTATTTTGGAATGGAAAGGAGACCTGTTTTCGGTGACCACGTAATCTTTCCACCAGCTTCACCAACATGCAACCTATCCAACATGCAACCTATCCAACATGCAACCTATCCAACATGCAATCTATCCAACATGCAACCTATCCAACATGCAACCTATACAACATGCAACCTATACAACATGCAACATATACAACATGCAACCTGTCCAACATGCAACATATCCAACATGCAACCTATCCAACATGCAACCTATCCAACATGCAATCTATCCAACATGCAACCTATACAACATGCAACCTATACAACATGCAACCTATACAACATGCAACCTGTCCAACATGCAACATATCCAACATGCAACCTATACAACATGCAACCTATCCAACATGCAACATATCTACTAGTTCACAGAAAGGAAACACGAGCAGAACATTATATTTTTTCACCGTTGCAGGCTTCAGTCTTGTTAAGTTTGAATGTGAGGTGCATCTTCAGCTCAATATATTTGTGCACATGTTATCTGTGAAAGGTTTCTGCAGTTCATGTTCATTCTCCTCCATCAGCTAATGTCCAGACTGTATTAGATGTTTGCAGTTCCAAGAAAGGAACTAAACCACTGAGTGTAGATGAAAAGCATTTCTGTGTATGTGATTTGTTTTTCACCCAGGAGACAGTTGTTTGTGTCCAATGTGAGTTGCGTCTGATGAAGCTTAAGTACTTAAGTAACGTCACTTCCACAGTTTTTTTTAACTCAAACCTTGATTTATTTGTTAACCTACTAATGAAACCTGCTCAAACAAATGGATCACTGGACATTAGTAGGAAAATGTACAGAAAGTCCTAGAAAGTAGTAGAAAGTAATAACTTCATAAGATATCGATGCATGAGAATACGATTATGGCGTCTCCTTCCACAGTGTAGCAACTCAGCTGTGACTTCCAGCACAAGGGCTTTGCATCTCATTAGTAGGGAAAAACAACACAAGTCTGTCTTATTGGATAATAAAGGAAGGAGATTCACAAAGTCACTTGGCCTGCTAATGATTTTCGGAGACTTATTCTCCCTGTGTACTCATCCTATCTCCTGCCTTTAATAAAACCGTTCCTGCAGCTTAACACATTGATGACATTCTGAACTCATCTGCAGCCAGCTCTAATTTATACTTGGCTAACTACCTGTTTCGAAAATCTGTTCTCGCTCCCAATTTGTCACATACTGACACTTGATCAGTGACTTTTAGTCTTTGACACTGAGGCACTTGGGGACTATGAAGAGTCTGTTTGAGACACACTAGTGTTTCAGCTAACTCCAATGTAAACCCGCCCCTGAATTATTAGATGGCAGAGAACCTGGCATATCATAAAGAACCTGAACCTTAGCATAAGTAGGAGATAGATTTGGATTGATTGGGTTGAACAAACACAAGTCTTTCATCCAGGCCATTGCTGCTTGTGTCCAGTGTGAAACAAGGTTGACTTGATTTACTTTGTTTTTTTGCTACTCAAAACTTCAAGGATGTCTGAAATACATAAAAAACATGGATTAACTGCAACTTCTTGATGTTAAACTCAGAAAAGTTATTTTACTCGGCCCTGAACAACTCAGAGATTAATTATTTGGTGATGTACTGTCTGAAGATGACATTGCCCTGGCATCCAACACCACTGTAAAGAACCTCGCCGTTATCTTTGATCGGGACTTGTCCTTTAACTCCCACGTGAAGCAAATTTTACAGACGCCCTTTTTCACCGACATAATATTTAAATAATCAGACACATCTCGTCTCAAAGCGATGCAGACTAACTGTTTCACGCATTTTTCACTTTTAGACTAAATTACTTTAACTCCTTAATATCAGGCTGCTCTAATAATATGTAATAATATATAATAATATGTCTCTTAGGTCCCTCCAGTTAATCCAGAATGCTGCAGCTCATGTTCTCACTAACACTAAGAAAAGAGATCACATTACTCATGTATTAGCTGCTCTGCACTGGCTCCCTGTAAAATCAAGAATCACTTTTAAAATTCTTCCCTCAACCTACAAAGCCTTAATTAGTTGGAGTGCAGCGCTGCTTCCGAATCTTGCGATAAAAAGATTTGTATATCGTCACTACGGCCACAATTCTTACTTTTTAGGCATTATTTTTTGATAAAGTAGTAGGGAATCTTATGCTTGTCGTAGACATGTGACTGTGGAATCCAACAGTTTCATAGATTTTTATAGGGAAGCCTTAACGAGGGGAGAAGGCCGGCTTTCTCCTCAGTCATCTCCATTGTAATTCTGAGCACCTTTCAACTTTTTTGAAGCAAACAGGAGCATTTTCTAAACTGCGATTAAACTCTCATTTCTTAACCTAATATTTAAGGACATGTAAATGTTCACAAAAGCCTTGAGTATCTCCTAATGTAGTTGTCTTTAGGGTCAGAGTTATGGTTCTCTGTCAAATCCAAATGTTCTGACAGGTTGCTTTCATCAGATTCAGAGCTGTCTGTCACTCACTCGCACAGGTGCTTAACATTAGGCTAATCAGTGGCGGATCTCACACACGCTCTTGTCTATCATACATTGCAAGCCACACACACACAGACCAACAGTTTGTGTGTGCGTGTGGCCGTGTGCGCGCACGCGTGTGTCTATATATGGAAAGATATTAGAAGAGAACCAATATTAGAGTTTCTCTTGCACAGAGAGTTTCCCACACAAATAACAAACCTATCGGCATGTTTGGCTCAATCTTTCCTCTCTATTGATTCTACTATTTTGGTGATTTGATCATGTTTTTTTAACAGGGTTTAACAAATGCTTTTGTAGAAAATCCACTCAGGGTTTTGATCTTGTCTATCCTTCATTATGGTTTCTCCCTCTATTTTTTCATTAATTTTCCTCCTGTCTCAATTTATTTAGTTATTTTTCTCTTTGATTCTCATGTCTGACTTTCCTACCTCTCTCTTATTTCTTGGTTTGTGATTCATATCTTTGACTATTTAAAAGATAATGTTTTGCTTATCTTTTCCAGTTACACATTTCCACCCAATATGTTTGTGCTTCAACACTTTAAGCAAGAACTTTCCCTTTTTGATATGTTCAGATATTTAAGCTATGTTCAGCCCATTTTATCTGTTGGCAGCTATTTTAAGCTATGTTCAGCTTTAATGTATTTATTTCAGCTAAATTACGACATTTTCTGTTATTCATTTCATATTTCAGATATTTTCACTTATTCATTTCATATTTCAGCTATTTTCATATATGTTCAGTTATTTATTTAATAATTCAGCTATTTCCAGACATGTTCACTTATTCATTTAATATTTCAGCTATTTTCAGCTATTTTCAGTTATTCATTTCATATTTAAGCTATTTTCAGTTATTCATTTCATATTTCAGCTATTTTCAGCTATTTTCAGCTATTCATTTCATATTTCAGCTATTTCCAGACATTTTTTGTTATTAATTTAATATTTAATCTATTTTCAAACCTTTTTCAGCAATTTTTATTTTTCAGCTTCAAGCTTTCAGATGTTAGCATTCCAATGCATTTTCAGCAGGAAATGCATTTTCTAGTTGGTGATGTTCCATCGTATCTTAAGGAGCTTGTAGTACCGTATCGTCCCACTAGAGAGCTGGGCTCACTAAATGCGGGGCTACTTGTAGTTCCTAGAGTCTTAAAATGTAAAATGGGAGCCAGAGCCTTTAGTTATCAAGCTCCTCTTTTATAGAACCAGCTTCCACCTCCAGTCCAGGAGGCAGACACAGTCACCTCATGTAGAGTACACTTAAGACTTCACCTGGTTCACCTGGAACAGCCCCTAGATATGCTGCTATAGGCTTATAGGCTGCTGGGGAACGTTTAGGATACACTGAGGACCTATCTCCTCTTTTCTCTCTCCTTAAGAATGAATTGTCATCTCTCCATCGTACATAACTCCCCCACCTCCTTTGTCTTCATGAACTGTAGAAGACTAGATTCTGGTCCTACTCAGTATTCATACATTTCTGTGATATTCATTAAATGTGTTGTAACTCTGTAATGATTCCTTCTGTACACATTACATCTATTGCTTCTGTCCATCCTGGAGAGGGATCCTCCTCTGTTGCTCTCCTGTCGGTTTCTTTGCTTTTTTCCCGGTGACATTTCTTTTAGACCTTTTTTGGGGGTGTTTTTCCTGATCCGATGTGAGGTTCTGGGATTGTAAAGCCCTCTGATGCAAATTTGTAATTTGTGATATTGGGCTATTGTGGCAGCTGTGGGGGTGGGGTCTCCAATTGGCCTCGGCTAGCATTCAACGCTGCTTCCAGAAAGGAGCAGTAGAGAGATGGGTGTGGAAGAGTGTGGAGTGAGCAGAGGCGCCGTCGTGCGGTCTGCTGTGCTGGAATAAAGATGTTACCTAACAGAACCCGGTTGGTGTTGGCTGATCCTTGCTGCTCAGGGGAAAACCTACGGGTGACAGGCACGAATCCTGTCATACTGCAGCCCAATTTGGGGCCCCCTGGAAAAAAACGGACGAAGCAACAGCCAGAGGAGCAATTCACCGGGTGAGGGCAGATGCTGGAGTGGGTTGCAGCGATGTGGCAGGACCAGGCCGTGGCTAACCGCCAGCTCCTGGAGGGCCTCCAGGAGCTGGCTGCGAGGCAAACCTACGCCCTCGGGCAGCTGGGGCTGGCCACTGCTCCCTGTGACCCGATGCGGCAGAACCCTGATCCCTGTGACCCGTCGGCCCTGCCGACCTCTGAACCCCGGGACCCGTAGGCGCTGCAGCTGGACCCTGATCCCTGTGACCCGTCGGCACAGAGGTCAACTCCTTTCCGAGACCCAGTGGCGGCTCTAGTTCCCTGGGCTCTGTCCAGGCTGGTTCCAGCTCCCCGTCCCCCTTTGTCGTCTCGGCCGACCCCAGAGCCCCCTCGTCCTGTGATTTAATGCTGGTGCTCATGGGTAGAGGCTAGTATGACTCGAGAGAACTGGACTGTAATCATCTCTACTGTGTACCACTCTGACCTCTTTCACCTTTTTTTTACGCTTCAAATCCATTTGTCACCCCTCCACCCCCCAAACAAAAAGAAATGACCCTGAAGTACATAAGCATCATTAAAACTATATGGAAACTAATTTCACACTTGGTTACACACATACCTTAAGAAGCACAGTGTGAAAAAGCACACAAGAGCTTTGAAGACTCAAACAGTGTTTAAATTCCATACAACTACTTTCATTTTAACGCTCACATTATATGGTGGCACTGTGCATATGGTTACTAAGTCAAATGAATACAGTCCAAGTGTAAAAGGACATGTTGACGGACGGAATGAGTGGACTGACTCCATTTGAATATACATGAATGGTTTTGACAGCTGGCATGTCTCATCCGTACATTGTAGTCCCTCTGATGTGTGCGAAGTGTGGGAGGGAATGTGAGCCAAGACAGTGAGTGAAGCACATTGCAGCAATTCTGAGCAGTGGACTCATGGAAGCAGCAGTCCTTTGTAGCTGCTGCTGCTGCTGCTGCATATAATTGATTTGCTCTTCCCGGTTTTCATTATTTGTTGTAAAAATCATCTTCATTCCACTATGGATTTAGTCATCTGGCAGAGATTCTTAAGAAGGACACAGTCCTATTTACAAGTCTCACAATAAGGCTTCTTTTCAGAACCTAACTAGAGTAAAATGGTTTCCTAGGGGAATGCACAGATATCAAACAAGTATAATACCCGAATGGATCCAAGCTATCTCTACCATTCATGTGATGTTTCATCATCACACGAGATATTTGTTGCTTTGAGGCAGAGAATATAAAGTGTGACTTTGTTTACCGGGTAATTGGTGGAGAGCCATGCTTCTGCCAATGTTGGTGTTCTCTTTTGAGTCTTTTTTTTAGTTTGGTGTTAGAGCTCTCAAACCCCCCAGAGTTCAGATTTGTTCTCGGATACAAACCGATCTGATGTGTTGATGGCTGTTTCCTTCCCTTGGAGGTCCCGTCGACCAATCAGAGGGTTGCAGTATGGATAAGGAAACCGGCTATTGAAAGTCCCTGTGTGGAAATATGAACTCTGCACACGATTTTATACTGATACTAATCAGTATAAAACGTGTTAAACACCTTTAACAAGGATTTAGTTGACTGAAAAAATAGTTTATTTGTGATTGTTATAAGTACTAAAGAATGGCTGATGTAGCAAGTTCAATTATTTTGGTAAGATTGATTACAATAAGATGGAATATTGGGGTCCTTTCGGATCAGGTCTTAAGTCTCTCAGATTGGGTCTAATTGACCTTGAATACATTTGGGACTTGGCATGGTTTTATTTAATGATTGTTTTGGTTTGAGTAGGTTTCCCTCCGGCACTGAATAAGGTCCAACCCTCTAACTTTTCTTTCTCACTAAAACAAAAAAGTGATATTAATTATATTAAATTAGTTTTGTGTACAACTGGTAAGTGTCTAATAAAAAACATTTTTTCTCTTAATATTTATGTATGTAACTATTGCATAGCAAATTAAATCAAGCACTCATTACAATGAAGCGTCTTCTCCTGTAGATTAGATTAGATTAGATTAGATTCAACTTTATTGTCATTACACAAAGTACAAGTTTTGGTTGCAACGAGATGCAGTTAGCATCTAACCAGAAGTGCAAAGCAGAATAGTCCAATGTATGTGCAAGTGGTAATATAAATATAGATAAAAGTGCCGGTGTGACATCGATATGCGTAAAGTGCAGGTGAAGTACAGGTGAAGGTGGCAGTAGAGGTTATGAAGTTATAGATGAGGTAGGAGACATAAGATATAAATACTATGAATATGGACAACATTACATGAACAATACAGTGCAAATGTTCAGTGGCAGTCAGGCCTGTAGGGAGGATAGCTAGCTGGCTTTAACAGTGTGTGTGTGTGTGTGTGGGGGGGGGACACACAGATTGCTGCTTCTTATTGGCTGACGGAGCTCATGGAAATAAACACACAGCAGGACTGAAGGTTTCTGTTTAGAGGAACATGAAGCGTTAAACAGTGAACTGCAGTTTTCTACAAGTTTACGGTAAATTACTGTACTGTAGTAGTATAACTATACTATGTACTATATTCCTGCCAACTGCAATTAGAAGAAATCACCTCTGGCCAGATCCTAATCAAATTGAACAACATCAATAAACATTGCACCATTTTCACTTAATATTCTTAGATACACTGTATACACTTTTCATTTTTATTTCTATAATTATTCAAATTCTTAAATATAATATGTCCTGGTCTGCTATTTCATTGTATTTTATATATTGTAAACATGCTTGCTGCTGTTACAAATACATTTCCCCCTGGGGATGAATAAAGTATCTATCTATCTGAGTGTTTGGAGCTAAACGTACTTTGAGTCTGGAGTTAGTGATTTGAGCCAGGAGCAGGAGAAAAGAGGACGGACATGTACATAAGAGGAACAAAAAAACATAGACGTACTAAAATAACACAAATAATTTTAGAAGAATGATAATGTATGCTGGCAGGCCATCCTATGCTTCAAGTGAATTACCACCTGCTTAGAGAGGTGAGGAGACATAACACCAGGGATGACAAATCAAAACAGGTAACCAAGCAACAGGAACCATTCAGGTCCGTAAGGCCAAAATTCAAGTAATCCAGTCGTCTCACAACAGAAGACATAATTGAGGTTTTGGAGTATTTCTCAGATGACTATACGGTATGCAGCTAAGGGGCCTATGAAAGCTCAGGTCAGCATCGCTACATGTTTACTAGAATTTACTGAAATTACCATGACTCCATGCATGCACACACTCATACTTTTAATCACTTATGATGAGAAACGTGGCTAAAAGTGTACCTTTCCCTTATCACTGCTCATTGGTGGGAGTTGGTAGGAAGCGCCTGATAAAGTGTAATAAAGGAGATGTAGTGAAGATGATCTGGGGCCACAGTCTGAGCGGTGAGTCAGAGTTGTTTTCTTTCTGATGAACAGAAACACAATCTGGATGGAAATTGGACGGACGCCTCCGTCATCCGGTCTGACTGACAGGCAGGCCTGCTGGCTCCAGCACGCTCCCCTGGGATGTGATTTAGCTTTTTTGACTCTCTGAGGATTTATTTGGACACGCCGCCACTGTCTCCGAGGCAGTGCTGCATCATAATCTGTTTGCGTTGAGTACACCAGAGAGTGACAGGAGGGAGGGCAATCTGGAGATAGCTTTGCATTTCTTTTCCATGAGCGACACGACGGGACAGTGGGGCTTCACTGGAATCAGTGAGCAGCAGTAGTATGATTCAACTATTTCCTCATCCCCTTGCATCTATTTATCATCAGGATGGCTAAAGCTTGGTTTATACTTGCCGTAGTGAAGCCGCTACGAGGTTGCAGCGCTAGTTACATGGCCAATTCCTTTTTGTGCTCTTAAATAGCTACATTGCAGTACATATTTTGCCATCTTCTAGATTGGTTTGCACATTTGTTAATGGTTCCCAGAAGATGAACCCAAAATAAGTCCCTGCCTTTTCTTAGTGTAGACAGCAATGTTTCTCAAATTTAATGTAATTTTGTTGTTGTTGATTAACCCAAATGTTTTTGGCCATTATTTTGTTTAGAGTTCGGGGCAGCACAAGAAGAGCTGTTGCAGTCCAGCATCTATCAATTTAGGAATATGCTTTCATAGCCTCTCGCCTACACTGTAAGAAAAGATCCTAATTTTACGGTAAATAACTCTAAATATTTACAGTAGTTTTACTTTTTTTTTATTATATACAAAACTCTGTAAAATAACAGACATTATCCGTAAATTAACAGCCCAACTGTTAATTTAGGTATTATGCTCGTAATACAAAATATTTTTTTTTTCTTTCATTTTTGTAAGGAGAAATTACTATATTATTAATACAGTCTTTTTACCGTTTTCTTAAATGACATACAAATTCATGTAAAATAACAATTATTACCTGTAATTAAATGTGTAGCTCCTTATATGAAGGTGTATGTCCATACTAACAATTAAACGATTTTCTTTGTAATTTTAAGGTAGATCACATTATATTTATATTAATGTGTACTTTTACATTAACGTTATGTTACGTTATGTGTTCAGAGTCCAATATTTGTAATCAGAACTGATAATCTATCCATTATCAATACTGCTTATCCTCATTAGGGTCGCGGGGTGCTGGAGCCGATCCCAGCTGACATCGGGCAAAGGCAGGGGGCACCCTGGACAGGCCGCCACTGATAATAAATAACTAAAAGAAATTCTGACACACCAACATCTTTTTAAACACACACATGCACACACACACACACACACACACACACACACACACACACACACACATACACACATAAACAAACACACTATACTCTGCCAACTGACCCTTAACCTCCTAAATGTCTTTAAAATGAATTTGACATATTATATTTACCTAAATATAATACATTGACATCATGGGGTGAAATCGCCTCCAAAATCTTTACAAGGGGAAAATCCTTAAAACCTAACCATTAGTTAATTGTTCCTACTTTCAACCAACTTAGATCTTTGGATCCTCTTCAGATTCAAAGAGGAACATCTGAATATGAATACTCTAACGTTTGACACTGATAGCTGCAAGTTAAGGGCCTCAAAAAAAGGTCCAAATGGTCAAATTGGGCCTTATTCTCTTATATTCGCATATCTTTTGACAAGTGCAAAATGGTCATAATCTCCTAAATATTAGTCCTGGATATCCAAGATTGAACACGGACACTCAAGACAGGGCTACAATGAGGTGATGGGGTGACATTTCCCCCAAAACACCCACCAGAGTTAATTGGCTGTCTGAAATCCAGGACTCGAAGAGGGTGTGTGGCTCTGCAAATCTGAGACCCTGTTAAGGGTTTGGGCTGATTTTAGCTTCTTTTTTTCTAAACATGTCAGAGCTTAGCTTTCTTTACCAGGTTGTAACCACTCCCAAATGGGGCCAACCATGTAGGCTGGCAATATCTAGCACTTAGCATCCCTGCTTGGCAGTGATTTAAAAACCGAGAAGAAGAAAAATGCACTCCTTCGAAGGTTCCCAAGTCCTCAAATGTTTGTAATATGACAAATCTCTAATATCATGGGCGACTATGGGTCAGTGGGTAGCAGGTCCGTCTTTCAATCACAGGGTTGGAGGTACAAGCCCCGCCCTAGTAGACACTTAACCCTGAATTGCTCTCTGTATCTGCGTCTACGGTGTATGAATGTAACAGGATTGTAAGTCGCTCTGGATAAAAGTGTCAGCTAAATGACATGTAATATAAAATCTGAAAAATGTACAGTATTTCACTGCAGAATCTTTAAAAATATCCCTTTATTGAAGGTATTTGACTGTATTAATATAGAAAAAAATCTGTAAAATTACAGTATTTCACTGTAGAAACTTTAGAAATATCACTTTATTGAAGGTATTTGACTGTAATATTACAGGAAAAATCTGTAAAATAACAGTATTTTACTGCAGTAGCTTTAGAAATATCACTTTATTGAAGGTGTTTGACTGTAATATTACAGGAAAACAGTATTTCACTGCAACATCTTTAATGAAAATTACTGTAAATTTATGGTTTTCATCCTTTTTTTTGAAGTAAGGTATTTTACCTTAAATTTACATTTTTTGTTTGGCAGCCATTGCTGCCAGTCATTTGACCGTTTTTTTACGTTTTTTTTTTTTACAGTGTATAACACCATGCTCAGCCTCGCACACATCAAAAATGTGCACATGTTGGCAGCCAGAACATTATCCAGGACCAAGCATTTCCCCCCATATTACTCCTGAAACGGCTCCCATTCTCCTTTAGGATATCGTATTACTAATCACCTTCAAGGTCTTACACGTGTTTATATGGGAGCTTAGAACCTGTATTCCAGGCTCATCTTTAAACCCATCTACAAATCATGGCATTTATTTATGTTGTATTATCCTTATTGTGAATATTGTGATATTGTTTACTATTAATATTAGTAGTAGCATATTTATGTAATGTTTTAATGTGTTCTGCATGAACAAATGTCCATATGTATTTCTATTAATATTATTATTGACTAAATATGTGGCTATTTGTATCTAATGTAAAATGACTATGAGTCTTAATTTAGTATATCCTATTACCAGTGATGCATTACTGATCATCTCTAGTTTATGATACATGAATATGAACATATATACAATACCACAATACTACAATATCCTAAAAGGAAAACTTCAGTTGAAAACAGGCAATTTAGTCTTCTAGGTACCTGAAGCAGCTGAGCTGAATGGACCCACACTGGTCACTGTATGGACATTACCTTATATATGCGTGAGAGCTTTAAGGTTTCTGAAAGATGGATAGACACAAGGCGGGGGACTTCTCTGGTCCTTTTTGCATCATTCGATAGTCTGAAATAGGAATGTATCCCGGAGTGGAGTGAACATCATCCCCTCTCCCTTCCATAGAGACGTTTTTACTTCGCAGTCTGACGGCAGGCTGACACATCGGCTCTTTGAACTCTGCCTCAGGAGGTCGAGATTCTGTCATTTTAATTACACGAGACAATGGTGAATTCAGCGGACTTCTCCCCACTGCCTGCTGCTGCTTCTGTCAGCAGGAGCAGAGCCCAGCGTCTGTCTGGACCACAGCCATGACATTTACCAAATGATGTGTGTGTGTGGGAGAGAGGGCGAGAGAGGGAAACGAAGCCTCTTCTCGAGGCTAATGAAAGAGGTTGACAGGTTTTTAGCTTCTGGACTCCAGAGAGACAGGAGGCTGATGATGCATTGACAAACAACATAAATTTAGTTTTGTTTATTTCACACTTCACAAATAATCAATGCAACATTTAAATGGTATATTTTACACATGTTTAGGGTACATGGAAACCAAAAGACCGGAAGTTGAGCCCTCACGTGTCAAATAAAAGATTGAGTATGTGTTTCAGCTTTTAATAAAAATTATTATCATCAATTACGCATAAAATCAGACAATTTAATTAAAATAAAACCTGCTCATTTCTTTCTGTAATTTTGTAGAGCCTATGAAAATACCTGGAAATGATATTTTGGTATCAAATCATACATTTTAATGCCACACTGACTAAAGGTGGAAAGCCACAGTTCATATTGCAAAATGGAATAAGTTGGGTAAATGAATCATCCGGTGAGGAAGGCCTTTGAAACCTGTCAGGGCCGTTATTCTGCGTTCACACCAAAATCATTTAGTGGTTAGTTGTTCCGTGGTTGATGGTGTAAAATCTAAAGTTTTTTACGAAGACAAGCCCCGCCCCTCGCGAAGCTTCGCAACGCCTTTGCTGTGAACAAGGCGTTTTGGGTGTTGCGATTTTTCGCAACGCCCAAAACGCGTGAGTTTATTTTTGGAGCGAACAAAGCATAACAGTTCCAGTCGGTGTGACAGAAAGGGAATACACGCCATGAACAATGAAATGCAATTATTTCTTGGGAGTGTCTGTTCAGTTTTGCAAACTCAGAGCAATTGGTTAAACTCAAGGGCGTAAGTTTGATCTCAGCATTGGTAGGGACATTGCTAAGCTCACTTCATGAGGGTCTCCTCATGTTCTGGACATTGCTACACTGACTTTATTATGGTCTCCTCATATCCAGGACACAGCTACACTCGCTTCATGATGGCCAATGTCGCTCAAACTGACTATTCCCTAAAGAGCAAAGAGAACTTAGCCTAGTCTGCACATGAATATTTTAACATAATAATATTCACTTAAAACAGGTAGACACTGTCAGCCATGATAATACACCTCAACACAGAATCAATTTAAGACCTTACCTGAAGCCCGATGTTCCAGCTGCTGCTTCCTCAACCTGCACTTTATCTGCACTGGAATGTTTTCAGTTTCCTGAATGCATTTAAAAATAATGCATTAATGAATACATGTAGACCGGATATGAGTAGTATGTGTATTTATTTTGGAAGCAATTTAGAATACTTTAGGTAATAGGTTCAGTTTTCTTTGAACAGACAGTTTTTTTGGTTATTCAATATCACATAATTCACAATCCAAAAGTGCTGACATGAGGTCAGATTCCCCAAAAGTACTTCAATGTCATTGCTAATGCATTGTAATTATTAACAATATGCCATGAGTAAGACTTCACCTGAAGCCCTGATGGTCCAGCTGCTGCTTCTTCAACGTGCACTACACATGCACTGGATTTCCTGATTACATTTTAAATTAGCTAACGTTAACTAACAATGACCTGGACTTCTTTCCTTAAAAAAATGTTTTTCCGTGGTATCTTCTTTTTTACAAAGCACAACAGGGTCAACAATAACAATGCTGAGACCAAACAACATTTCTAATGAGGCTTTCTTGTTTCCTGGCGTGTTTAGTAGCTTACCCTGACTACTGCCAGCTCTCTTTCTGCAAATAATGGTTCACAGTGTTTCTGACTCTGACACTTCAGCCAATTAAATGACAGCATCTTGTCTACCAGGCTCGAAGGCTCATTAGAAAACGTGGTAATGTATTTCTCTTCTGAGCGACGAACATAGTAGGCTAATAATCCAAATGAGTTTGCAAATATATTGTGCAAAATAACAGGCAATTCAAATTAACAAAATATCGGTGGGGACGATTGTCTTTCCCAAACTTTGGTTGTGACTTGTCCCTAGGGACCATTTACAAACCTACGCCCTTGATTAAACTCAAGCCAAGACTACAAGACTTTGTCCATCTCTTAGATGTGGTGCTGCTTACACCACATTAAAATTAGTCTCAATACTGGTTGCATGCACAAACTACTGTACTGATTAAAAGATTAGTCCACTTGGGAAACTCCAAGTCTGAAAAAGATAATCGTACAAGAAAATCATACATGGGAGATTTTCACATGCTGTTGTGAATCAAACAAAAGTGCAGAAGAAAAACATATTAGATGTACAAAAGGTCAACAAAGATAGTGGTGGAGAAAGATAACGTGAATGAAAAATATGAAACAAACTGCACTCAAAAAACTGTTTCAAGCCCTTCTTAGATGTGACTCAATTAATTATTGTTTAAAACATTGAAATAAATCAATTACAAAGATATTTATATTTCATGGGTGTAACACAAAATGTAGGAATACTTTCATTTATTAGATTTATTTAGTTTACACGAACAAAAACGATTCAAGTGTTCTTAGAGGTAACTTAATTAAATATAGTTTGATACATTAAAATAAATCAATTACAAAACAAAGATATTTATATTTAATGGGTGTAACACAAAATGTAGGAATACTTTCATTTATTAGATTTATTTACGTTACACTCACAAAAACGATTCAAGTCCTTCTTAGAGGTGACTCAATTAAATATTGTGTGATACATTGAAATAAATAAATTACAAAATGAAGATATTCATATTTAATGGGTGTAACACAAAATATAGGAATACTTTCATTTACTAGATTGTTTAAGTTACACTGACAAAAACAATTTAAGTCTTCTTAGAGGTGACTCAATTAAATATTGTTTGATACATTGAAATAAATAAATTACAAAATGAAGATATTTATATTTAATGGGTGTAACACAAAATATAGGAATTCTTTCATTTATTAGATTTATTTAGGTTAGATGGTGTGTATATCAACTCAAAATGAATGTGTTTAATTGGAGACTACCCTTTGCGCATGGGCCAGCGGAAAATCAGTTGTTTTCATGATGTAGGCACACTTTCAAGGCTGGTGTAATTGCTAGCACTGTTGCCTAACAGCAAGAGGGCTGTGGGTTTGATTCCAGGTCTGGGCGGTCCTGTTGTGTAGAGATTGTTCTCAGTGTGTGTTCCCTCTGAGTTCCCCAGCTTCCTCTGTCCAAAGACTTGCAGTCTGGTTAATTAATCTCTATATTGACCATAGGTGTGAGAGTAAATGGTTGTATGTCTCTATGTGAGCCCTGGATGGACTGGCGGCCTGTCCAGGTGACCCCCCCCCCCCCCCCCCCCATGTCGGCTCCAAAGACCCCAATGAGGATAAGTGGTACTGAATAGAATATATAATTTCCAATTAATATTTTGAGTTGGACAAATTAATTTAATTTAATGAATATTGTTATTTTATTTTAGATGTGTTTGATACAAATGAGTTGGACTAACTTAATTATATTGTATTGCACTGATGTGCTAAATTTAAGTTGGAGTTGCATATAATTATTGGATGGAAAACCTGCCAACAATTTAATTGAGTTCATCCAATGAGCCATTTCTTTGAGTGTGCTTTTTTAGGTATGCGAGTATGTGACCTAAAGTTTTGAACTTGCATCATGTTATATAGTCTACTTATTATTAATCCTAACCAAGTAGTGTTGTTGCCTAAACCTAAGGTCCAGTTAGTAGGAAACAGTACCAGTGTTATGCTAACAATACCAAGTTGTGTGTCACAGTACAATCCACCAATCATAGCATAACATAGCATAGCATAACTTCTCAAAACTTCTTCAAACTTTAACCAATAGACAAAATGGAAATGATTGGTTTGCCATTCCCAAATCAGATAGTCTGCCTAAAAAAAAGTGGAATTTTGTAGATGATATTGCATTAAGCCATCTACTGATGATCAAGAAAAGAAGTTTGTTCCGTCATGGGTCTTTCACTTTAGGTTAATTCAAGAAGATCTGATCTTTCTCATCCTTTGAAGATTTCCACAGGGCTGTCCGTGCCTTTATATGTTATCTTCTTAGCGCTTATGCCTTCTATGTAGAAATTCCCTTTAGCGCCTTCCATTGATCAGAAAAGCTGCGGACAGGTTTATCACTTGTTCAAGAAAACAAGATTATATTGCACATTCAAATTGATTTTTAAATGTCTTGGTTGAACTTCAAGGCGTTAGGTGAACAGACCTCCTCAAATCCTGTGCCCCTGTACTCCCTCTCAGATCTGCTGATCGTGGCCCAGAGAGTTCCCAGAGCCCAACGGGTGACTACCAGCCTTTTCCAGTCCAGACCCCAACTCTCGGGAATATACCATCTAAGATTAGGACTACTTAATCTTGCAGTACAGTTGAATCACGTCTAAAAAAACTTTCATCTTTTTATTTAATTGCATTTGTTTAGCTATATAGTTGAATTATTATTGCTTTGTTTTATTATTTATCTACAAGAAATTAGCTATGGAAAAAAGTGTATTATTATCATAAGGGACACGAAGGGTTCCCAGTTAAGTGTCCTCCCATTAACCTCCTCCCTACATGCCACTGTATGAACCAAGAAAAAGAACATCAGTAAACATAAACCAGGAAGTTATATGTCCTTCAAATACAAAATCATTTTCTAATATACAAACAAATTTAAGCAGACAAAACTGTACCACGGCTTTAAGTGTATTGTTTAGTTTTATGATTGCACTACACATGTACTCACTCTGGATAGTTTGGTCAGCTGATGTTTTCTCTCAACCAAATAGGAATATAGATTCAACAACAGATTCAATCTGCAGCAGCATCTTCTGATGCATCAGGTTCAGCCTGGTAAAGGGTAAAGACGTAACGGTGAAAACACGCAGTCTTAGCAACACAAGCGCAGGCACATTTACATTCATGAATAGAGTCCATGCTCAGGCAATGCTGCTCGTGTTTCATAAGCTTTAGAGCCAGAACGCAGCAATGTTTGGCGTGTTTCATGTAGTCCTCTCAGAATGTGGTCCACTCCCAATAGCCAGTTAAGATACGGTAGTGAGTCAGAATAGTTGTGCTTGTTGTTGATGAAACAAAGCCTAAGCAGCTTTATGAGAAGTTCTTTAAGCAGTGGCACACTGGTGAGTTTGTCATTTGCAAAGCAATGCTGTGCAGCCAAACATTGTGCAATGCCAGAGTTATTCATTGTAAAGTCTTTTTTATAGGATTTTCAAGTACTCCAAGTATGTCAAGATTAATTGGAGGGGAAAAGGTTATGCTAAAGATAAATTAGGTAAGATAATTCAAACAACCTTTTATCTTCCTGACAGCAATCAAAGAATCAAAAAGCTCTGATAAAAATAAAACGGTATCCGTGTTGGCTTCTTCCAAAGCTGCAGCATTCTGGATCAACTCGAGGGGTTTAAAAAATGTATTAAAGCAGCCTGATAATAAGGAATTGCAGTAATCTAGTCTAGAAATAAAAAAGGTGTGAATCAGTTGTTCTGCATCACTTTGTGTTATGTTACGTAGATGAAAAATGCAGTTCTTGAGATTTGCGTCACGTGGGAGTTAAAGGACAAGTCCCGATCAAAGATAACGCCGAGATTCTTTACAGTGGTGTTGGATGCCAGGGCAATGCCATCTACAGGACTGTCTCAGAAAATTTAAATATTGTGATAAAGTTCTTTATTTTCTGCAATGCAATTAAAAAAACAAAAATGTCACGCAATATTTCAGTTGATTTGTAATGAATCCAGAATGCAAGCCTTTTATTCTTCTAAAATTGCTGATTATGGCTTACAGCTTTTTCCCGACCAAGCCACGGGAAATAGGACTCAATTTCAGAGTTCAGAAAATAGGAAGTCAGGTTCGAAGAACAAACATACTTTACTTGGCAACATTTAGAGACCAACCAACACAGACAAGCGGTCGACACAGAACTAAATATACAGGGGAATGAGTCACAGGTGGAAACAATTAGGGCGGGGTCTGCAATCACACAGGAGGGCGGCACACAATGAGGGAGGAGTCTGAAACGAGAGACGAGGTGAGTGACAGACAAGACAACAGAAACAGACAGTGGAAACAGAACTACCCAGAGGGTCCGGGTGTAACAAATATAGAATGTCATGGTCAATGGTGTCGAACACAACTTTCTCAAGGATCTTAGAGAGGAAGAGAAGGTTAGAGATCTATCTGTAGTTAGCCAACACCTCTTGACCAAAAGTGCACTTCTTCAGGAGAGGTTTAATTACAGCTACTTTGAAGGAATGTGGTACATGACCTGTTGCAACGACACATTGAAACCTGCGAGAAAGATATCCAACAGAGAGCTGCTAATTAAAGCCAAAACATCTTCAAGCAGCCTCATCGGAATGGAGTCAATGAGACAGGTAGACGGGTTAGAAGTAGAAACCGTTGAAGACAGTTGGTCGAGGTTGATGGGATAAAACCCATCCAAATATACACCAGGGTATCCAGCCGTTTCCACTTGAGGACAGATCAGCACTGGCTGAGGGCAAGAGATCATCTGATAGTTCAAATCCTTGCATTGAAGTTCATAAAGTCATTACTACTGATGTCTATAGGAATACACGGCTCCACAGAGCTATGCTTGCTATGAAAACTATAGCTAAAGTGGTATCTAATGAGTCAATCCCTGATGCCAATGGTCACTGACCAAGCGTCAGTATTTGAAGTAAAGTTAAATATTTGTGATGTGTAAAGTTAGAAAGAAGTAAGTTCATCAAATCTCTGTTGCAGGCTAGAGGCTCAAGGCTACATTGGCCACTACTGGCATATGGACTGAGATCTTCAAACGGTGGTCATGTGGCATTGTGGGTAATGTAGTACCAGGTTAAGACAAAATAGAGGAGTGTGTTCAATAACAAAGGCAACATCTTTCGCTCGGCTGCATTCGTTTTCATCACTTTTAAAATATGTCCTACAATGTAATTGTAGTGTAAAGCTGACACGGTGGAGTAATGTAACATGGCGAGTAGCTGCTGTCAGGGGTTTTCTTTCCACTGTCCTCTTGAGATACTGATCACAAGTTGATACCAATGGGGAAAAACATAAAACGCTTCAGGAGATATCAGACAATGGAACAAATATACAAACATGTAAAAATACAGCTCCCTAAGCCCAAGACACAATACATAAATCCCAATAAGACTAAATCTACATCCATCACAGCCAAACACTGTATACCTGATCCTCTTTGTCAACCAGTAGTCTGCAATGCTTAGAACGTAGAGTACCTTATCTATTTTATGTTTCTATTCTTTTCCAGTGGCTAATGGCTACTTTGTGTGTGTACCGACTCATGAATAAGTATTGATGTTCCTCATGCTGGAAATATGACAGAGGCTTCAGCAAAGAGACACAAGAGCATTTCAAATTATAGAACAAATGTTGACATGTGGGATTGGGTTCTGCAACCGAGCTGATGACGAGTAGATACAAAGCTCCTGTAACTATGCCTACAGTGTGTGCATGTATGTAAATGTTAGTTTTTGCTAATGTAGAGGTAGTTCCTCCCATCACTGTATGAATGGGTGTGAATGGGTGAATGATGTCAAGAAAAGAAGACTAGAAAAAAATCTATACGGTCTATTTACAGACAGAGAGATCCACAAACCTGTACACATGCGACCAAATACTTTATCTCCTGGCAGAGATGATAATACAGTGTTGCTGTTTATCTATTCTTGTGTTGGATGTTGACTTTAAGTCAATGTCAATTATGTTTAGTCACAGTGAAGCATTAAATCGGACAGGATGCAAATACTTTTAGACATGTGTTACATTCAATTCAATTCAGTTTATTGTGTATAGCCCAACATCACACATTACAAATTTGTGTCAGAGGGCTTTACAATCTGTACACATACGACATCCTTGTCCCACGACCTCACATCGGATGAGGAAAAACTCCCAAGAAATAGGAAAAACCCTTTCACAGGGAGAAAAGAGAAGAAACATTCAAGAGAGTAACATCACTTTCTTCCCAAAAGCTGGTGTATTCTTCCTATGAGCGGAAACAAAATAATAAATGTCATCATAAATACTTGCAGGGTAAATTCAATGCTGCCAGTTCAATAGATTACCTTGTGTGCGTTTGATCTACACTGACCTTTCAAAAATATGTTTTTTATCTTAAATTAGTCATTTCCACACAGCCCCATAAATGTTTAGATGAGAAATCAGTAAGGTTTTATTGGTTTTGTTTGGTTGTTGCAGACATTGATCTGCACTATCACTGCTACAACCCACAGCACTGTCCTCTGCTGATGGCTTGAAGATTGTGCATGTTTAAAAAAAATTAAAAAAATAAAAGTGGGTTCACGAACGACTGACTTCTGGTGAAAAACATTGCAGTTTAGTTTTCTCAGCATATGAAATGCATTTTGATCTGAGCGCCGAACCATTAATGAGAATACGTTGCATCTATATGTCGCCTCCATTCAGTTTTTTCTCCACACAGGTTGTAGCAGAGGACAGCCTTATCCCTCCCCCCCACAGGAAAAGTGGGTGGAGCCTAAACTTTGATTAATTAGAGCATCTGTGAACAGGAAAAGTGGGTGGAGCCTAACAGTTGATAAATTGGAGCACCTGTGAGCAGGAAAGAGGGAAGGGAACCAACAAACATTTGGAAAAAACCAACATGGTGACCAGAGCGAGGCGCGAGAGTGGGTGAAACCGGGAAAAGCAAGACTTGGGAAGCAGATGATCCAATAAGCAGGTTGTCAGGAGCCTCCAGACCAGAATCTGCTCGGATGTTCGAGAATCTCCTTCCCTACAGAAATGCCCTTCAGCTAAGTCCTTTACACCCTCCTCTCCAGGCCCGACCGCTCTGTTTCTCCCAACAATCCCACACACACACAAACACTCTCTCACGCACACACGCACACACACACACACCTTCCCCATCTTCTGAATGGGACTCTACAGGACATTTCCACCCTCCTGGCATTGCCCACATCCCGCCGCCCCCCACATTTATATAATTGTGTCTTTGGAAATTATATGTTGTTTTAGTAATGTGATAAGAGAAATCTTTCAGTTATCTGCAGACTCCTTTTGAGTCGCGTTTTCCGTTAAAGGACAGTGTTTGTTTCTGTTGACGGAAAGAACTATATAAACCTTGAAAGACACTAAATTAACTGTATTCCGAGTTGTGTTTTGTGTGTTTTGCTATGTGTTTTGCTTGGCGTTCTACGTGTGTTTTGTAGTGAAGAAATGGGCTAGCCAGCTGGGCCCTTATTGTTGAGTTGTTAAACTTAAAGTACTGGGCAAATAAGCTCCTACGCTACAAGGTTGATGGAAGCATACAACCACGCATACAATCAATTGTAGTTATTTTTGTTCTGAGAAATGAAGTCAACTGGCAGATTTGATCAATGCATTGTATTGTGCTCAGAATTCTTTCAAGACATCAAGGTGGATCTGAGCAATTTATTTTGAGTTGCTTGATATAATTTTTTCTCCATAGGGGTTTATGTTTTTGAAGATTATTTTTCTCCTTAGGTCAATAGGGTCAATTGCTGATTGTAGCTTTGCATTGGAATTATTAATAAAATCATCAACAGATGAAGGCAGAGCTGGCAAAGACAAGTTATCTGGATACATGAATAAACCTTCTGCCATCTAAATGTGAGATATTGTCTATTTACACTATGTCTAGAATTTCACTCAGCACATGAAGAGAGACAGTGAAGTCAATTAAGTAGTGATCAGACAGCCACATCTACAACGAAATGTCAGCCGAAGATCCCCGTGTAACGACAAGGTGTACACTGAGATTCATTAACATGGTGTATGAAGCTCAGATCTCACAATAGATGTATAAAGTCAGTAATCTTCTTGTCTCTGTTATCGTCAATGCCTATATTAAAATCACCAATAGTCATTATATTGTCATAAATAGAGCTTATTATAGTTCATGATGGCTGTCCTTCCGCCCTTATGATTTTGCGAGGTAGTTCCAATAAGAGCAGCAGATGCGTCCGTGTTCAACCAAGTTTCAGTTGAATTGGCAGAATTCAATTGGTTGAATTGGCCACACTCGAAAATGAATAATCCAAATAGTTGGTATACATACAATGTTATAAATGTACTCTGATGTCAGTAAGCAGTCTAGATCTGGTCAGAGACATAACTTGTCGAGTTACCAGCTTGTATATGCCGGCCCATCTCAGATTCTTACCAGTTGCCAGTTTCTACTGGTAACAGCCCACTGTGACACTGTACATTTCTCCAGTGTCTCTGTAGCCAATATCTGTCCTTAATAAAAAAAACAAAATAAGAATGGTCCTACTTTGCACATGCAGTGTAAGCTTGCCAAAAATGGACCCATAACACTAATAAATCGTATGCAGAGTTGCACCTGTTGGAAGTAGCAGTAATATGTTACCCGGGGTCTTTGTGCTTTCTCGCAGGTTTCCATGGATCCTTGTTCCTGTACTATACTTATTGCAAGGACTCCTTTTTACGGCTAGAAGAAAATGTATTTATGATATTCCCTATTGAATACAATTTTAAGAATATGGATTTAATAAAATGCCCAATCTTTATATAAAATAGAGTAATGACCATATAAGTCATTAGAACACAACAAACACACCAAAACACCATCTAGTCAGGGCCACCAGTGGATAAGAGGAAACCTTTATTGTTCACCGCCTCTCGTCCTTCCTCCAGCCGATCCTGCATGGCACTGCAGAGCCATCGTTTTTAGCTTATAGTCACAGCATCTAAGTTAGAATGAAGATCAACTGAAATGTACAAAATAAACAGCATTTGTCCATGTGCAAAGTAAAGTAACTTTACTGTCTTACAGCACAGGCCTCGGGATAAAATAGATTAATCAAGCAACATGATAATGATTTTCTTGTACGTTGTTATCACTACTGTCAGTTTCGAGAGCTGGCTGCATGTTCTTCTACATTATTGTTTTTTAAAACTCTTATACTATATGTCTATAACATTCTCTTGAAGCATAACTGTTGCTACTCATTCAGAGTTTTTCTCTCAGCTGTTTCCAATAAGGACACACTAATAGGCCGTGATTATTAAAACCATACGCTGACACATATGTTGATGAAAACATAAGCACACATTCAAGAGATGTGCGATGACTGTGGTCAGTGGTTAGCAGGTCCGTCTTTCAATCAGGGGGGTTGGCGGTTCTATCCCCGCCCTAGTCAATGTGTCCTTGAGCAAGACACTGAACCCAGAATTGCTCCCTGTAGCTGTGTCTACGATGTAAGTCGCTTTGGATAAAAGCGTCAGCTAAATGACATGTAATGTAAAAGAGATGTTGATTGTTTTCAGATCAAGTTTCACTTCTTTAGTTTAGATGCATCATTGTAGTCATTGATTGTATGATATAATTTAAACAATAAACAGATACAGGATGAAATTGACACAAGCCACCAGAAGGCATTGAAATCTTACTCGCTCAAAATTATTAATATATTTAGATTTTAAAAAGGGGCCGCCCTAAACCGTAGTAGTGAGACCACTGAGGGAATAAATCAAGAGAGAAGTAGTCATTCTCTAGAGACTTCTATACAGCCAGAGGAGCCGCCCCCTAATGGTCAGTAGAGAGAATACAGCTTTAACACATGAAACAGACTTCTATACAGCCAGAGGAGCCGCCCCCTAATGGTCAGTAGAGAGAATACAGCTTTAACACATGAAACAGACTTCTATACAGCCAGAGGAGCCGCCCCCTGATGGTCAGTAGAGAGAATGCACGAATGGAAAACAATAATGATGGTGATGGTGAAGATGAGTTTATCTTCCTGAGCTTCCCTTCCGGACAGCAGCATGATGCATGAGCCACACTCAGATCCACACAGACATCACTCTTGCAGTCTTCAAATGTCGACAATAAGCCAATAAGTGCTTTGTGCTTGGTGTCTTCTCCTGATCTTCCTCCCGCTGTGTGTTGTAGTTAGATTATGGTCCCATTAAATGTAAAACAGAACCTAAAACAGGGTGTGTTTTGGGGCGGGGCTAACTTGGAATTAACAGGTCGCAACTAGCGCTCAGTTTTAGTCCCAGTTAATTTGTTAATATTTAATAACATTTTATGAAAAATAAAAAAAACTTCCATCCAGATTCCTTTCACTTATCTCTGCTCAGCTTCAAACTGAGTATGTTCATAACGAATATGGCGACAGATGTAAGCTCAACCTGTTTCAAAGAGAGTAGGAGTTGAAAATGGGATTGAAATGCAACAAAAATCCAATGACTAAAATTTGAATGAAACATATGTGAGTTTTCGGCAAAACACTCCAAATCCAAACATTATTCTTTCTGTAAAATTCATTGATGTGGCCCAACTGGCTCTGGATCTGTTGGCCCAGGTCCAGTGATTAAAGCCAGGCAGACGATTTTTAACTTGTAACAGGGATGCAGCTTTACGTTGAGAGAGCCCTCCTGCTGTAGCGCAGGATCACTCTGTGGTTTTAGTCTTAACGGTGAATTATTCAGCTGGAGTATAAATAGTGAAGCACTCTCCCAGTGAGCGGGCCGTAGGGTTAAACTGGTGGGAATCTGAAGGTGAGCTGCTAACACAGAAAAGACCCTGCCGCTTAATCCAAGAGCTGTCAGCACGGCTTTGTTGAAAGATTCATCCTCTCCACCGTCGGCTCTTGTGTTGGAAGCTCAATAGATGATGTCCTCACACAGCTCCGTACTTCAGTCCTGGTTATGGGCTGAACCCTAGTCTGCTCGCTATTAATACTACATACTAAAGATGTTATTTGGCATAAAGCAGACAGATTGCAGAGGGGATAAATGACCTGACACTTTGACGCCATGATGGATGCAGCAGAAATGTGAGGTTCTGGGACAGGGAGGTCTATCTGTACAGACTGTAAAGCCCTCTGAGGCAAATTAGTAATTTGTGAGAATGGGCTATACAAAATAAACTGAATTGAATTGAAAAGAAAGCATGACTAAGATGTGCTCTGTTATGAACAGTTTCTGTTGTTGAAGAGTTCCCAAAGTCCATTGTTTCACTTCAATAATCTTGGAACAGCTCAGGCTTTTCGTGAACTGGACCAAAAAGTTTAAAAAAACTAGCACATCGAGAAAAAGGTCAACGACTTTGAAGAAAGAAAATGATAGAAAGAACCAAAACTTTACCGAGACTTTAAAGCAGAGGAACTGTCTGCTGGTCACGTGTGTTGTGTCCTACCGTAGCTGACTGTACACACAGTGTACACACACACTGTTCACACACAGTCCTGATCTGCTTTCTCCCCGGAGTCCTTTTGACTTCACGTCTCATAGACTTTCTGTCGGACCCTATGAGACGGCATAGATCCCATCTGACTGATGGATCATCGAGGTCTGGGTCGTGAGTTCCTGCTACCAGCTGCGCCGCTGCCCTGTTGAGACTCCACCAACTCCTCCTCTCTGCCTCCATCTCCTGATGGATGGTGGAGGTCTCTAAACTCCCCATCGTGGAATATGCCTAATATGAACTATTCATATTCATTGAATGTATTTTAACTCTAAATCTGTCCTTCTGGTCACATGACATCTATTGCACCTGTCCATCCTGGAGAGGGATCCTCCTCTGTTGCTCTCCTGAAGGTTTCTTCCCTTTTCCCCCTGAAGGGTTATTTGGGAGTTTTTCCTGGTCCGATGTGAGGTTCTGGGGCAGGGATGTCTATGTGTACAGATTGTAAAGCACTCCGAGACAAATTTGTAATTTGTGAAATTGGGCTATATAAATAAACTGAATTGAATTGATGAGAATCAGCTGATCACCACAGAACTTTACAGAAGCAGGACGAGCACAGCTATGAGAGTGTGGACCCTGAAGGGGAGATAACAGGGTGGTATCAGTTCACTTCTCCACAGCCCCTCACACGCTGCAGGATAACAAGTAAATGAGGTTGGACACGAGTTTCACACGAACACTACTGATCCTGTGAGTGGAAATAATGCGACACATCCTGTGAACCGCCGAGGGGTCACTTTCACCCCGCAGCAATCTTTTATAATTGTAAATTAGAATTTCATTTTTTATTTTTTTAATTGCAAGTAAAAGCGTTTTTTATCATTAAATTATTTTTTCTTTAATAAAAAAGAAATGCCTATTGCACTTTAAATTTCTGATAAACTGTTCATGAAAAGGTTAATAATGTTGCCAGATGACTTTTGCCCAAAGCTGGACATATTTTAGGGCTTGGATTGGCTAAATTGTATATCACTCATTTATATCTGTAATCAGTGATTGGCTAAACTGCTTCTTCGACCCGTCTCTTTTGGGCCAGAACCATCCGGCTCCGCTGAGACAACTAGACAGAGGAGAGCCGGAGAGAAAGTGAAGGAAGTGCAGGAAAAGCATACTTTTTGCGCTATCCTATTTTTATAAATATTACTGTTTATATTCCATATCGCCAAAACACAATTTATTGACAATTGGTATAATTTATAAACACAATTAATATTATTATTATAGTTATTATTTTAGCTCAAGATGGGTGTGGCCAGGCCCCGTGGCCTCTATAAGCCAGCCGCCACTGAGATATACAGCATATATCTTGTCTTCTGTCCTGTCTTCTGTCTTCTGTCCTCATGTCTTCTTCTCTTCTGTCTTTCTGTCTTCCTCTCTTCTGCCCTCCTGTTTTCTGTCTTCTGTCCTCTTGTCTTCTGTCATACTGTATCACGTCCTCTTGTTTTCTGTCGTCATATAGAAATATGGTGGTGCAAGATGGCAGCCTATAGATATAAACAGCTTTTTCTAAACTATGGAAAATACTACAATATTTAGTTTCAGTTGATTATACACTGATTAAAATATAATATTTGCATATTAAATTATATTTCTGCCATTGAATCCCCTCAATATTACTATATGGGCCACTAAAAAGATATAATGCAAGATAGTTTTTCAGTCTTAATAAACAGTCTGAGACACAGAGCAAGGCTGTGACACTGTGTTGCGTTAAATGTCCACTAAAGTAAGGTGGAAAATTACAGATGTTTCTACTTTTTCCTTCTCTGTGCTGAATCATGAATACAATCACCAACAACATAATACAGTGTGCAAAGAAAGAAGGGTCTGAATACCTTTTTGAAGTCACATTTTATTCTGGCAACAACAGAAAAAGGGTTTTGCGCCTCAAAGGAAAAACCATGAACTCCTCCTCTCGCTGCTGCAAGGCTGAAGGTGGCAAGATGGCAAGGTGGCACTGTGTAGGATACATAGGAACAGACTTGTGCTTTCCTGGAATAGCAGATGCAGTCAAACGTGCTTCTTAAGGTGTTTCAAAATTCTGGGTTCATCTTCTTGCTTCGATGGCTTTGAAAGATTCAAGTGAGAAGTGATGCAACTCCCTGTCATTCTTGCTTCTTTGTTGAATCATCGGTTCCTAAATAACACGATGACGTGCACAAGCTGTATCATAACTTACATTTTTATTTCCCCACTTAAATATGAAATAACAATGTACATTTATTTGTATTGAGCTGGTAGAAGACGGTGATGTCAAGAAGCATTGTCAGGGAATTATTATGGGTATATATGCTGTGCACAGGGCTGTGTTTTCTGGCTTCTGATGATGCTGGTTTCTCCCAGTGTCCACCCAGTCCCGTCTCCAAGGCAAAGTTTCCCCACAGTTGAAGAGGGTGTGGTTTGTCCTCTAAACTGTGTGTTTATTACAGGGCCTCAAAAGGTTGGGAACGGCCTTCAGAGGCCTCTGGAGGCGTGGACTCTCTTTCCAAGGAGTCTGCGTCCAGCCGGTCAGTTCTGACTGGCGAGCCCTTCTTCAAGTGGACCATGATGCTCTCTGTTTTACCCTTCCCAGCATCTCCCTTGTGCACTGTGTGCTCTTCCCTGCACCCATTATGTCCCTGAATCATGCTTATACTGTGCCATATTTCTTCTAAACCGTAACATCAGTAATGTTATCATATTAATTATACCTAACATTATTACCACGTGTTATTTACAAAAACTCCAACGTCCTTAGCTGCTGTACAAACAAGGCGGCCTGCTGCGTATAAAAAAGGCTCATTGTAAGGTAACTAAACAACAATTTGTATTTAAAGATGGATATACACAAGAGAAAACATCCGTAATTATAATGTATTGAATTTTAGCCACACTGTACCCTCAGCCCTCTGCATATAAATATAAACATGTAAAGTGTAATGATGTGTGCCTTTGACCACTTTTCTTTGCTTTAATTGCTTAGTGTATCTGTGTGAACTGGTAGATACATCTGTGTGAAACCAAAATTAATACATTTTTATTTATTTTTTCTTCATTTGTAGATGATGTAATAAAGATTGGTGAGAATCTTTTTTCTAATTTTGCGACATGGTTTCCCTCTGGTCTACCCAGAGTAGCAGAACACATGTTCAATTCAATTCAATTCAGTTTATTTGTATAGCCCAGTTTCACAAATTACAAATTTGTCTCAGAGTGCTTTACAATCTGTACACATAGACATCCCTGACCCAAAACCTCACATCGGACCAGGAAAAACTCCCAAATAACCCTTCAGGGGGAAAAAAAGGGAAGAAACCTTCAGGAGAGCAACAGAGGAGGATCCCTCTCCAGGATGGACAGATGCAATAGATGTAATGTGTACAGAAGGACATATTTAGAGTTAAAATACATTCAAGGAATCTGACAGAGTTTATCAATAGTTCATATTTAGGCATATTCCACGATGGAGAGTTTGGAGACCTCCCAAGTGGAGAGTGGGCGGAGTCCCAGCAGGGCAGTGGCACAGCTGGCGACAGGAACTCACGATCCAACCATCGAAGGTCCATCAGCAGATGGGATCTATGCCGTCTCATAGGGTCCGATGACCCCATGAGACGTGAAGTCAGAAGGACTCGGGAGAAAGCAGAGTTAGTCATGTGTGATGGAGAGATGAAGATTCATCCATAGGAGAAAGAAAAGAGGAGAGAGGTGCTCAGTGCATCCTAAACATCCCCAGCAGCTATAAGCCTATACCAGCATATCCAGGGGCTGGACCAGGGCAAACCTGATTCAGCCCTGACTATAAGCTCTGTCAAAGAGGAAAGTCTTCAGTCTACTCTTGAATGTGGTGACTGTGTCTGCCTCCCGGACTGAAGGTGGAAGCTGGTTCCATAAAAGAGGAGCTTGATAACTAAAGGCTCTGGCTCCCATTTTACATTTTAAGACTCTCGGAACTACAAGTAGCCCCGCATTTAGTGAGCACAGCTCTCTGGTGGGGCGATACGGTACTACAAGCTCTTTAAGATATGATGGTGCATCACCAATTAAGGCTTTGTAAGTTAAGAGAAGAATTTTAAAAGTGATTCTTGATTTTACAGGGAGCCAGTGCAGAGCAGCTAGTGCAGGAGTAATGTGATCTCTTTTCTTAGTTTTAGTGAGAATACGAGCTGCAGCATTCTGGATCAACTGGAGGGACCTAAGAGATTTATTAGTGCAGCCTGATAATAAGGAGTTGCAGTAATCCAGTCTCGAAGTAACGAACGCGTGAACCAATTTCTCTGCATCTTTTTGAGACAAGATGTGCCTGATTTTTGAAATATTACGTAGATGGAAGAATGCCGTCCTTGAGATTTGCTTTATGTGGGAGTTAAAGGACAAGTCCCGATCAAAGATAACGCCGAGATTCTTTACAGTGGTGTTGGATGCTAGAGTAATGCCATCTACAGAAATCACATCACCAGATAATTGATCTCTGAGGTGCTCAGGGCCGAGTAGAATTACTTCGGTTTTGTCTGAGTTTAACATCAAGAAGTTGCCGGTCATCCATGTTTTTATGTCACTAAGACATGCTTGAATTTTAGTGAGTTGGTTAGTCTCCTCTGGTTTTATCGATAGATATAGTTGAGTATCATCTGCATAACAATGAAAGTTTATAGAGCGTTTCCTGATAATATTGCCCAAAGGAAGCATGTATAAGGTAAATAGAATTGGTCCAAGCACAGAACCTTGTGGAACTCCATGACTAACGTTGGTGGTCATTGAGGCTTCATCGTTTACAAATACAAACTGAGATCGATCTGATAAATAGGATTTAAACCAACTTAGGGCGGTGCCTGAAATACCAATCGACTGCTCCAGTCTCTGTAATAGGATGTTATGGTCAATGGTGTCGAATGCAGCACTAAGGTCTAACAAGACCAGTACAGAGAGAAGTCCTTTATCTGCTGCCATTAAGAGGTCATTCGTAATCTTCACCAGTGCTGTCTCTGTGCTGTGGTGTTTTCTAAATCCTGACTGAAACTCTTCAAATAAACTATTCTGATGTAGAAAGTCACACAACTGATTTGCGACCACTTTCTCAAGGATCTTAGAGAGGAAGGGGAGGTTAGAGATCGGTCTGTAGTTAGCCAAAACCTCTGGATCCAGAGTGGGCTTCTTCAGGAGAGGTTTAATTACAGCTACTTTGAAGGAATGTGGTACGTGGCCTGTTAACAAGGACACATTAATAATATCCAAAAGAGAGCTGCCAATTAAAGGCAAAACGTCTTTAAGCAGCCTAGTCGGGATAGGGTCCAAGAGACAGGTAGACGTGTTAGAAGTAGAAACCATTAAAGATAATTGGTCACGGTTGATGGGAGAAAAGCCATCTAAATATATACCAGGACATACAGGGGTTTCCAAAGCCATTCCACTTGAGGACAGATTGGCACTGGTTAAGGGCAAGAGATTATTAATCTTGTCCCTAATAGTTAAAATCTTCTCATTGAAGAAGTTCATAAAGTCATTACTACTGAGGTCTATAGGAATACTGGGCTCCACAGAGCTGTGACTCTCTGTCAGCCTGGCTACAGTGCTAAAGAGAAACCTAGGGTTGTTCTTATTCTTCTCTATTACTGATGAGTAATATTCTGCTCTGGCATTGCGGAGGGCCTTCTTATAAGTTTTAAGACTATCTCGCCAAACTAAGCGGGATTCTTCCCGATTAGTTGAACGCCAAATGCTTTCAAGCTTCGTGACGTTTGCTTTAATGTGCGGGTCTGAGGGTTATACCAGGAAGCAAACCTTCTCTTCCTCACTGTCTTCTTCTTCAGAGGGGCTATCGAGTCCAGTGTCATTCTCAGTGAGCCTGTGGCACTATCAACAAGATGATCAATCTGGGACGGACTAAAGTTAGACCAGGAGTCCTCTGTTATATTGAGACATGGTATTGAATCAAGTGCAGAATGAATCGCTTCTTTAAATTTAGCTACAGCACTGTCAGTTAGACATCTGGTGTAGAAACTTTTGACTAGCGGTGTACACTCCGGTAGTATAAACTCAAAAGTTATAAGGCTGTGGTCTGACAGAAGAGGATTCTGTGGGAAGACCTTCAAATGCTCAATGTCAACGCCATATGTAAGAACAAGATCAAGCATGTGGCCAAAGCTGTGAGTGGGTTTCTGTACTCTCTGACGAAAGCCGATCGAGTCCAACAATGAGATGAATGCAGTACCTAGGCAATCATTATCAACATCCACATGAATATTAAAATCTCCTACAATAATAACTTTATCAGTTTTAAGAACCAAACTTGATATAAATTCTGAAAATTCTGATATAAACTCTGAATATGGACCGGTGGCGGTACAGAATCACAAATAGAATCGGCTGTAATGTTTTCCAGGTTGGATGTGAAAGACTAAGAACAAGGCTTTCAAATGAGTCGTAATTTAATTTAGGTTTAGGATTTATTAAAAGGCTCGAGTCAAAGATGGCTGCTACTCCACCTCCTCGACCGGTGTCTCGAGGAATGTGAGTATTAACATGACTTGGAGGAGTCGACTCATTTAGGCAGACATATTCTTCATGGCGCAGCCAGGTTTCAGTTAGACAACATAAATCAATGTGATTATCTGTTATTAAATCATTTAGTAACACAGCTTTAGATGACAGAGATCTAATATTTAGGAGACCACATTTAATAGTCCTGTTTTGTTGCACTGCTGAAATAATAGTGTTAACTTGTATAAGGTTATTGTGTACGACTCCTCTTGTGTTTACTTTAGATTTATTTAATTTAAGTGGCCGTGGGACAGACACAGTCTTCACAGTCTCTATTCTAGAGTAATGGATGGGTAACTGCTTGACAAGAAGAGCAGAGAAGGGTGTTAAACTACAACTCCCGGATTGTCATGGATTAGGTCCGGTGATCAACGTGGTCATATTCGCAGAAATGAGACGCGCTCCTTCCAACGTGGGATGGACGCCGTCCCTCCTCATCAGATCAGGTTTTCCCCAGAAAGTCTTCCAGTTGTCTACGTAGCCCACCTTATTCGCTGGGCACCACTTCGACAGCCAGCGGTTGAAAGACGACATACGGCTATATAATTCGTCAGTTTTCAAATTTGGGAGAGGGCCAGAGAAAATTACGGTGTCCGACAACGTCTTGGCATAAGCACACACCGATTCCACATTCATTTTACTGACTTCCGACCTACGGGCTCGGGCGTCGTTACCACCGGCATGTATTACAATCTGACTGTACCTACGCTCATCCTTAGCCAGCAGCTTCAAACAAGACTCCACGTCGCCCGCTCTGGCCCCCCCGAGGCACACTACCCTGGTCCGCGGCCGCTATCTTCACGTTCCTGACTATAGAGCTCCCGATAACCAGGGTGTTCTCCTCAGCGGGTGTGTCGCTGAGCAGGGAAAAGCGGTTCGAAACGTGAAGTGGTTGGTGCACAGCAGGCTTCTGTTACCTTTGAGTGTCTATAAAAGTGATATGTACATTTAAAGTATTATTATTGTTATTATTACTTTTACCTCAGGGATGGCTTGTTGAAATCGGATTGACAGTTTCATTGTGAACGGACAAACTGTGACGACTGTTCTGTTGTTTTAAGGCTCCGCCCCTTCCTGTGTCTCTCGTGTGAATTGGGCAGTTACAGGCCCATTTCATTCTCCAGGAAAGGAAAAATAAATAAACATGAAGAGAAAAAGGGGGTTGATCTAAACTCTGTTTGCCAATCCATTGGACTCGGATTACTGCTATTTAGTTTGTTTTCCATACTGTTATTGTTGAAATGATATGCAAATACATATTGTTGATGTTATTTATGAGTTATTTAGAAGGCGGACTACAGGATGGAATTCACACATTATAAGGTTCAATTCAGTTTATTTTGTGTAGCCCAATATCCCAAATTATGAATTTGCCTCAGAGTGCTTTACAATCTGTACACGAACGACATCCCTGTCCCAGGACCTCACATCGGATCAGGAAAAACTCCCAAGAAATCGAAAAACTCTTTCAAAGGGAAACCTTCAGGAGAGCAACTGAGGAGGATCCTCTCTCCGTTTGGACCGAAGCAAAAGAAGTCATGTGAACAGATGAACAGCGTTATGTAGCTTAAGCGAAAGTTGAGACAGGAAGACACTCTTTACACGCTGGTTTATTCATGAGCAGTCTCTTTGTTTGGCAGCGATTACTCCATCAGCTGATTTGGGGGCGGGCACGATGAATGAATCAACCAATCAGAGGCAGCGCAGTTCTGTAAGGAAATCACAGCATTGTTGGCAATCTTCTAAATATATTCTCCTCTCTGTTGCTGTCAGTTGTCTTTTCAGCTTAAGTCGATGCGACCCTCCTCCACCCCAGGCTCCTCCAATCGGCGTTACGCCAACGCTTCTTCTACACCACCACAAGAGTCTGGACTCCATGGAGGTACTCAGTCTGCGCAGATATCAGCATCTCTACCCCTGGCCTATCCTGATTCAGGATGGAGTCTAATTGCCAAAAAGATTGCACTATTACAAAAGGCAATTGTAAATAAATTATTGTTAAACTCTAAATACCTGTCCCTGCTGATTGTATTAGAGTTATACTGTATGAACACATTCAATGAATATAACAGAAATGTATGAATAGTGAGTAGTAGGCATGATCCAGACCTCCATAATCCATGAGACAGAATGAGGTAGCATCAGCAGGGCCGTGGCAGGAGGCCGGCTCACCTTTTACGGTTTCTTCCCTTTTTTTCCCGTGAATGTTTTTTTTCTGTTTCTTGTGAGTTTTCCCTGGTCCGATGTGAGGTCCTGGGACAGGGATGTCTATGTGTACAGATGGTAAAGCCCTCCGAGGCAAATTCGTAATTTGTGATATTGGGCTATATAAAATAAAGTGAATTGAATTGAACAAATACCCTTAATCACCCGGTTATATTATCATAACAATCATTAGGAACCAACTGTTGATCTGATTCTTCTTTCAATAAGAATTAATTGTATTCATTGTTATGTATTACACCACATCTAAAAAGAAATGTGATGTATATGTACAGATGGTAGTTTTTGATATTGGGATATATAAAATAAACTGAAATGAATTGATGGGAGGATATTTGAGTATATTTAAAATGTTATATATATTTTGCTTTTGGGGTGATATTATTGCATTATAGTACTGTTTGTCCACTGAATTTCTCTCCTCGGTGCTTCTGCTCCCCTCTCACATTCACGATGATGTAATTGTCACTTGAAGCCATGTGGCTTTTGTTCAGCCAGAGTTGCATGGCAAGCTTTAGGGACAGATGTTCCAAATCGAATGGCTGCCTGTATAGCGGACATATTCCGACATGCTGTGGCTGTGTATGCAGTCGACGGCGACACACACACTACTTCAATCTGAGCTGCAGTATTTCACATGGGATCTGAATCCTGTTCCAGTGGCCTGCATGACAACAATGCAATCACATACAAACATTTGGATAGGTTCCACATGAAAAAACAGAAAGCTGAAACAAAATCCAGAAAAAGTAGAGCTCAAATCAAGGAAGAAACGCACAACAACAGGATCTCCCAGTAGACAAGTAATAAAGAAAAGAATCCCGTAATTCATTTCAAAGCAAGACATCAGTTAGAGGAGCAGCAGCAGGACACGCCTCATTTATCTCTTAATAACCCGAGGATTACTGCTTTATATGGTCGCGTCTTAAAAAAGGAGCTGCAAAATTCTTACTAGTTCAGAAAAAATATATTGAATATCAAATGAATTACAAATCACTTACCAGATGTTATACTGAAACAATATGAGCATCTGTCTTCACCAACCCATATCCATCAAACGTTCTCTCACAAACATACACACACAAAACACACAAACACACACACATACACACACACCTACACACACACACACACACACACACACTTTCACACACAGGCAGAGACAAGGAGAAAAGCATAGAGGCTTAAAATAGAGCCACGTTGTAAGTTCATCCTCCGAGGAGTTCTGCTGGATGGTTTATTTGGACATTATCTGCAAGCTAGTGGAAAAGTTACAAATAGTGCAAACGTACAAATGCATCTGCACACCCAAGAGAAGAAAAGAGACATGGTTTGGGTCGGATAATCAAAGAGTTTATCGAGGCTCAGGGACATTCGGGTCGTTAAGCAGATTTTACGGACTTGGAAAATGTCTTTGATTTATTTGTAAAAGATGTCTTGTTTCCCTGATAGCCTTTTCTTAGCGGCTGTAATTCCGATACCGAGCCATGTCACGAGAAGTGATGCTAGGATACTTGCGGTGCACTAACACCATCAATGGCTTTACACAGGACATGATGTTGTCATGTTAAAAGGAATAATTCAGTCCCAGAGTGATCACGTGTATATATATTTTTTTCTCTCATACTTCCACAAAGAATCCAACAACAGGAAACCGGTCGTTATGGATTGAGATCAATGAAACATCTCTGCAGTACAATCCCAGTCTTATTCATCCAGTCACATGTTCACTACTTCTGCAGCTCATGGGTTGAGTGGTCGTTCTGCAAGGTCCCCGGTTCGATTCCCCTTTCTCCCCATTAGTTGCATGTCGAAGTGTTTTTGAGCGAGACAGCCCAGTTGCCCACGGGGGGCTTCACTGCAGCCCACTGCTCCTGAATTGCTAAATTGTTTTAAATACAGAGACCAAATAAAACTGTATGTAAAAATATGTAATATTTAGAAGTTTAAACCACAGGCATCTTCTAAATACTTACTATTGAAAAATCGTCCACAAACGGCACACGTTCTTATGCAACATTGTTTACGCTTTATATTTTAAGCTACACCTGTTTTTTCCTTAACTTAACTAACTGGAAATGTTGCCTCAACCTTTTCGTGGTTGTGCTTTTTGTGGTGAAAATAAACCTTTTTAATTAGCTTGAATATAATTTGGAGAAACAAACATGACAACTCTTTAATGTCTTTGAGTATTTATTGAAGAGACACTTGGAATAGTTCAGCTGATTGGAGAGAGCTCTTTCCCCACAGACGGTGCAGAGGTCTAACCACAGAGTCTAAAGCACATTATTTGGTATTCTCCACCCTCCTATTAAATTAGATTAGATTTGTATTCATCCTCAGGGGGACATTTATTTCTAGCAGCAGCAAGCAAGCATGTTACAATAGAATAAAATAGCAGGGCATATTACATTTAAGAATTTATATAATAAAGGAAATGAAAATGAAAATAAATAAATATGAAAAGTAGATCAAGTGATGTTGATTCAATTTGAGTAGGATTCAATACATTTCAGTTTGTTTTGTTCAGCCCAATATCACAAATTACAAATGTGCCTCAAAGAGATTTACAATCTGTAGGATCTATATGATTTATTAAAAAGTCTAATAGCGGTCGGCTATCAGGAATCAGGAATGTTCTCCTGTATCAGGAACATTTTTCTGAACCTCTCCTTGTGAATCGGAGCTGAGGCAGTCTGTTGAAGAGCGTGCTCCGCTGCAGTGGGTGATGGAGAGAGCCATCCGGGTTATCCATGGAGCCGGCCTTCCTCACCAGTTTAGTGAGTCTGTTGGTGTCTCCAGCCCCAATCCTGCTCCACAGGAGACTACGGAGGAGTCCAGAGCCCTGGTCCAACAGACTGGTAGAACATCTCCAACAGGATCACAGTTTCCTCAAGAAAAAGAGTTGGCTCCTCCCCTTCTTGGACACAATGTCGATGTTAGCCTTCCAGTCCAGTTTGTTGTCGATAGAGACACCCAGGAACCTGTACTCCTCCACCATGTCCACATCCTCTCGCAGAACTCTCAGCGGTTGTGGTCCATTCGGGTGCGACTAAGCTCGGTGCAGCAGGTAGATGATGGCGTCGTCCACTCCCACGCGAGGCTGGCAAGCAAACTGCGAGCGCTACGATGTATCTATCCTAGATAAAGCGCTACTATGTTTCTGAGGGAATATCATTTTTATGTTTCGACTGCGCCATGAAAAACGCAAACAATCTTGAGCAAGTTACTCAGTGAATGTAATGAGTTACTATTTATTCATTCATTCTTAAAGAGTAATAGTATTACTCTACTTATTACATGTGTGTGTGGTGTTTAGGAAAGAATGGGCCTGTGGCCTGCTAGGTGTGTACAAGCCAGAGCAGATTAAATCACGATATGCCATGCAGTGATGCAACTGCAGGTGTAAACCGGCCACAGGTCCAGACTGTGACAGTCAGAACATCTGTAACATCTGTACAGTAGGTCCAGATGCGTCCACATACATCAGCTGTGTTTTCTAATAGAGTCCAGGAGCTTGAGCCGTAATAGATGGAGTAACATCTCCAACAACCTCATAACTTTACATAGTAATGTAAAACTATCATATAGCTATAAAATGCTCTCCCACATTAGAGGTAATGATGTGGAAAAGCACCTATTAGACCCCTAATGACTGAAGATGGGATTTTCCTCCTAGTGTCACACATACATTCATATTGAACACACTGGGCATCTCATGTCACCATCTATTATCCATAAAAGGACTAAACACAACTTAAAGTCATCAATTTAACTCGAAAAAGATTGGAACAATCAATTTCTTTAAAATGCTTTCCCAGGTCACACACATTTACATGTATCACATGTGTGTTCATATGCATATCAACCTCACTGATCCGTCTGGTCTTTTTGTTTCTGAATCTGTATTATCTATTGTTACTTCAAGCTGAATTAAAAAGTCAATGGCTTCACTAGACACCTATAAGACATTAACGTTATGATTGTGTAATAATGTCAACCTGTACTGTCCCTCCCTGGTAAATGTATTAACAATTACACAATGCCATTCAATACATGATTGGAGTGGCCATTCACCTCTATTGTATTGGGGCTTTGGGGGAGGGGCATATATGACAATCATGGACCTGCATGACGTACCAATAGAGCTAATGTAGTGTACATTTCTTAAATGATATCAACAATACTTGATTAGTCTCTAGAAGCTCCAGAAACACATTTAATTGATATGAAAGATGTAAGAGATGTATGATTGCAATTAACTTAATCCATCAGGAATATATCTCATATTAAATAACATAATTGCACTCAAATCAACCTCAGGGCGTCCTTCGAGAAGGGGAAATGGATAGCCAATCAAATAATTCAGTGTCAATTCTAAAGGTTACTGTTTCATAAACACAATACCACATAATCCAAAGTTTAGCACACCAACATGTATGTATATATATATATGTATATGTATATATATATATATATATATGTATATATATATATATATATATGTATATGTATGTATATATATATATATATATATATATATATATATATATATATATATATATATATATATATATATATATATATATATATATATATGTATACATATATGTATATATACATATCTACCGTGCTCCTATAAGCCATTTTTATACAGAAACCCATTATTTCCATTGACTTGAGTGGCACCACTGAACGCAGCGTGAAAGGCCCTTAAGTTGCTTAACTTTAGACTGGAATGATAGGCTGTTTTTGTTTGTGTTGCTATGGTAGCTACCACATACGTTTACCTGTTTCAGGTGAGACTGATTATACCTACAACTAAATAAAGAAACTTCAGTATCTGAAATGAAATGGAATAAAGGTGTACTGACTACTTTCTTGAAATGTACAAATTCTATTTACCTTTTCAATTCAAGAAAACACAAATGTTACTCCTTTTAAGGGTGCTATATACAAGATTGCGGGTAATGGCTCTCAGCCAGCTGACAGCTGCGCTTCCTTTCCCCTGATCAGCAGAGTCTCATAACGCATCCATACATTTGTTTGATATTTACACACCTTGTGTCTTCAGTACTAAGTGAAAATGGGAGATTTAAAATGTGAGACATACACATCTCTCAAATAAAAGGACACAAGAAATCTTACAAGACAGATAAATCATAAAGTATTTTTGCTCAACTCTTTTCTCAAGGGATAGAAGTCTAGTTGAAGTAGTAAGTAAAAATATTCCTCCTCAAAGTTTCAGTCCGATCTTTCTCAAGCCTGAGTAGGCTTTAGAGATTGTCTTTTGGTTTGCTTGTTGAAACAAAGTTTACTATTTTGCATCAAGTTTAAACAAAGACGTGTATGGTCGTCCTCAGGTTTCTGCCCAGGCACATGTATTGTGAACATTATACAATGAGGCAAAAGGTGCATCCCAAGTGGGTTTGGTCACATTGTGGTTGATGAACCGATGTGTTCAAGGCTTGAGTTCAGCATTTTGGTCACAAGCGACAGTGACACTAGAGGTGTGGAGCCTAATACTACCAAACCCTTAATGAGACATTTTTCGGCAACTAAATCAGAATCAGAACCTTTTATTGCCGTGTATGTTTTCATGGGGATGACAGAGTCAGTCAGTGAGGGACCCGGTCATGAGGGTCAGTGAGTGAGCCGGGCTTTGTAAATGAGCCCACATTTACTAAATGAAGATCATGCTGTATTGACGAATACTTGAACTGGAGATTGAAACCATTAACTGATGTTTAATGTTCTAATAAGTCTGGACCAATACATATAGTTAGGCATTCGGGAACAAGTTGTGAAGTTAGGAAATAAGAGGCTAATAGTTTGGGATCCCAAAAACTACACTTTGAACTACTGGGTACCTTTTGTATTATTACATGGCATGTATTTACTACTGAGCAATAATCTGTATCTTTGGGAGGAGGATGTGAGGAATGAGGGAGACTGTGAGATAAAAGAGAATACATTATGGAATATTCAATTGCATATAAATCATATTTGATTCATTTCAAACCCATTTCATTTGTTATGGGACTGTTGGGCTGTAAATTACATAGATATCTGATCTGATCTAATTCAATAGAGTTCAGTTCATTATTGTATAGTCTCATAAGGGGAAGTTTGTTTTGCAGCAGGATACTTAAAATGAGAATAAAAACAGGACATACAGAGGACAAACCATTATACATTTAGTATAAGTGGTCTTCTGGGTAGAGCTGTGCTCAACGACAAATGTGACTTTGAAGGCCCTGGCCCGAGAGTCTGCATCATAGGCTTCGGTTGAGTGGGTGTTTAGTCCTGACAGATGTCATCTTGAAGAGAGGTGCCCTCCTGAAATTTAAACATCATAAGTAAACAGTATCAGGCAAAGACACATATGCAAAATGCTTAAGCTATTACAGCAATATACCTGACATCCTGTGTTACGATGTGCTTCCCATTTTTAAACTATTGTTATCGCCCCATAAAGTGCACAGGGTCAAGTGGGTGTTTGAAGAATGCAAGTCCCGAAACACCCAAACCTGTGAGACAACCCCGCTGTAATCCGATTGTACGCTGAGTTATTATCAGGTAACATGAGCACCACAACTACTAGCAAAGTTACAGTGACAGATATTTCTGAATCTCTTTTTTGGGTTTCAGAGCTCTTTTCACTGGTTTTGAGTGGGCGGGGCTTAGCTGAACAACATTTCAATCAGAATTGAAACGGTTGGTGGGTTGTGGGCTTACTGTCAATCAATGGTGATGAAATAACACCCACAGGTTTACAGTTTGTATAAAGCAAGGGCTCCTTAACTAGGCGACAGACGAGGCAGACACTGTGGGGGCGGGACTCACACATACAAGCATAAATACAATTATCAAGGCCTAATCATTTTCTACTATTTCACTTTCTTACCAAATGTTATTTGTATAAGCTGATTAGCAGATTTATAAAAAACGAAAGAAATCCATAATGATAACTAGAAAATACCCTCAGATCTTCTTTCAAACATTTGCAGAACCGCAGCTTGTACTAGTTTCTAAAGGGAGGGCCGACTGATGCTCACATTCCAACTGGACTCAAGCAGTGTGCAAAGGGATGTGGAAAAACCAGATCAATAGGCAGAAGAAGTGCCTTTACTAAAACAATGTTTACTAAAACATAGAGCAAACGGGACTTGAGGGAATTTCAATACAGCTGTATGAAACTGAATAAAAACAACACTAAACAAAAAAAAGCTGCAGCCTCACAGCAGGCTGCCAGTGAACGTCTCTTTAACTTCCTCAGCCTCACCCAACTGGAACCGAGCAAAACATCCACATCACTCAGAATAATACCATTAACACGATATCTGGAAATAAGTGCTGACATCTCCATCCATCCATCCATACCAATACACTCACCAAATATGAGAGAATTTACAGAAAAAAAACACTGTGTACCTCTACAGTGGCCCTGGCCCCTTTTTGTGGAAGTTATTACAAAACCAAATCAGAAATGCCCCATTCTAGAACAGATTTGACTTAAAGAAAATAAAATACTTCATATAGATGATTCACAGGCAAATGTTCCTGCTTCTTGCTGCTTGAGACCTTTCTTTATACAATGTGCTGCTTGCAAACCCCCGACTTTAAGGAAGTGCTATACCTGGTCGTCCACAGTACTTTGGAATTCACAGGAAGGAAGCACTACAATATTTAGTTATGTTTATTATACATTTTAAGAGGCTCTTCTGTTTTATAATGTATGTCTCTCTCAGGGTTTATTTATGTATTTCTTCTGTATCTTTTGGGGCCAGGTATTGTTTTAGGCTGATTGCTTCTGTGTGCAGCACAATTGCCCAACTAACAATGTTCCCCTTGGGACAATAAGGTCTATCTTATCTTACATTATTAAAATGGCCCTTTAATAGTGTGTGTTTCTTTGTGAAAAATACATTGTAATGAAAAGTTGTATTCAATTTGTTCTTATGAAAAGTGTATTGTGAACCAAGCCGATTGCTTATTTTTTCTTGTTTCACTGTCTGCAGACAGACAGACTAAAAACAGAGCTAAATAAATTATATGAACTGTAATGCTACTGTTGCTCTCTGCTGGATGCTACTGTTGCCACTGTGTTAGCCATAACAGCATTATAATGTGCTAATATGTCAATGTATTGTTCACAGCGTGTCCTGCTGCCCCCAAGCACCAAACATCAATAAATTATGTTTCTAAATGTCCGTTACTGAGCCTACACAATGGCAAATTCACAAATAATGGATTGTGTCCAGTAGCACTATGAATTGAGCACCGCGTCTAAAGGTCTGATGAACAACAGCTCTCGTGCTAACACGCCCACAAAGCAACTCGCCTGCGAGGTCATGGTGGGTCATTGTTTTTTATTGTGACCATCTATGCATCCGTACCGCAGAGCACATATAGGTGAAATAAAATAACACATCATTAATGAGGAACATATTAATTACAGTCTTATTTTACCAGATTTCTTTGACGTTTTGTAAATACCTGCAGCTCTGTTCATTAAAGCACAAGGCACGCAGGTATTTTAGCTTCATTGATTATTTAAATCTCTTTTTTCTCTCACACTCTCTTCAAAAAATTCATGTAGTGAAGATATATTAATTTTATTTTCACAACAATCGGTCCATCTCAGCATAAATTAGTTTGAGTGGACACCCTTTTATCTCTGAAGACACCAATCACTTCACTGGAACTGTGTGTGTGTGTGTGTGTGTGTGTGAGAGAGAATGTGAGTGTGTGTGTGTGTGTGTGGGGGGGGGTAGTATCAGCACTGATCTTTGTGAATTGGACTGTTTTTGCAATGAGGCTCATTTGCATTGAAAGGAGACAATCTGCCACCAAATCTCTGTGAATGACCTCAAATAGCACGGGAACACCGAGAGGCGATGTGCTTGTCAGCGCTGCATTCACTCTTTGTGGGCGCTTAGAAATGTTGGTTTCACAGATTTAGTGTATTGTTAAGTTCATTTACCCCTCAGTGTTTGTATGTGTGTGTATAACAGGTGTATAACAGGTATTGAACTTATTTGCAAAAAATACTGTTTTCCCATAATGAAAAGATAAAAACATGCAAAAACATTTTAATTTGTAATCCAAATTACACATATACAAGGATTCAGGATATTAGCATGTCATTTTTCAGAGACCACAGCCAAAAGAACAACAAGAGAGAAAAATACAATCTGTACATATTTCAGTTTACAGTGAGTAGCCAGTTGGAGTACCGGAGAACACTAAGGCAAATCATCAGCAGACAAAAGAAACGTTGCCTTTTTAAGATGGAATCCACCACAGCCGAGTATCAAGAAGTATCGCTGCTACGAAACCAGGACCGACGCCTCCCTCTGTCAGCGATCGCTGCATAACTTACATCGTGATAAAAGCAAAAACAAAAACAGAAGGTATCTATCTAAAGTCTAGCATTACTGTACAATTCTTGTGACTAGCTTTGGAACACCGAGTGGCAGAAAGATGCTTCTCGTTTGTACCGCTCTGGGCTTGAACCCCAAAGGCCTCACATGACGCACACGGCTCCTCAACGTGATGCTGCGGTTTCCAACAGAGCATGAAGGTACCCCTTACCCATTCATTTTAAAATGACTTTACGATGATAACAATAATTTTGGAATATGTAATAACACATATTCAATGCAGCAGATTTTCTCATTGAATGAAAGAAAGTACCACGTTGAGTCACGTACACCAAGAAAGAGTTGCATTATGGGTTGTTCCTGGCCTTAATGTTGCGTCCTGCTAGTCCTTGTGATGTGTAATGAAAACCAGTCCAACTGTTTGTGCGTCTGCAGAAACCGCTTCAATGTATCATCGTTTTTATGTGAAGAATGAACACATCTTCAATGAACACATATTCAAACAAGCTCACCACCGGGGTCAATGTGGGTCGGCTGATGAATAGCAACGTGTTTCCTGTCTTCAAAGAG